>JAJGOT010000532.1:147500-460000 GCA_022457155.1 Cladopsammia gracilis | reverse complement strand
AACAGATTTTGCTGAAAGGGAAAATATACGTTTAACAGGAGAAAGAATAATGCTAAAAGAAGCTAAAAAAAGCAATTAAATCGCCAAACGTGCAAGCAAGTTTGAACTCTCGCCATTTGTTGTTGTTATCAAAGCGGCAAAAACTTCAAAACACAGGTGGCAAACTGCTTTGTTTTTGTCGTAAAGTGTCTTATTATGTTTAGTCTTGTTATAGTTTTGGAAAAAATTATTGTCGTGGTTATTTTTGTTAGATGTGTGAATTCGGTGAATTTTTCCACTTGAAAGTTGAGTCTGACAATAAACCAAGAACCCTTCTACTGAAGTGTTGATAATGTAATCGTTTCGTTTGTTTTTCTGTTGTGTAAATCTCAGTATGCATATAATAAACAAATTACTTCACGGTTGGTGAGCGCGTACGATTTTTATTCACGAGTTGGGAAGAATCACAAACGAACGAGCGAGGCTTTGCGAGCCAGTGAGTTTGTGATTCTTTCCAACGAGTACAAGTAACCTCTATATACTACATTGGGGTTAATATAAGACATGCGTCCTGCTTTCTGTTATGATCAGCAATGTCAAAAACGTCACGTGGGATGATCAATAAATTAAGAAGGATGGTAAATGTTAAGCTCGGTAATGAAATTAGAAAGATGTCATGTTCATCATGTCACGAGCGTTCTTTTTTCTTTTTTTCATTTTTTTTCCTTTGTCCCACGCTTGTGAAATGATAAAAACCACATCTTTCTCATTTGATTATTACATCTTACAGCAGGATCTTTGCCAAAGTAAACGTTTATAACAGTACACCATTACGTTATTTTGCTAGTAATTTGAGCACGAAAGCGCTCTTTTAAACATGTTCTTAAGATAGGTTAGTTTCCATATGTTCGCAAGCGATAGCACAATAACTGGATTATAGGTGAAGTATCAATGAAGTATTGCTGGAGTATCGGTGAAATATCTGTGGAGTATCGGTGAAGTATCGGTGGCGTATTGGTGAAGTATCACTGGAATATCGATTACGTATCGCTGGGTATCGGTGAAGTATCATTGGAGTATCAGCGATATATCAGTCAGGAGTCGGTGAAAAGTCGGCGACCAACTAACTATATCGGATGATATCGACCGACTATCAAACGTTAGACTAAAATGATGCGAATGACTTGTTTATTGACTCGATGTTTAGTAAAGTTTTAACTTTAAGTTAAGCTCTTAGAGACGGCACTTACAGCTCTACAGTATCCCTCGGCAAATTCCATGGGACCGACGTCAGCTGTTTCTCTCTACACTTGACGTCTGTACCTGATAAACAGGTGTTAAGGGAACAAACACATACGCCAAGACATGCTAACGAAAATAAAAAAAAACAAGTAACACGCTGGGTATTTTTTGAGCTGATATCGGCCAAACACATTAAACACCGTAGGGTTTCATCGGATGTCACTGAAACTTGGGGAGGTAGCAGATCTTAAAATTTCAAACAACTTGTCCGATGCCGATTTTTCGTTTTTAACGGTTTTTGGCGGGAAAATGACGTCACACCATTTGTTCATTTTTAGCCCGTGAACATACGCGCATGCGTAATGAACGGGTTATCGGTAACGGCGACAGACATGCAAATGAGTCACTCACTCGCTCACTCCTTCCATCAGCTGTAAACTTAGTGACGTAATACTTTGATACGAATGCGTTTTGTAACAAGAACAGCGTGAATCCAGCGATAACAATAACTAAATTGGTGTAAACGAATATAAACAACAATAAGCTTAAAGATGTTTCGCATTTGGAGTCTTTAATGCAACGTTAAAATCGATCTAAAAGGAATTTTCAACAGACACGCGTTTTGATGGTTATTTGCCTTCAAGTAATAAAAATTATCCCAGCTCAAGTCAGTGGTCGAGTGGTGTAAAGCGCGGACTTAAAGCCGAAAGGCCCAGGTTCGAATCTCGCTCGGGCCGTCCTTTTTTTTTTTTTCTTTTTTTCTTCTTTCTTCTTCGGAATGAACATTATGAAAGTGATGTACTGTATTTTTTTTTTTTGCGTTTGTCAAAAATCCTTACGTTTAATTTTAAAAAAAATATTGAACCGTGACAGAGTGAAAACATAAGCTTACCGCAATATTGCGTTACGCTAGCATTTCAAATTCACGGGTTGGCTCTAAGGAGCCTTTGATTCTACTTTGGAACAAGAAATGAAAGACAATTTGTGGACAATTTGAAAAATGTTACAATGTTACAACAACAATTGTTACAACAATATAGTACTTTAAAATTTGTATTTCCTGCCATTTTGTTTCTATTTTTAAGAAATTTTACGACATTTAAAGAGTCAAAGCTTTTTAATGAAAAGCAGCAGCTGCAAAATTTTTTCATCTTTTATATTACCCTGGCCTGGTGTTTCATGTCTCATTTAGCAATATACCATGACGCACTAATTCGTTTTTAATTAATTTTGTGACGTCATTTTCGCGCCAAAAAACTTTAAAAATGAAAAATCTGAATCGTGCAAGTTGTTTGAAATGTTAAGATCTGTTAGCTCCCCAAGTTTCAGCGACATCCGATGAAACCCTAAGAAGTTTAATTTGTTTGGCCGATTTCAGCAAAAAAATCCCCAGCGTGAATAATTTTGTTTAACACACCTGAGCAACACTTTGGTTCCCAAAAAAAAGAAACACCGAAGGCAAGGAAACCCAGGTGTGATACGGATTTTTTCTTTATCATAACAGTGTACAAATTTGTCTTCATATACTTACTTCTATCGTTACGGTTTCTCAGAGTGTCCACATTTTGACGCCTTTTGCACGCCTCGGAAAGTCTCACAGGATTGGCTGAGAAAACAATAGAATAAACAACAGAACAATGGACTCTAGCCTTGAAAACAATAGATCTGCGTGATACCCAGGTCCAATTAAATTAGAGTTTCTGAAAAAGTGCATGGTATCTGTCCATTTCTGGACACTGTCACAAAATATATCCATCAGTTATTAAACATTTGGCTAATGGTGAGGTTAGTTCCATTGAGGGGCAGGTGGGAGGGTAGTCAAAGTAAAACAATATTTTTGTGCCTAAGATTAGCAGTTGTTCTCAAGTATTTCTCAACAAGAAATACACTAGAGAGAAAGAGGGAGGCCGCACGTTTTCTGTCACAACTTCGAGATGTTGGAATCACCTCCCCATTAAGCTACGCACTTCTCGATCTGTAAATATTTTGAAGAATGCTTTGTATAAACATTTTAGATTAAGTCAGCTTAGGGATACAAATTTTACTTCTTTTTTAGATAATTTCGTTCTAGAATGCACGATATAATTATCGATTGTAGTTTTTAATTAGGTTTTAATTAAATTCTTTATTTATAACCGATATTTTAATATAGTATTGTAAGGTTGTTTATTGAGGGCCACGAGTTTGTTAGTTTTTTAACTATTAAGTGTCACCCTCGTTTAATAAAGTTTGATTGATTGATTGATTGATTGATTGATTGACTGACTGTAAAAGAGAACGGCGTTGTTTGTACATTTTCCAGTCCCTTTATTTCACGAGGTATGTTAATAAACCACGTGACGACCGTGCTTTGAATTTGCAACAAGTTTTTGCTGCTTAAAATCCTATCCAAACCAGAGCCTTCTTTAATGATTTCGCATCCAACTGAGGCCAAGATCAAAACTAATGAAAAATGCCGAATTCAGCTTTGTTAATTGATGAGAAACAAATATAAAATACAACCATATGAGAGTACATTTGAACGGCACTGTAGGATTTCATCAAAGAACAAAAAACTTTGCGGTACACCATTGGTTCATCAAGGTTTGACTTTGTTAGTGAAATATTTCACTTTGTTAAAATATCATACTTCAAATATGTCATCATACGCACCAGTTTTCAATGTTGTTTTCTCATTTAGCTTCTATATGAATTTGTGAACTCTGCTTTTACGAACACAAAACGACAGTATGACTACACAGAAACAAAACTTACCCACAACAAGAAACACAACCCAAACGGCCAGCCGCACTGATAGCAGCGTCATTTCACTCAGTTAAGCCCCAGCTTTTCACGTCGAGTTCAAAGCTGAATGGTCTGTGGAATAACACAATTCGGGAAACATTAAAGAATTTTAACTTGAAAGAGAGAGAGAAAATGTCATGTCGTACTTTTAGGGTAAAATATTGTAATTGGAATGGGGAATTCTTAACAGGGACGTAATATTGGTGAAAGTTGCATGCTTTAGACAAAAACAAATATGTCATCAAAGGTGCGTGGCATTGCACGAACGCAAGTCGTGTTGCTGATTTTAATTGTATTAAAGTTCATAACCCACAACCCCATCATAATCTTATAAGTAAGCAACTCAACAAGAACATATGTGGGGAAAGGGGTAAGGGATGAAGTACTCCAACAAGGGACATTAGGTCACTTTTTTTTCTAATCTACCAGAGAACTCAGTCTGAGGTGATAATCCTCAAGAGGGGGATAATCCCCAGGTTAGTGAATGAGAGGTCTAGCGGGTGATAATCCCCCAGGGTACTGAGTAAGAGGTGACAATACTCTTGAGGGTGATAATCCCCCAGGATACTCAGTGAAAGGTAATAATCTTCTCTAGGGGGTGATTAAATCACCCAGGGTACTCAGTGAGAGATGATGATCCTCTGTGGGGGGGGGGGGGGGGGGATAATCTCACATGCTACGGAGTGAGAGGCCGGATAATCCTCAGTTGCTATAAAACGAATTAAGAATAATAAATTTCACCTCGTAGAATTACGCTTGCAAGCGATATGTTCAAAACCCAACAGCTCCAGCTCTAAAAATGAATCAACCGCTTTGCTAAATATTTTTGCAACATTTGTTGATCAGACGAGGAATTACTCAATTAAAACAATTATCGAAAAGTAAATCCCCAAACAATAACAAAATTCATTTCGGAGTGCCACGAAATATCAGTTGCAAAGTGTTCGCGGTTCAGTTGAGTATATTCTCGAGGAAAACACTAGCTAGAATAAATCAGAAAAACTGAATTCAAAGTGAATTCTCACTAAAAACATTTTATCGTTAGGAGGGCATTTGACAGTCAAATCCAGTGCCAGGGTGAGATATTTGAATGTAATTTTGGCCCAAGGGGGCGGGAATTTGAGGAAGTCGATCTTTGAAAGTTTCAATTCCCGGGGCATTGCCCGGGGGGGGGAAGCGGGTTACAGACCTTACTACAGACCTCACAGGACTCTCACAGTGAGCCAATATGATACACATGGCTACTGTCGAGCCCACGAGTGGTGCATAAAAGTACTTGTTATTTTTTTTTTCGCTGTAACGAGGACAAAAGCGCATTTGAAAGACACACACAAAAGCAGGTCACCGGTACATCTCGCAAAGCATGAAAAGAGGTGCTGACAGGCCAGAGTCGTCTCATAAGCACGTGATAACGTAACGTGACCTTTAGAATTTTGCTCTAACGAGTATATCCCCCAAGAGTTTCCTTTTCTGTATGAGATAAGAGAAAGCTCTTTGTATATTTCTCTTAGCAATGGTTGGTTTAGAATTAAATGCCATTTGCACATTAAGATGTTTTTTACGATTAGGCAACGCTGGGTGGTACGTTGTTACGAAAGACACAATTCTTTTTCGCACGTTCTCCTTTTGCTGCAAAGATGACTTCCGTTCATTGAATTTTCCTCGGAAATTATTTTTTCAATGAGATTGTGAGGGTAGCCTCTAGAACGTAGGCGTGCTTTGAATTTGTTGATATTCTCACTTAATGCATGATTTCGCTAAGTAATGTGTTCTTAAAAGTCTAGAGGCTTCAGTTCATCTTTTATATATCAGCCCTTTTTTTACTCTTGGTGGGCGGCAGGAAGAGAAATGGGTGTACTGGAAAGTCTCTGTTCCTTTGAAATGCGTATGGATATCAAAAATACCTTGTTTGTTAAATCTCTCGCCTTTGAAAACCGTGTTTTCAGAAAGTTTACTTCTTTGTCTGAGGGTTCAGCCGTGAACTCAATTCTAAGATGCCTGTTTGCAAGGACAATATAATTTTCTATCTCCTTTTTCTCAACACTCCACAGTGAAAATGATGTATCTTATGATGTATCGATGTATCTTTTCCACTGGAGTGGTTTTGTATTGCTTAACATGATTATTTCTGTCTCGACCACCGACATAAAGATTTTTGCAAAAGCAAATGCTATCTTGTACCCACTCCGGTTCCGTTAAATTCAAATGAAATCTCTTGGAGAACAAGTCTTAGGATTTCTTTGAGTCGGAAACTTGCACACAGTGTCACATTTTAGGTATGACACCTTTAGCCTTTTGAATTATGCCATGGCCTTTGGGTCTATTGTCAAAGAATCTCTGAAACGAGCCACCAAAGGGCCAGCTAATTACTTCGCCCATCCATCCTCTTACTACCAGTACCAAAGTGCAAGACGAGACTTGCTGAGCTACAATCTCCGACAATACTTTTGGGACGCTGTAACCTTTTCTTGACCGTAAAGAGAAATTATTGCTAAATCCCCCTTCCCCCCCTTACAAAGTTGATTTCGGCGCTTAAAACTTAAACCTTTGTCCAAGGGGGGAGGGGAGATCGTTTCTACTAACCCCGTGGCCGAAATGTTTTATAATTCCTGAAGAAATATTTAAGAAGGCACTTTTATTGAGGTGTCCCAAAGACTTATGTCGATGACAGTCTAAACTGGTCTTTTTTATAACTGAAGTGTCAATAAGTACGAATTATGATAAAAAAAGGAATCGTTGATTGTTATTACTTACATTGTCTCGTTTTGAAAATGAGAAAAAGTTAGACTGGTGTATTTTCTTGGGGTGGGGTGGGGTGGTGAGGAGTGGAGAGGCGTTAAATTTGTTTAAATAGCAGGTTTTCGTTTAGAGTGAAATGAAAGTAATAATTTTATTTTTTTTTAAAGTGACCTACATATTTTATGCAATGAAACGATGACATTCAATCATTCTGTGTGAAGATGAGTCACCATTAACTAAAATATAGTCGAATATAATTGCTAGCAGGACATTGAGTTTACTAAAGATATATCCGCATTCTTTGCAATCTCCGATGCTCCTCTTATTTGATTAAAGGTTCATCCATCGATTTCTGCTAATAGAGAAATGATGAATGTGCGCTGGCGGTTTTTTCATTTTTGGCAGCCAATTCGTTCAACTGAACAGCAGAATATACCTCCATGTGGTCATTGTTTTGCCAAGGTTATCTTGGAACACGAGTGACATTGAGTTTATTTGCGTAAATGGATATGTTTGTTGTAAACGCCGCCGTGACAATTAGATTGCACACTACAGCGGGTAACAGTTCTCACTTGTATTTTGTGGTTATTGAGTCTTTTAGTAGGCAATAATTGTAATCAAACTACGCATATCAATTTGAAATAGTAGCCTTTAATGGTTAATAACTTTATGAAGCTAAACTGTACAGGCTTTCCACCTTTTTGAACCGTTCTCACCACAGTTGCGTTACTATAAATAAACTACTAACTCTTATTTCAATATTTTAGGTGAGAACTGTTGAAAAAAGGCCGTAAAGGCCAACAAAGATAGAAATATCATAAAAGTTAATTTATATATTCAAAATAGCTGTTAAAAGTGGTATAAGCAGTTCGTCACACACGTAAAATTGACGAAAATTACTCTAAAAACATACCGAGAAATGTTGTAAGCGTGCCGTGAGAATTGTGTGAATGTCAGTGCAGGAAACTTCCGGTTCCGCTTTGGAGTCTATATTTTATGGCATTGAGCTTCTCTGTTTTCTCGAGGATTTAAAGCAGCATTACTTGTCTGACTTGGATCATTATCCATAATGAAAATTCTTTGTCCATTTCTCTTTGGCCCGCAACGAGCAAAACAAGCATAACAGAGAGTAACAACGAGACTTAGAATACAGTGCGCGCACCATCACATGTTCTCTAACTGAGGGGTAAACGGCACGTCTAAAACACCACTTTATCAAAATCTTGTCATTGGGTTGCATTTAGTATTTCTTTAAAACTACACAATCAATACTGGTATAAATAGTACTTTATTTTATCATTTAAATGATTGTAAAGAAAAATACATCATCAGACAATCTCCGACAATATATTTTGGACGCTCTAACCTTTTCTTGACCGTAAAGAGAAATTATTCCTAA
Organism: Cladopsammia gracilis; assembly: GCA_022457155.1. Classification (NCBI taxonomy): domain Eukaryota; kingdom Metazoa; phylum Cnidaria; class Anthozoa; order Scleractinia; family Dendrophylliidae; genus Cladopsammia; species Cladopsammia gracilis. The sequence goes on along the minus strand of JAJGOT010000532.1, from coordinate 451,857 downwards.
ATCCCCCCACCCCCCTTACAAAGTTGATTTCGGCGCTTAAAACTAGTTTTCTCCAAACAACTTTGTCCAAGGGGGGAGGGGGAATCGTTTCTACTAACCCCGTGGCCGAAATGTTTTATAATTCTTGAAGAAATATTTAAGAGGGCACTTTTATTGAGGTGTCCCAAAGACTTTTGTCGATGATTGAAGGAGAGAGGGGTAAAACAGGATAGGGAGGGTGGGGAATTTTTGTTCTCCGATTGAGGATTCGAACAACTGTGTTCTACTTGCCAAGCATGTGCTTTTGAGGTGCAAGGTATCACGTGCAGAGTTAATGCTGATTGGCAGAGCCAGATCATGCGACATGGGAAAATCACATGAAGTGACCAATGACCGGAAGCAAAGAACTTGGTTTATTCCCTCTCTGCAAACGGGTATATGGATATGACATTAACTTTAATTTATTTGGCTATACATTAGCTTTAATGTTCCTAACCCACAACCCCTTCATAATATTATAAAGTAAGCAACTCAAGAAGAACATATGTGGGGAAAGGGGTAAGGGATGAAGTACTCCAACAAGGGACATTGGGTCACTTTTTTTCTAATCCCCCAGGGAACTCAGTCTGAGGTGATAATCCTCAAGGGGGTGATAATCCCCCAGGGTACTGAGTGAGAAGTCTAGGGGGTGATATTTCCTCAGGGTACTGAGTAACAGGTGATAATCCCCCAGGATACTCAGTGAGGGGTAATAATCCTCTCTAGTGGGTGATAATCCCCCATGGTACTCAGTGAGAGGTGATAATCCTCAGTAGGAGGTGATAATCCCGCAGGGTAAACAGTGAGAGGTGATAATCTTCTCTGGGGTTGATAATCCCCCATGCTACTGAGTGAGAGGTGATAATCCTCTTTAGGGGCTGAATCCCCCAGGTTATGCGTTAAAATAAGAGGCTATGGGGTTAAGGGTGACCTGTATGGGAGCACTTCATCCCCAAAAATACACCAAAAGTGCATTCCTCATAGGCATAGTATGATGGCTGCTTAGTACTTAGCGATGCTTGCAGTATCAAACCTTAAGCACCAATGGTCATGAGCAACATCTAATTTCTCCTCACAAGATCAGTACATGATAGAACATGCATGTAGATATCAAGGGTAAAGGAAATGATCACAAAGGAAAAAATAATATCTTAGATATTTGGACATATTCTCATAGTTATTTGTACAGCAAATAAGTGGAGGCCAGAGCGGATAATATACATGCTGATATTGGGGTTTAACTCCGTCCAAGCTGATACGATTGAAACAACAACATGACACGCCTGGGGGTATATGGAAGGGTCCCGACGGGGTCCCTTCCTTTTAATGACATTTGCCCCCACAATGGGGAAACACATAACATGTATAATAGCAACAAAGGGGGAGAGGGAGAGAGGGCAGCGAAGCTCGTAGACCGGCCGAGAAACATGGCATGAAAGAACGGACAGAGTACGCATGTCTGAAAACTAGTTCCAGCCCTCTCTTCCTTCCCACGGTCGAGTTTAATAAAATAACCTGGTATTATTTAGAATTAACTCTGTCCAAGCTGATGCGATCGAAACAACAACATGACAAGTCTGGGGGTATACGGGAAGGAAGGCACGACCTAACCCCAGACGACCTAATAAAAGAACCTAATAATGTGTATGCCTTGTACACTAAACGAAAGAAACCAGCTGACTGACGGCCTGCATTCTGTCTTTATCTGGGATATGGATGTAAGAGCGATAGGAATCTGAGTGTCAGTCTCCCAAACGTTTGATAAGTTCAGCCAGGAGGTGGGTCTGGAAAGCCAAGGTGGCTCCACCTGCTCCGAAGTTATGTCCGCTGATTTGGGTTGGGTCCAGATTAAATTTAACAGCCAAACTTTTAAGGAGCGAGTCAAACTTGGCATATGTTAGTGGCGACAAACCGTTCGCCTGTGATGTTGGTATGACAAATGCTGACCCGGGTAGCGGATCAGGTATCAATTCGAAGGCATGGTTTAGTGCTATATAGGGCACAGTGGGTGCTGTGGAATTCTAAACAAAGGGATTGCCAAGACCCGTTGACTAAACTGGACAGTCTCTGATCGCCTGTTGACAACAACGACCCAGTCGGCGAAGAAAAAGATGTCCCCACGTCGAAAGTGTTTTGTCCGGTTTAATTGAGTGAGACCTTTACTGAGTAAGTTAGCTTTGTGTAACAAGCCAAAGAATTCGACCAAACAGACTGCCCAGAAAGTTGCGTGAAGGGGATCGTCCATATTCAAGAGGTGTTTAAAAGCTAACAGCATCTTCGGGGTAGCGGGTTCCTTCTGGAAAACGGTCAAACCTTTAATACGGCGAATACCTCGAAGTTTAGTGGCCAGGTGGAAATTATCTTTAGTTAGGTCAACATAACCGTGTTCGAGATGAAGGATGCGAACTGCATTCAAGTTTGCCGGAATAGAAGATGCTGAGAGGGATTTTACCAAGAATGCTGCATAACGGTTTAGAGTTAGTGTAAAGGCTGGGTGAGGTTTATAACCATAGTACACGCAAGATGACAGGTATGAGCGATTTAGACTTAAATACGCAGATTTGGTAGCCTGAGCATAGGCTTGGCGGCGTAAGGTAAGTACTTCACAGTCCAGTTGCCATTGATCCCTTGAACCTAAGGAGGGCAAGAGCTGATGGGGACATGTGAGATTCTGGTTGATAAGAGGCAGAGGATTGGGAAAGCCATACTTGGAACGCCGACAAATGCTCTGCTTCATCAAGACGTGAAATACTATTTGCCAAACTGTTGGATGTTCCGGGGATGTGTTCACCTGATAAGCTGAAATTGTAGTATTGTTTAAGCCAGAACAGGGTCCGTACCCAGTCCATAATAACTATACAGGGTGTTGAGCCCTTGTTAATGATAGCGGCTGCTACTTGACTGTCTGATGTCATGCATACTCGACACCATATCCAATAAGGTGCCCGACGAAAGGCTGCGAGAAGAATTGAAAATGTCTCCTTATAGTTGATGTGGAGAGGACAGAGGTCTGGAAAATCCAAGGCCCAGTTGAAATATAGCCAATCAGACTGCCATACACAGCCGCCACCTAGGTTATTGCTGCCGGCAGGCAGTCTACAAATCGTGTAGAATCGAGAATCTAGAATTCTGTCCTTCTGTCCTTCTGTCTGTCTCGGTTTTCCGATAGTAACAATGAAATATTGTTTGAGAACCAATCAAGAGCGGTAGAAGATCTACGAAACCGTCGGCAGTCTCGGGAGAGCCTCGGCATCCAATCAAATCAAAGTAATGACAAGCCGACTCGAGCATGCATAGGCGATGCACGACTAAGCTGTTTCTGTTTCGACGCCATGTTGGACTGGTTTTCAAGCTGTTTTGCTGTCCATTCGACTTGGTAATGTCTAAAAGTACGCTGGAAATCAGTTAAACATGGACAAAGGTTCTTCTCAGGGCCAACGTAGTTGCTGGATCTCTGTTGAACAAGACGCTGTGGGAGCGTATACATGTACTTAGCTTGGGCGTCGTTGTATTACTGTTAGGCATATTGGAAAATAAGCCTACATGTCTTGGGAATCTGCTAAGGAATCTGCATGCACGTTAGTTCACGATTTGATAATAGGTAGTATTGGGATAGTGTGAGCACGCTAACAAAGAAGCGCGTTAACCTTCAAAAACAAGAAGACGGAAGCGTGCGAGATCGCACGCAAATTATTAAAATAGCGTGTCCACTGTGTCAGAATCTTTCAGTTTATTTTGTCTGGTCCGGAACCGGGGTCAAAACAACTTTTCAAATTGAGAGTTTTGCTGGAAGTATTCCAGCCATCATTATAATAAATTTTGAATGAAACTTATAAATTTAATCAAAGTTAACGACAGAAGTTATAATTTAGGGCGAGAGAAACAAATTTAGCCCTTTCTATATTTTTTCAGTTTAGGTAAAAATGCTGCAATTTGCATAATGTGAAAAGTAATTTGAAACCTTCCCAGTAACGCAACGCATCTTGCAAAATATATCCAATTTTTAATATTCCTCCGTGTCCGAAACAAAGAAAAGAAAATTAAATGAAAAACGTGATCACTTTGAGGTTATTTTCGCTCGAGAAACATTCACCTGATTCACTAGCGCAAGCGAAACTCGCAAGAACCGATCATTGTTTACATCTTCATCGGCGGTGAATTTTTGCACCCGAGGCTGTTTTGTTCCTCCAACTTCACGACTATAAAAATTCATGAAAGGCAAACAACCGAAAGAAGTGAAATAAATTGGTATTCCTACCACGCTTATATTTCTTCCTTCGTTGTCCAGTGTTCACTTTTTATTAAACAAACGTTATGTTTTCGTATATAAAATCTGACGCGGATGATTCGAGAATCGGGATAATAACCAGCACGAAATCAAGACAAATAGACTACTTCTTACATGTGGGAAAAATCTGAGACCTTCCGGAATGCACAGAACTAAAGGATTTTTGCCAAATTCCACGGCGATGGCGTAAATTTGATTTATGCCAACCCGACGTTTTCAAGATTCTTATCCAGCTTAACCAGCATCTCGCAATGAGGCAGCACTTCACTTCCAATATGGAACTACTAGTTCTAAAGGTACTAAGATCAAATAAAGAAACTTTAAATTTCTGTTCCAATTTATACTCTATAAAATTAGGGTTAAGCGTTCATTTTACGGATTAAGGTTAAGCACTGTTTAGGGTTAAGCACTTATTTACAATGGTTCGGGTTAGGGGTTAGGGTTACTATGTTATTAAGCGGATAGTTAGGGTTGTTTTGTTATGGGGTAAGCCATATGACACTGAGTTTCTTTCTCTTAAAGTAAGGCTATGCACTCGTTGAAGTTAAATCATATTTAAAACACTATAGACTGTGCTACTTAACTAACATAATGTCGTGAGGAGTGACATTGGACACAAACGATGTTACTGATATTTATATTTGTAATTCATGGCTTTTTTGCAAACTGATAAAAATGAGATCTCCTTGGAGTCATCAAAAACATTATTTGTAGCTGTGCATTTGTTTAAGCGATTTGTTGAAATAGAAGTTGAAATTTATCCATGGCTTGTAACAACTTTGGCATAGTTATTTTCAACATAGAGAACTTTGCCAATCAGAGCATTTGAGTGAAGGGGTGAGGTCTTATCGACCTTATTAATTTTATAGCTACTATGTCATCGACTTTAAAGGAGGGTGCTTTTCCCCTGGCTTGTTTCATTTTTGCATGGTAATGCTCTTGATTTTCATTTACACTTTTTTCATTTTTTTTCTTTGCTCTGATTGACCTTCTAGCTGCCTTTTCCGGGATGATGAACTCCTCGTAAGAAGGGTTGATGTTTCATTACGATTCTCTGTTGATAAATCATCGTTATTGTTTGTTTCCTTCCATGGTTTTGTCCCAAGGACTGCAACGTGTGGAATTGCTTTGGTTGCAGCATGTATGTTTTTTTTTTGTAAGCCGCTTCACCAAGTACAGAACACCAACTGTTGAGCTCAGCATTTTTCTCCTTAAGAATGTTACTTAAGCTTTCTTTGAAAGTACGATTGCCTCGTTTTAACAGCCCCTGTGTAGTGGGAGTCCTCGGGGCACCATGAACTTGTGCAATGGAATTTGACTGACATAATTCTCGCGCTTTTTTCCCTGTAAAATCCTTTCCATGATCGCTATGCAAAGTAATTAGAAACCCAAACATGCTTGTACAACCTCCTCGCATGTCTTTGACTTTAGTGGAATGAGCCAAGAATATTTGCTCTAATGATCGTTAATGTGAAGCACGTATGTATCACATGGAGTGCATGTACAAGGCAACTTTCGGAAGTCGGGTTAGGGTTAGGGTTTCCACATGCTTAAAGGGACACTGTCACCTATTTTTAGTGTCACTTTGAAAAGCCAAAAAAAAAATATTTGTTTCAATGGAAACCTTAGAATAATGGTCCATTTTTGTTAACAAATACTCTACCAGTGCACAGAAACTAGTATTCGTTATCTTTGGCTGCGGATGGCCAGGATGGAAATGGATTGCAACGTGAAAAAATTGGCCATTTTTTCAAGTTCCTCCCAAGAGTTGTGGAAAAATCGCAGAAAAAATTATTATGGTTTGTTCTTCCTTGAAGAAATCACTTGATAATATATATAGTTAGCCTTAGCCTAACAGCGTCGCCCTCTGAACACCCTCTGAACAAGCTTAACTAAGATGTAACTTAACTTATGTGAAAGGTCGGAAGCACAAGAATTAAGATTGACGACCGGGCTATTTTTCAATTTTAGCAATTCTCAAAACAGTATTACCCGACCGTCTGCACAGTACATTTAGACCGTACAAAAGTTTACAAAAACAACTTTTTCTCCGTCTAGAATAACTATTACGACTATTTTCCCATTACTTGTTGTAATCACAAATTAAGAAAATTGAACATACCATTTCCAACCATGGAGATTTCATCAATAAATACCGTATCTTTAGTTTTTTCAGTTGTGTCTTTATAGTATTAAGTCTGTCAGGTTGTAGTGCACAGTAGTGAAAACCTCTATTCACTGGTAACTTGAATGCGTGTGTAAAATGCATTGCCTCTAATATGGAAAGCAGCTTTCCCAGTTGGAGCTGTTTTCAAAAGTTTAATATCATCTGGATTTTCTCCTGCAATACTATTGAAATATTTGACTGACGAGTGCTTCATATGGCAATGATTCAATATTCCAAAACCGACAGAACAAAAGCCAAATCCAAACTCTTGCATAATCAAGCCGAAAGTTTTTTAGTTAGCTTAATCGGCAAACTCTTACCTTTCTAACAAACTATTACATAATCATGACACCTCAACATTTAATACCCATTTAAAATTGAAATAACTCTTTCATAAATCAAACCGTAATAGCAATGATTCAGTATTCCAGTGACTACTAAAAAGGGACATTAACGTTAATTGTGCGCAAAAGTTAATTCATTGTATAATGCAATCAAATTAGGCCCCTCCACATATGCCGAATCTAATATAAATGAGCAAAAACATATTTAGCCAGGAGCCATAGTCACCGAAAGAAACCGTGAGCGTTGGCCCCACCCATGCAAAGCCATATTAAAGACGTCTTGAGCTATTTTTCGCAGAAATTGCGCCACCATTGAAGCAATGAGAGCGCCGGCACCTACTACCTTACAATATTTGGCGAGAATACTTCGTATTTAGATGCAACCGTTCCAGTTTCTTTGCAATTTGGTTGGACCACATTTAGAACAACAAGACACAAATATGCGACCAACCCGGGACTTTGCCATTATTTCTACGCCAATACCGTATCCAATATGCGCAGTTTACAGCTTGAGGATAATAATTTGATAAATGCTAAAATTAAACTGTGGAAAAACGTAAGAATTACTAGCATCCGTGAGATTTTCAAATCAGATCACCATATCTGTACAAGCCATGTCGGGATGCAATCCCGAACGCCATTATGAAACAACGGATCAGGGGGTTCTTCAAGCTCTAAGAAACACTACTCAAACACAGAATAAAACAAGGAGCTAAAACATAAACTGCAAGAAGTCATTGTTCCAGTAGAGATACGGCAGCTTCAGACTTTGATCTTGGACACTTACATCCGTGATAAAGATCCACTTTCTCACAGACTTATGCATCAGTCCATTGAACCCCCCCCCCCCCCCCCGCGACCCCCGGGACTGAGCGGGGAATTTAACATTTGTCTGGTGTTAAACCCCACCTAATTTCCCCGCCCCCGGGGCCAAGTAGTTTGTTAGAAGCCCCGCATAGCGCGGCATTAGTACTTCAGAACAAAATAAACACAATTTGGTTTGCTGGTCTCAGCCGGACTCGTTCCAAACGTCAACTATACACCGTAAACCTCCGAAAATAAGCCCCTCTAATTTATAACAAACAATTCCTTCTAATAATAAGCCCCCCCCTCCCCCCCCCCCCCGAATACAAGCCCATGGGGGTGTTTTAAGGATTGACCTGAAAATACATTATAAAGGAGTCATGTTCAACTTGGACGTTGCTTTTATATATCATCAACACAAAAGAGAATCACCAGTGTTTATAAGTTTACTGTCCTTTTCGAATTTCTCTTCTTACTCACTTGCGAGACACCATATTAACGACAGTACCAATAAAGTAGGATCGCAATCGTGGACAGCAGTTTCGTTGTTATTGCAACTCATCAGCACGGTGCAGCGATGAACTAAATGATGCCAGCAAGAATGCCAACACAAATAGATTACACAATGACCCGCAGTGTACTCACTTGTTACTCGAATTCCGGGAAACAAGAAGCCCATAGAATCGCAAAGATGTCACACAACGAAAAATGTAGATGGACAAAGCCGATCTGAACATTTAACGCATCGCATGGGTACAACCATGCTAAAAGAAAACTGAGAGCATATCAGATCTGTAAAGACCTACGTCCCAAAATATATAGAAAATAAAAAATTAAAATCTGCAAAGGACCGCAAACGATAATGCTGCTACGGTATACGTAGGATCTGCGTAAGATCGCTACACCGTGCTGATGAGTTGCAATAACAACGAAACAGATGTCCACGGTTGAGATCCTACTTTATCGGTTTCTGTAGTGATGGTGTCTCACGGAGATTACTTTCTTACGTAGTCAGATCAGCCCTGCCGTTAATTGTATGTTTGTTCATTTTTTTGCCTGTTAGGTCTCTCGCACACATGTATCCTACGTATACCGTTAGCATCATTATCGTTTTCAGTCCTTTGCAGATTTCACTTTTATTTTCTACACATCTCTTATTTAAACACGATAGAACTTCCAAGGTAGTTCAATGCCACCGCCTTGAAACGACACTGCCCCTGGTGCACCGCATTTTTCACCTGTTATTTTTGCCTGTATATAAGTTATGGTTTTGCCCTTGAGCATTGGGACTAAAATTCGGGCAAGCGGTTCAGGAATATGCCCCACAACAGTATTTCTCTTGCAATCGCCTTGATCAACTTGTGTCTTTACAACAATGGCATTTCTGTCAGGACTGCGGGTATTATTTGAAAGATTAAATAAAATTTGTTATTGATTGCATCTTCAGAAAATTCAATGCCCGCAAATGGCTCGCAAAATTTTAAGACACAAAATGCCACCCGAAAATAGCCCCATTGATTTTTTTTTAAAGAATATTTCCAACCAAAAAACTAGGGCAACATTGAAAAGTATTAAAAATATGCCGTACGTTTCATTGATAATTAAGTAAGGCATTGAATACTTTAGGTAACATGATTGTAACATGAAAGGTATTGAAAGACTCCAAAGTTTATTAGCATATCGAGAAAATTTATAAGAAGCCTGTTGAACTAGCTTTCTTTGAATTACCCTGTACGCGGTATGCGTGCATGTACAACACTGCACTGGATTATCCTGATGCACAATTTTAGTACTAACAACCATCTATAATGTACATATGAAGTCTTGTCGGATAAATGACACAATAGGCCATTTCCGAGTTGCCTTTAGCTTCTCTATCAAAGCGAGGCTAGGTGCGAAACCTTTCATATGAAAATGAGTTTTTATAAACATGCAAATAAGTTTTATTTGCATGTGAATGGAAACTCATTTTCAAATGAAAGGTTCGTACCTAGCCTCGCTTAGATAGAGAGGCTAAAGGCAACTCGGAAATGGCCTATTGGCTTCTCATTGACTAAAATTAATTGCCGACTCGCTTAAGCTACCTGCTTTCGTGCCTTTTAAAATTTAACGACAATTCAGTTCAATTGAGCTGACTCGCTCAACTTTAAGCGACTTGGAAAAGCAACTCTGTTCACGAGATTTCCGGTTGTCACTCGCTAAGCGACTTCACTTTTATTTTAAAACATCGATCATTCATATATTCCATAGGGCCCGGTCTGTTAAATGTCGCTTGATGTTTAATATTTTCTTGTAACGTTTTCAGATGTGGGGGGCTGAAATATCTATGTTTTCCGCTTTTGTGGTACATCAGTTAGTGTTAAATGGGCTAATAATTAGTTAATTAAATTAAGTAGTTGTCAATGCTTGTTAAAGGAAAGGTTTAACGCAGTTGTATGTTGTTATCGATATCGATGTTAAATATTTTAGAAAGTGAAGCGGACATTGATTTTTCTTTTGTGGAGAGTTAAAAAAGAAATGGCTGCATAAGTCAATGTTATACATGAATGGGTTATTTACGAGTATATAGTAGTTCTGTTTTTTTTTATTCGAAAGTCGAGAGTTTTCTATTTCCGGTATCATGTGTTTAGTAACTATTAGAGATTAAATGGTTGATTTTGAGTTTAAGAAATTAATAAAGCTTTACTGCTAGACTGTAAAGCGCAGTTAATGGAGCGTGACGCTCTTGGCCCCCGTGGGGTTGTTATTGTTGATACATAACTCGTGTTAAGCAGATGTTCGCAATGTACAAGCCTTTCTTGTCGCCAATGTACAATGGAGTACAATGGTCATTCACCTAGCCCTGTTGCATCACTGTCTAGTACATTTATATCATCCGTTCTGTATGGCTAGTACTATAAATACTCCCATTCATGTCTATTTTAGCGCTACATGAATTCATTACTTGCTATAGTATGCAATTCTCCATTGGCCGAGGTCAAGACATATGTCTGGCTATAAAAGCTCTAGTTCGAGTCCAAAGTCTCTTTAGCTGTAGTGCGTTCTGAAAGGTCTTCCTTCAGTGTTTTAAATTGTAATTTCAAATGGCTCGTCCACGTGGCACTCGCAAAGCACCGAACGTTCGTCCAGGTCGTGCGGAAAATCTCGCATCGTTGACCTCCGAGGTTCTTCGCCTTCGCCTTCAGGCATTAACCTTGCCTGTTAACGGGAACAAATCAGCCCTTGTCAAACGCCTAAAAGCCGCTCTTCAACGACCTCGTGCGAGAAATCCACTAGTTGGCCGAGTCCAAAGACGTACGGTGAGGACACGCACGGATCGTCGGGTCACTCCAGCCGCTGAATTACCAGCTCTCGCTGCCAACAACATCGTCAATAACGATGGTCCAGACAATGCCGGCGACATCTACGCGGACAACGACGAAATCTCCTTGTCCGATGTTTCAGAAGATGGCCTCGACGACTTCATAGAACCCTCCAGCGCTCCACAGGCCGAGCCTTTCACCGCCGAGCAACTGGCTACAATCCAGAACACGGTTACGGCGTCTCTGCATCAGGCTTTACAGAGCAATCATTTCCAGTCCGCACACTACCTGAGTCAAGCGTCGCCGCCCACGACAAGTTTTCCTCCGCGAAGATCTGGCGTCGCTACACCATTAGGCCTTCAGCGACCACTGGACAAGAATCTGGAGGACAAAATCTTGAGGGGTGAGTACATTGACTTCACTTTGTTGCTACCAGATTCGTTAACTCACCCCCAAGTGCCCGAGATCCAATTTCGTTTAGCTGACTCGGCCCCAGGCTCCTCGTCTCCTCTAACCATGGTGCGCAAACGTAAGCCGTTGATTGACACTTTCCAGAAATGGTTAGACGCATATACGGCTTATATGTTGGTCCTCGTCGCGTCCTACCCTCGGCGATCGCTGGAGCTACTCAAGTACCAGCAAATCATCAGTAGCGCAGCAACCAAATTTAAGGGTCTGTCATGACTCACCTACGATGAACAATTCCGCCGCAGGGCTGCCTATGACCTTAGTCTCAGTTGGGACCAGGTTGACCTTGAACTTTGGACTGTTACTTTTTCGGGCCTAGCTAAGCCACATTGTCTTGTCTGCTCTAGCCCGTACCATTCCCAGAGTGTCTGCCCTAGCGAAGAGTCCCACCAGCAACCCAAGAATGGTCCCGTCTGCTTCCGCTTCAACCGTTCGTCTGGGTGCACTTCCAGTTCCTGCCCGTTCCCTCACATCTGCCGACGCTGCCGTTCCTCCGGTCATTCCATCGCCAACTGCCCAAGGTCTACTCTCAGGAGAGGACAGGCTAACAACCCACATCAGACAACCAGCGCCAGCGTCCGTAGCAAACGATAAAGTGCAGCTACTGGCAAGGAACCGTCATCCACCTGTATCCACCCCTATTGATGTTGATATCTTAGAAAGGGAACTTTCATGTCATCCTAATCGTAATTTTGTACATAATTTAATTAATGCTTTGCGCTATGGCACACATGTCGGCTATACTGGTCCTCAGAAATCCCGGGTTTCTCGTAACCTTATATCTGCAACTCAGCATCCCGAGGTGGTTTCTTCAAACATTGCTAAGGAAATTAACTTGGGGCGGGTAGCGGGGCCCTTTCATGACCCACCCCTCCCTAACCTCCAATGTCACCCTGTAGGTGTGGTGCCCAAGAAACATTCCTCGGAATGGCGTACTATTTATCACCTTTCATACCCGGAGGGCGATAGTATTAATGACCATATTCCCAAGGACCCTTACGCTCTTCAATATGTTAGGGTGGACGATGCTATACGCATACTTAAGTCCCTGGGCCCGGGTTCTTTCATGGCAAAAACCGACCTTAAATCGGTTTTTCGCTTGATTCCTGTCCATCCCAATGATTGGCACCTGCTCGGCATTTATTGGCAAAGCCAGTACTTTGTTGATCTGTACCTCCCTTTTGGGCTTCGTAGTGCACCATTCCTGTTTAATCAACTGTCGGACGCTCTAGAGTGGATTCTCAAAAACAACTACGGCCTACAGCATGTTCTCCACATTCTGGACGATTTTTTCATTGCCGAACCATCCCGGTTTCAATGCCTGACCAGCTTCAGTACCCTACTCCGCTTTTTCATGTCAGTCCATGCCCCCGTGGTCGCGTCTAAAACCCTGGGCCCCTCTCAAGTGTTACAATTCATGGGTATCGAGCTCGACAGCATACATATGGAAGCCCGGCTCCCAGAGGACAAACTTAAACGCACCCGGGAAATACTAAACTCTTTCACTAAGCGGCGCTCCGTACGGTTAATTGAGCTACAGTCTCTAATCGGTACCCTCCAATTCGCCTGCAAGGCAGTCGTCCCCGGGAGAACATTTCTCCAGCGCATAATTAACCTAACCAGGGGGGTCCCCAGCCGTTTTCACCATATCCGCCTAAATAAGGAGTTTTTCAAGGATCTTACCATGTGGAAGGTTTTCCTCTCCGAGTGGAACGGGCGCTCTTTCTTTTTAGATAACACCACTACCCCTTCCCCAGATATGGAATTGTATACCGACGCCTCCGGCAAAGTCGGATTTGGGGGCTTTTTTGGGGGTAAATGGTTCCATGGCAGGTGGCTCCCCCACATGCAGCTCAGCAAAGCCCAGGGCATCAGCATTGAATGGCAGGAACTTTTCCCGATCGTAGTGGCGTGCGCTATCTGGTATCCACAATTTTCTGGGAAGCGCATTCAGTTTTGGTGCGATAACGAATCCGTAGTAGCCATCATAAACTCGGGTCACTCGAAGGCCCCGCGGATTATGGACCTTCTAAGGTTCCTTGTCCTTATATCCATGAAGCATAACTTCTTTGTTAGGGCTCGCCACGTCCCCGGGGTCTCTAATGAAATTGCTGATGCACTCTCCCGATTTCAGGACGCACGTTTCTGGGCAGCAGCTCCACTGGCCGAGAGAATCCCTTGCACCATCCCGCCTTCACTCATGACCCTCTAAGGGGCGAAGTTCTGACTTATGCTAACTGGGGCCTGGCTTGGACCACCAACCGCACCTATAGCTCAGGGGAAAAACGCTTCATCCAGTTTTGCCTCATGAACAGAATTATCTCTAGTGAGGGGGATATTCTCCCAGCCTCCGAGGGTACTCTTATTTACTTCGCCTCCTACCTGGCGAGAAAAGTTAAGCATAGTACTATCAAACTTTATTTAGCCGCAGTACGTAATTTACACATTTCGTGTGGGCATGGTGACCCCCTCCTGGGAAAACTACTTTTGAAAAAGATTCTTCGTGGTATCCTCCGTTTCCAAGGTCAAGCCCGTATCCTCCGTCAACCCGTCACCACGGGCGTGCTATTGGCGATTCGGCCAATATTAATTTCCTGGTTAGGGGGGTGGGGGATTTTTCCATGATCTGGGCAGCCTTTACATTAGCTTTCTTTGGTTTCCTCCGCTGTAACGAGTTTACCTATCCTGGAGCATTTCAATTTCGCCCTCAATTTGACCTAACAGCCGACAGTGTGTCATTTCATCCCTCTCTGGCTTGCCCGCAGCAGATGTCAATTCTTCTTAAGTCTTCGAAGACCGACGTTTTTCGGGAGGGTCACAAGCTTGTTATTGCATGCTCACCCTCACCGGTCTGTGCGGTTACAGCAATGCGTTCCTATTTTCTAGCCGCGCACCCCCAGGGACCTTTATTTTATTTTCAATCTGGCCGCTTTCTTACCAGGTCTGCGGTTGTTAACCTCCTTCGGGATGCAGCCCGTCGCGCGGGCCTGCCTTACGAATCACTCAAGGGCCACAGTTTCCGCATCGGAGCTGCCTCCACAGCAGCTGCTGCTGGCTTGCCAGATTGGTTAATTAAGGTTTTAGGAAGATGGTCGTCCGACTGCTACCAACTTTATATTAGAACACCTCAAAATGTTTTACTGTCTGCCGCGCCGAGAATGGCAAGTGTTTCCTTGCCTTGATTACACCAAAAAAAAAAAAGGTTTGGTTTGCTTGGGGGGATACCTGCTCCGCACGTATCAGTGGCGGTCAAGTCTCGCAGCGACTTCCCCAAGCTTTGTTTTCGCGCGTTTGAGTTGCGCTAGTTTATGCTCTTTTGTCTGCCTGCATTTTTGTCTGATCCAGCACGTGCCGGCGGTGTCGGCTCGTAGTGCTAGGACATCAGTTAGGCTTGAGCAAGTTACAACTCCTACACTCTAGCACGATGCTGGCCGGAGGTTCAGCTCGTAGTGCCGTTTAGAGTTAGGCTTTTGGTCGCGTAAGCTTTTTTACCTGCCTAAAAACTTGTTCGATCCAGCGCTGGTATTCGCGCTGGGGAGATAAGAAAGGCTTATGGTCACGCAATGGAAGTCGTTCTGTCACGCCGATCGCGGAGCGGTGTTCCCCTTTACGCCAAATATTGTGTTGTTTATTGAGTTTGTTTTTCTCGTTGCCTTCTATGAAACATAAAGGAACTGCGACATTAAGTGGTTTGATTGCTATTTAAAGTTTATTCTTGGAAAAACTGTCAATTGATATTTTTTTGGTTTTAGGAGTGTATTGTACGTTACGGATGAAGTTGCGTGTTTTTTTCGACTTAACGTGTGTAGATTTTATCACGCGTTTTGATGGTTATCTACCATAGCTCTAAAATTGGATCAATCAGGCAAATCGCGGGAAGCCGATAGATTTCCGGTTGAACTTTATCGTCGCGTCTGGGGTCTATTAAGTCACGATTTACTAAATTACTCTTTTCAACACGGATCAATCTCTGACACACAACGTCAAGGAATTATCCGCCTGCTTTACAAGAAGAACGACAAGTTAGACTTGAAAAACTGGCAACCAATTTCTCTGTTAAACACAGATAAAATTTGTACTAAAGTAATCAAACATGCGGGATTCCTGACCGCAGAATTTTTAAAAACCTTTTTCTGATCCGGTGTGACGGAAGGTTTTGCCGGTGTCGGACTAAGGAAAGCCTTTAGGGGAATCGGCGCTTGATAACGGGGGAAAACTAACTCAAATGGGCAACTCGCTTGCAAAGGAGAGCCATCTCTCTCGGTAGATACGGGATCAAACCACGAACTGGTACGCAACAGGAAGGCTATCAAGAAACCTGACTTGGTTCCAACAGCGTTTATTCCTGACTTGTGACTTGACGATGTAATCAAACGATGTAATCAAACGATGTAATCCAACTAACAATTGCAAACTAGGTTCTTATATACGTGAGGTACAAGTGTTCAACACAAAGGAACATAATGAAAGTGTCAAGCGAAATTCTTTGAGCTCAGCAAAAGTAAATTTAAAATATATTTTTAACCCAAGTGTCCATTGTTCATAAAACTATTTTTAAAAGTAATCTAATTTGAAAACCCGAAAACAAAGAAGTAGCAGAAAAGCCAAGTCAGCAAGCGGCTTTTTAAGCACGTAATGGTGTCGTATCAATAGATTTGCAAGGTCGGCAAATAACTTGTACGGCACGTACTAGCGATGTACCATTATCGAGTTATTCACCTACAACAAAAGCTACTAAATTTAACTTCGATGAGTCAGCTAAACTATTCATACTGAAAAAACAAAATGACACCATTTCTTGCCAAGTCGTTGATTAGTTAAATAAAACTGAAAAAACACCGTGAGTGCCGGACATGACTAATTTAGAACAATAATAACAACTATTGTAGACATAACTTAGAATATGATAAATTTACTAACAAGGTGTCAACTTAAATAGACACCGCGGACTTGTGAAACGAACCTAATTAAGAACAATAAATTAATTCAAGGTAAACTATTGTTCAGAAGGTAGTATATTTTAGCATGAATGAAAGCACGACCTGGTACAGTAATTGAGTGCTTTTCAAAGAGGTTAAAACAATTAAGTTTGATTGTCAAAAACAAAACCCTTTTGACTTTTAGAATATTAAATTTCGATGAATAGCACAAAATCTTATAATAAAAGCGAATTTCATACTAAGCAAAACCTTTCACAGCTGAATGCGGAGTAAACAAAGCTGAATTGATCCAGCTGTTGATCTAATACCGATAGCAAAACTTGAAAAAGTACCAAATAGCGAAGATAGCGAAACGTGAAACTGCTAACAGCAAAGCGTAAACTTGAATTCTATTCGTAATATAAGCTTAATAATACCGTCAAAAGTGAAGTAAATACGTCTTTTCCACTCAACATTTCTAATCGCACAAAACTTTTTAAATTCTCGTACATATTGCCAACTTCCCCTAACACCGGGATACAATCGACTATGTAAATCATAAACAGCTTTCGGCCGCTGTTATTGTCTGGATGAGGAAAAGGCTTTCGACCGGGTTAATCACGGCTTTTTGCAACGCGGTTTAGAGCGCTTTAATTTCGGCCACAATTTCCGGCAGTGGGTAAACATTGTTTACACCAATAGGAACTTTTTAACAGTGAATTCTCATAACTCATAACTCTCATATAACAGTGAACTCTTATAGCTCCGAGGCGACCGACACAACAGTCATTTGTATTCCCGATTCCACTCCAGACATGCCCTCAAAGGAACCAGAGACTGTTATCATAATACTGTTACGTTTTTACAACAACGTACAATAATTCACTCACTAGTTTTCTCGTTGTTTATGTTCATATTGGCGCCAGAACAGCAACCATAACTATGGGAATTATACAAACCTCCGGTCAGGAATTAAAATTGCAGTTTAATACCGATGCCTTGGATTTTATTTATACTTAACCAGAAATCCGCAAACATTTCCTTCCAGCAGAAATTTTAGCTGTCTCCGCAACCCGCAAATATTTCCTCCCGCAAAACAAATTCAGCCGGACAATCCGCAAAATTTCCTTGTGCACGGTAGCTAAATCAACAAAACTATGACGTCTTTCCCATACTATTGCACAATCAAACCGTAATAGCAATGCATAGAAATCAAAGGGCTCTTAAAGCCATCTCGTTAATGCGTTAGATTACAGCTAGATTTTTTTTAAGGTGCAAGAAACGAGAAGATTTAGAGAACGCGTTATATTTTTGAAAAAAAAGAGCTGTCAATTCATTGTGGAATTGAGACTAGAGGATAAGATTTTTCTGCGTTTTTGAATAAATTAGCTGAAAAATATGCATTTGTTGTTATGTAGTATCAAGGGATTTGGTAAGTGTATTTAAAAGGCAGTAAAATACAAAAAAAAAGTGTATTTAAGGAGTTGTCGTATGTTAATTCGTTCTCTTGGTGCTCTTCGCTGGAGGCGGTTGACTTTTATTTATTTATTTATTTATTTATTTATTTAGTTAGTTATTTATTTATATTTATTTCTTTTATTTACTTTATTTCAATTCAGGATTTGTTTTGTGTCGACCGAGAGAGAGGCCAATTGTGCACAATCACTAAGGGACCGTCCGTGCGCAGAGAGTGTGGGACCATAAACAGTAAAGGACCATCTGTGAGGGTGGCAAAGGCGGGGGGGGGGGGGGGGGGGGGGGGGCACCGATCACGCATCACGCCGAATTTTTGAGTGATATCACGCATCACGGAGAAAATTTTTAACCAATCACGCGTCACGTAAATAAGGAGTAATCCGGCATTAAAATGGTAACAAAACAACGTAGAGTCGGCGTAGGCCTACCTATTGAATGCATTGATATTGTATTCTTTTTTTTTTTTGGAAGGATTGCATGTCAATTCATGAATCTTAAAATGAAATAAAGGGTGTTGACGGGCATAGCACAAATCCTACTAGCGCGTGGTGTGATTGTTTTGTCCTTTATTCACTCAGTTTTTTGGCTGGTTTGACTTTTACAGTTTAGCCCTGGCTAGCATATCTTATAAAAGATCTACCCCTCTTGTATGAAATAATAGATTTGTCTTAGTAAAGGTTGCGATTCTATTAAATGCCATTTGTCCATGAGGATCTGTTTTAAGTTAGGTACACATGGGCTGCCGTGAGTAATATTTCTTTGCGAGCTTTTGTTTTGTCTTTGAGAGCTGACTTTCTGTCAGAGAATATTACTTCTGAGAGCACCGTCTCAATGCTATTGTTAGGGTAGCCTCTTAGCCGTAGTTTTTATTTGAATTTATTGATGTTTTCCTCGAAAGTTTCCTTTGAAAAGTTCGTTCAATTCTGAGGAGTCTAAGGACCTCTCCTTTGAAGAAACCTTTCTTGACTCCCGGTGGGTGACAAGATTTAAAGTGCGTGTATTTCTTCTTAGCATTATTGGCTTTATTTCGTTTTGCTTGTCTTTTGCGGTCAGTGTGTTTCTTATTCAGATATTTTCGTGTTTCTGAGACCTTCCGTTTATCAAGATTCAGGGAGCACACGAGGATGGGATTCAACATGTTTATTATTGGTATTCTCAAGTTCTGGCATGTTTTTCACCTGGACTCTCTCTTGTACATTTACGAGTGGCTTAGTGTCTTGTTCTTAGGCTGATTGACATATTAGTTTCGTTTGGCTTAGTAGCCTACTCGCTCTTCTTCTTTGCCTTGAATCAATGTTACGATAGTGGAATTTGATTAGCACTCCTAGTAATTTCTGTTCTGCCATGCCTGACATGTTGCCTGCTTTCTTATGGTTCCGATTTCCTTCTTGAATTCTTCGTCGGGTCTCATGTGCGCTTAGGCGTTGAAGTGTAACGTGTTAGGACAAGTCTCTTCTACCCTGTGAGCTTCGAGTTTTCTGATTGCGTTTTCTGATTTCTCGATTCTGTCCTCGCCGTGCCAGGAACGGATTCTCTGGACCCACCACGAAGATCAAAGGTCAAGAAGCTTTCTAGTTTTTCAAAGAATGTTGAAAACATTCACGTATCACGGAAAAATAAAAGGTAAATCACGCGTCACGCGCTTCTAAAATAGCAAATCACGCATCACGCTGCGCTATCTGATCACGCATCACGCCGTTAGTTTGGGCACAATCACGCATCACGCGGTTAATTTTGGGGCAATCACGCGTCACGTAAAACCCCTTTGCCACCCTCATCTGTGCCCATTAAAAAAAAAGAAAATTCAAGCACATTTTTGTGTTGAGTTTGTCAGGGACCATCTGTGCCCAGTCAGTAAGGGACCATCTGTGCCTTGTGTCTAGTCTGTTAGGGACCATCAGTGCCTATATAAAAAAAAAAGAAAAGAAAATTCAAGGACATATTATAGTTTGAATCTTAGGGACGAAATGTGCACGAGGAGTTTTCGAATGCAATATTTTATGTTTTTGTTAGTGCTTTTCTGTTTGCAGATGTATGTCGCTCTGAGATGTGGAGGGCGTTTTTCGCCTCAGTTCCTCTACATTTTTCAGCCGTTGCCGGCGAGCTTGGTTCGAGGAACCGTCCTCGCTTCTAGAGCGGACCACTGTGTGTTCTTACCTAGGAGGTTTGAAAAGATGGAAACAGTGGGCTTGGTCTAATCACATTTGTTACCTGCCTGTCAACCCTTTTCAATTTGCAGTTTAGTTGCAGTGCCTGCTTAATGAAGTCAGTTCCTCTTCTTCGGTGCTTAATGTCCTCTACAGGGGATTTGGCGGGTTTTTCCGGTTCACTGAGTTATGCGTTCTAAGAGCTTGTGATACTAAGTTTTTCCTCTTATGTTTCCATATTTTTAGAATCGTCAAAGACTGACCAGTTTCGTGATGGGGCGTGGATTGCGATTGTAACGACAGCCATTCCTATTTGTCCTGTGAAGGCCTTGGAGCAATACATCGCAGCTGCGTATATTGATCTCTCTGAAGATTTACCGCTGTTCAGAGCCATTGCCAGGGGATTAACTACATAAGAACGAGGGAGTTTATCATGGACGGTTTTAGAGAGTTTATAGACGTTTTCATTACCAGTGTTCATAGACTTTGAGCCGGAGGGTCCACTGCTGCAGCGAACGCTGGCATTCAAGATAGATTTTTTAAGCGTCGCGGTCGATGGGCGAGTTAAAATGCTAAAGATGGCTATGCCAAAGACAATATCTATCACGGCTGTCAGTTTCTCAGTCATTTAGGATTTCAAATTCTTGTAAAGTTTTGTTTCGATTGAGCCCGGCAAGTTGGAGAGAATTGTTTATGAGGCCGGGATTTTTTTCAAAGTTCTGTTTGTTGTCGCCTTCAGCCTGTTTTTACCTTAATAAATGGTGCGGCCTCCAGTGAGCAGGCAACTCCAGTGAGTTGTTTTTTGTCTCCTTGCGTTTCGCACGGGTGTTATGAAATTTGGGAAATTTAGTCAAGGGCTGTATTTAGTCATGTGAGAACTGTCTATTTTAGTAGTCCGATGCTTGTACGATTATGTCACACCCATATTTTCGTGCTAAGAATATGCAAATTTAATACGCTTCGCGGTCGATTAACTTTTCGGCTTGTAGAGACTCCGTCGTGTGGTTTTGTGGTTTGGATTTGTTGTCATGTCATGTATATGTATATGTTTGTATATGTTTTGTGAAGTTGAGTTTGGTTAATTGTGAAGATTCGAGAGTCGAGAGTGCCTTGATTTCAATAGAGACACCAAAAGGTATGAGAAGCCGTTATTTTTGTATAAAAGTATATTTTCACTGAAATATAGAACAGCTATTTCATTTGAGTTGTGGATCAGATATGTCATCTGAGCGGTTCCGGAGCGGTTTAAACGATAAAATTTGACAGCTTACATTGTTTTAAAAATGCACGTGGCGCTGCCATATGATGGTAGAGAATAGTTTACATAGAAAGACGTCAATTTTATTTAAGGTAGAATTTAGTTTGTGGTGATTATTGCAGAAGACTTGGATGTTTGTAGAATGGTTTAGCGTAATAAAGAACAGAATGTTGTAAGTTTTGGAAACGCAGGGTTGCAGTCATGTCTCGGGGGGAGGGGGGAGTTTGTTTTGTACACTATATAGGTATGTGGGGGCCCTAATAAGTTAGGGTTTTTGAGGTCATGCTCAGTCGTTAAATAGGGTATCGTTTTTGGTAATTTTGGTTTTGTGATGGTTAGAAATTCTAAAACTGTAGTGTGCGACTGAATTGGGGGGAAGGGGGGAGTTCGTTATGTTTGAGAATGTTAGTGGCACAAGAAGAGGTAAAAGTTTAAAAGTTTGTCAATACGTCTTCTTTCATGACGTTCTGTGACGTATATCACGAGACGTTCTTGTCTCTGAAAAGAGAAATGCTGTTTGTTTAATTGTGCAAACTGTTTAGTTTAATGGTGTAAAAACTGAAACTCAGATCGTTTATTGCGTTCTGGGCGGTGGGGGAGGGGGGGGGGGGGGGTTTCGAGGGGAGTGTGGTTTTTCCGTTTCTTAGATCAGAATGGTTGCGGGCGATGTCTTTGAGGTTTCTTGTTTAACTGTTTTACTATTCGGACTCCTTTTCCTCGCATTTCATTTGTCAGTCTCCCTTGGTTGTTTTCTTGCTGTGCTGCGTGAAGGAGGTGATTATTAAGGATTTCGAGTTGAATTCGTTCTCAATTGATCTGTCGGCGGCGTAAGTATTACAGTTAGAGATTTTTTTAAGGTGAAAGAAACGAGATTTAGAAAACGCGTGTTATATTTTTAAAAGAAAAAAAGAGCTGTGAATTCATTGTTGAAGTGAGAGTAGAGGACTGTATTAAGTCATTTGAGAACTGTTTTTTTTAGTAGTCTCTTGCTTGCACCATTACGTTACACCCATATTTTCGTGCTAACAATATGCCAATTTAATTGGATTTCGTGGAGACAAAAGAAGTGGTTTCGTGACTCCGTCTCGTGGGCTTCGCAGTTGATTTGTAGTGGCAAGTTAACTTTTAGGCTTATAGAGACTCCGTCGTGTGGTTTTGCGGTTCCGATACATTTATATTAAAGGGCAAACGGAAAGGGGGGAAAGTTGTATCGTTTTTACGAGTTGTTTTGGTTTGTATATCTATTTTAGAGTGTCAATAATTTGTATTGTTCGTTGGTTATGGGTTTCTGAAAGGTATTTGTTGTCATGTCATGTACATGTTTCTTTTCGTGAAGTTTAGTTTGGTTAATTGTGAAGATTGGAGAGTCGACAGTTCCTTGATTTCAACAGAGACACCAAAACGTACGAGAAGCCGTTATTTTTATATGGGAGTATTTTCCTTGGGGCCATACAACGTCTTTTTCATTTGAGTTGTGGATCAGATATGTCATCTGAGCTGTTTTAACGATAAAATTTGACAGCTTACATTGTTTTAAAAATGCACGTGGCGCTGCGATATGATGGTAGAGAATATTCTCGGAAATGGGTTTCGACTGTTCGTCTTCCATTGTAAATGAAATGGGTAGTTCGCATATTGGTAGACGATTTCTGTTGGATTGTCAAATCCTTTAGTCGTGCTTAAAGAGTATAGAATAGTGACGATTTGATATGTAAGAATTATCAAACAGCTTTGATGTTGGAGAAGCGGACGGAATAATGTCATGTGTGACAATGGAGGTAAATGTAGTTTTTAGAAAGACGTCAATTTAATTTAAGGTAGAATTTAGTTTGTGATGATTATTGCAGAAGACTTGGATCTTTGTAGAATGGTTTAGCGTGATTTAGAATAGAATGTCGTAAGTTTTGGTCACCGCAGCGTTGCAGTTATATTCCGGGGGGAGGGAGGAGTTCGTTTTGTACAGTATATAGTTATGCCGATACGTTAAGGTTTTTGAGGTCATGCTCAGTCGTTAAATAGGGTATTATTTTTGGTAATTTTGGTTTTGTGATGGTTAGAAATTCTACAATTGTAGTGTGCGACTGAAATAGGAGTTAAAAGGAGTTTCAAACGTTGGTTTTCTACTGTCAATAGGCGTTATCTTTAATTGTCGGCAGTATGGTCCTGTCCTCCCCGCTGTCTCTCGTCGGCCTTCACATTAAATGATGGACTATGATGGAGCGCGAAAGGCGAATTTATGTTCGAAGTGTGATGAAGAGAGTTTCATTGCGTTTATACTTGTAGCCAAGGGTAGCTGTGATGCTGGTTATTCGTGAGAATACTGTATGTCCATTTGAGAGACATTGTTTGAAATGTTTGAAAAGCACTTTTTCGTGCAGTTGTTTGCGAATTTGTGTAATTATTTCATTTACAGCTTGACGGGTTAAATGGGTGATTATTCTGTTTTGTTTTTTAAATTGAAAAGGTGTACATCGTTTCAAGGAAGAGCATTGTATTGTGGAGATACCTTTTATATTTTGATTGATATGTTTGATAAAACAATGCGTAGGTCTGTGTTTTTATAAGGATAACGTTTAATTGGTAAGTTGAAAGAAAATGAAGATGAATTACGATTTAAAGAGATGGGTTGTCCGAAATAGCGTTTAAATGTAAGGGTTAGCAACATTGACAAATTGTTTAAGATTGGTTATTAAATGTTGTATGATCTGTAATATTTTGTTGAAACTTGTTTAATTGTGGGTGGGCCGAAATATCTACCTTTTCCGGTTTTAATAGATTAGCGATGTCTGTCTTTCTATTAAATGGAGTAATTAGGTAGTTGTCTATGGTTGTTGAAGGAATGATCTAATGCTGTTGTGGTGTCATCTGTTTCCTAACTATTAGGGATTAAATGGATCATTTTAAATGTTAGAAATGAATTGGTTTTTATTTTATTGGTATTTGAAGTTAATTCTTGTTAAAAGTCTTAATATTTTTTGAGTGAGGGGGGGGTTAAGGGTGGTGGGTGAACTAAGAAAGATGTGATTTTTAGAAGAGGATAGCCTGTTACAGAGACGTTCGTTTAGACTACGAGCAGTTTGTTTTCTTTGAGTGTTAAACTCAAAGAAAACGAAAACGAGTGGTGTTAACTAGCCCCACGCAGCTATCAAATGTAGTGAATGGGAGAGCCCCTGACTCAGTCAAACTTCCCATATGACTAAAAAAAAATTGCCGGATTGACCCCTTTCATAAAATAGAAGTCCGTATAAAGGTGAATATTTTAAGTTCGTTTACCTACAGGTTGCAACTAATTTGATTGAACCTGCATTTGGCACCGGTAGCATAGTATTGGCTGACCCGTGTACTTTCGCTTTTGTGCTATTTTAAAACAATTAATCATTAATATTACAGTTTCATTATGCAACAGTACGCAAAAGACGTAAAAATTTAAGCCATTGAAGGCTTGCCGCAATTCCATTCAACCGTCATCATTATAAGCCAAAAAATCAACAAAAGTATGACATGTTTACCATACTATTGCACAATCAAACCGTAATAGCAATGAATAGAAAAAACGCAAAGTTCATGCTATTTTGCTCTGCCATACCGCTCATATTAACTGTCCCATTTAACTTTCTTAAAACGTCTCCATTAGTAAAATACACCGTGAAATTCTCAAACTACGTTTCCCAAGAAAACGCATTTGACCTATTTTTACCCTTATGGCTTTACGACAAATGATTGAAACTGATAGGTAACGTGAGATATCAAAATTTAAGAAGGACTAATACCTTTGCGGTCACGTAATGTGAGATATGACAAGTTCATGACAAGTTCTGACCACAATCAAACCGTAATAGCAATGAATAGAAAAAAACGCAAAGTTCATGCGATTTTGATCTGCCATACCGCTCATATTAAGACACAAACTTTCCTGTCCCATTTAACTTTCTTATAACGTCTCCATTAGTAAAATACACTGTGAAATTCTCAAACTACGTTTCCCAAGAAAACGCATTTGACCTATTTTTACCCTTTTAAAGTAGCTATAATGGCTTTACGACAAATGATTGAAACTGAAAGGTAACGTGAGATATCGAAATTTAAGAAGGATTAATACCTTTGCGGTAACGTAATGTGAGATATGACAAGTTCATGACAAGTTCTGACATCCCAATACCCTAGGGAAATTAACAATAGGTCCGGGGGTGCTCCCCAAACATTTTAGTGGCAGTATGTGACGCCCTTCTTGAAATCCTAACCGGTTTAACCAACCATATCCTCAATGCCCTAATATAGCTTCTATAAAGAAGGAACAAGAAACCCCCCCGGACAAAAGTCCACAAAATTTTGTTAACAACTTTTGTCCCTTTTTCGTACTCGACTCCGAAATCTCGCTTAATGCGCATGCGCATTAACGAGATAAAAACGCAAAGTTCAAGCTATTTTGCTCTGCCATACCGCTCATATTAAAACACAAACTTTCCTGTCCCATTTAACTTTCTTAAAACGTCCCAATTCGTAAAATACACTGTGAAATTCTCAAACTGTGTTTCCCAAGAAAACGCATTTGACCTATTTTTACCCTTTTAAAGTAGCTATAATGGCTTTACGACAAATGATTGAAATTGATAGGTAACGTGAGATATCGAAATTTAAGAAGGACTAATACCTTTGCGGTAACGTAATGTGAGATATGACAAGTTCATGACAAATTCTGACATCCCAATACCCTAGGGAAATTAACAAAAGGTCCGGGGTTGCTCCCCAAAACTTTTAGTGGCAGTATGTGACGCCCTTCTTGAAATCCTAACCGGTTTAACCAACCATATCCTCAATGCCCTAATATAGCTTCTATAAAGAAGAAAGAAGAAATCCCCCGGACAAAATTCCACAAAATTTTGTTTACAACTTTTGTCCCTTTTTGTTCGTACTGATTCCGAAATCTCGTTTAATGCGCATGCGCATTAACGAGATAAAAATGGACAACACAATCTTCTTTCGAAAAATTTTATTCAAATCTCCATTAGTTTATGTTTAAAAGCAAAAC
This sequence comes from Cladopsammia gracilis, assembly GCA_022457155.1. Classification (NCBI taxonomy): domain Eukaryota; kingdom Metazoa; phylum Cnidaria; class Anthozoa; order Scleractinia; family Dendrophylliidae; genus Cladopsammia; species Cladopsammia gracilis. The sequence goes on along the minus strand of JAJGOT010000532.1, from coordinate 425,637 downwards.
GCGTACCATTTATAGCGCATCGAGGCCGAGCCGTGTCTTTCATGAAATTCAAGAAATTAATACAACTGAATTTAAGCTACACGTTTATAAACTATTCTTCAAAACTAACGAGAACACAAACAAAAAGTCAATCACAGATTGATATCAAGATAAATTCCCATCGAAAAATGTAATTTGTTTTACCTTTAAGTCCCTCCGGCGACAACTGTACTTGGAAATTCTTTAAATCTCCGCTTTGGTGCTGAAATCCGTAAAACGAACCCCTCTTCGCATTGCTAAAAACGTATTCAGTTTCTCGAAGCAAGATTTTATCCCTGAAAGCTCTTCTTTTTCCACTAAAGCGGCTTCAGAGTATCCCTTAATTAGTATCCTGTCTTGAGTAGCAAAGCGCAAAAAAATGTTGGCTAATAACGACTTTAATTATCCGCTAAAAACAGCAAAAAATCCTGCAAACGGCTAAAGTGTTTACCGAGCTGACGGCTGTGAGGTCGCGCGAAAAATAAAGCCTCAAAGATCCCGGATGTTTTCTGGCGTCACACGCGCATGTTTTGCGACATCATACGCGCCAGCGAGCTAGCCCATCGGTCGTACGCCGCGCGGACAGCACACGCACGCGCCGGCGAAACATTCCGCTAGCCATGACATGACCATGAAAAATGACGGGCATAGGTTCTATGAGTATGGTGCTGCGCAGCCGGGCCTTCGGCCCGGCGAGTGCTCCGCTATTATCTTCTTGGTGTTCTAAAAGCAAAGGTACCTTGTCATATATTTAGTGTATTTTGACCAAAACACAGCGAAATCTACATGACAATGCCCCTTCAAGGAAACTTTCGGCTGCAATTGGTTTAATAGCAGACTTCTTGATATAGCTTGTCACACTGCGTTGAGATTGGTGTAAAGTGAATAGCGACACAAATAATTCAGTCACCTCGTGGTTAATTCCCGAGTAACGGTCACGTACGTAATGTTCTGTCTTATCTCTGCCGTGGTGAGCAATGGCGGAATGTGCGTCGGCCAATGTTTTGAAGAGCTCACGTCTTGGAATAATAATTCTTCCATTTTTATCTTGAATTTTTCCCTGATGCAGAGTCTATGGGATGCTGTGGGGGTGGGTGGTGTGAAGGTCAAAAGGAGGAAAAGTAGAGGGAAATAATTAAAAGCTCGTTTCTTAATTGCATCTGATTCTTTTTAAGAACCCCCCAAAAAAGCCAAGTCCCTATTTTTTCAACCACACCCCAAAAAATTAAAGGCCCTTTTTCAGACAGTTGATAGAAAAATAACCTACAATATCAGACATAATTAGTTGGAACATTTCACGAAAGGCCCAGCTTTGTCAGTTCAGAAATGTAGTGCACATGCGGGCCCACTCCTCTCCCCCCTATGTTGCTCCTCTCTACGCAATGTTGTGTCCGCATAAATTTTATTTGACTCTAGCATCTTGAACATCAACATTGAAGGGAAATGAAGGGAAGAAAGCCGACACCGTTCCAACAATTGTGACCGATATTATATTGTTTTGATGAAGAGGTCACTATGACATAAACTGCAAGCAGAACATTTGATGATGATCTGATTTGATGATCTGGAGCGGTCATGTTTACTGTGCAAGCTACTAGATACATTATATATTTAAAAGGTCAATAAGAACTTGAAATCGTGTTATAACTATAGTTAAAGAATGCATGATTTACTAACTGTTTGAGAATGAATAAGGAAATTAAAAAATTCGAGTGCGTTATCTCGTGAAGGCAGGTTTGTAGAGGTTCCTTACATGTACATAGCATAATTAGATTATGAAAAGTAAGAAAAATTAAATCACATGAGAACATTTCGCTCAGATATTGCATAAAGAGAGTAGAGCTTTGCGCTCGTTTCTTTAGCGAATTTATTTTCACACAACCCTGATAATTTAATTAATTTGCTTTAGATTAGGTGACACGCGAGTCGCTCGCGTGTAACGATTCACCATGTAGCTCAGAAGCGATTTCATTGCGCCTATCTATTTCAAAAAGACAATTATTGAACTTTTCCTTTCTAATTTGATTGCATCTGTTATATTTCTTGTTAAACAAAGCATGCAAGAGATGTAGTGAATAATTCGTACATGTTAGACTCGGTTCACCATATCATTGTGCCGCTGTTTATTTAAAGAAAATGGTTGTGTTTTCTTTTATAGTCACGATTCACCATGGTGAATCGTTGGGATCTTCTATTCTGTAATGTGCAATAAGCTATAATTTACGGTCAATGTTTCATTGTGGTTTATTTGTATTATTTAGATAATGTTTTAGCGAAAGACATCATTTAAAGGTGACAAAATTATGAATTCTTTCATTCGGTGAACTTCACCATTTGTGTTCAGACGTCATGTTTACTTAAAGAACGACTGATTGAACTGATGCAAATGATTACTCTAGAAACTGTAATGATATTCACCTGATAACGTACATAGATTATCCCCGTCAGTGAACGCCCAATGACAAATACAATATAAGACATAATTAGTTGGAACACTTCACGAAAGGCCCAGCTTTGTCAGTTCAGAAATGTAGTGCACATGCGGGCCCACTCCTCTCCCCACAAAGTTGCTCCTCTCTACGCAGTGTTGTGTCCGCATTAATTTTATTTGACTCTAGCATCTTGAACATCAACATTGAAGGGGAAAGAAGGGAAGAAAGCGGACACCGTTCCAACAATAGTGACTGTTATTGTAGGTTGATAAACAGTAACCTAGACGTAACCTGTAACATTGCCCTTTAAACACCAGGACATGCCTGTGACGCGCCAGCTGTCAGGATGAGTTGCTACTCTACGATAAGCATGTTTTAACTCTATTTTTGCCAACCAGCGACCTGGTTGTGCTTTAGCGGCAGCATTATCCACACTGACATACTTATAATGTTCCAAGTCCATGTAAGAATTTGCGCTTGTTTTAAGACCGCCATTATGGTTGTATAGTGTAGGTCAGCGGTCACAATTGTATAGCAGGTGACCCTGTGGCAAGCCCTCGTGGGTCGGCCATCGTGTTTGTTTTACACGAGTATTTTAAAAATCTTAGCCTTGCGTTGTATTGTAATCTGTTATTTCTTTGCGTGGTGGCAGCGTAATCGAACCCAAGCTGAGCAAGAGGCCTCAGACAGCAAGGTTAGTGAACAAAATAGCGACTCGAGCACCGCAACAGTGGTGCCTTACGAAGACTGAAACCATCAACTCGTTTGAAAACTGGAAGCAAAATCTCATATATACGCTCTCCCTCGACTCAAATTTCGCCCCAATTCTCATAGAAGGAGCATCTTGGACAAAGAAAACGAAGACACAGCCACTAAGAGGCTTCACCAATGACGGAGATGATATTCCCGAAAGCAAGCGGCGTACTGCCGAACAGAAAACTAACATGCTAGAGTTGATGTTGGGTTAGATAGCCAACTTCTGCCCAATCATTTCTCGGAACACCATAGTCAAATCTAGCACGTTAATTGAGTTTATATGGAATACCATCCGCTTACATTTTGGATTTCAAGCCACTGGGGCCCATTTTGTTGACCTCAATGACATCAGGTTACAAGCCATCGAGCGGCCTGAGGACTTATACCAAAGATTGATGGCATTTATAGAAGATAGTTTACTAAAGGGGAACGGCAACTTAACCCATCACAACGAGCCCTTTACTGAGGATGAAGAACTCTCTCCAACCCTCGAGAACTTTATTGTCCTCACCTGGCTCCGCCTCATCAACCCTGCCCTGCCTAAGCTCGTAAAGCAGCGTTATAGGACCGAGCTCCGCTCACGTACGCTTGCATCCATCAAGCCTGAAATATCCCAAGCTATGACCTCCCTCCTTGACGAAATTGCATCCAGCGACGAGGCAAAGAGAATGCGCGCAGAGACATCACAATTTGGCAGCAGCACAAACCGGTACAGATTTAAAACCCCGCGAGTCAAACCGGAAGTTCTCGCTCGCGCGAAAAATCCTGCCACCACAACACGATTTGAACACAATTTGAGTGAGTGCAAGTTCCCACCAGACAAGGACCGGAAGTACATCGCAAGAACTCGAAAGATAGCCGCGATATAGCGATGATGAAGGCCCTACTGTAACTGATGACATCCCCTTCCATGAGCCAGACCAGCCGATGCAGGCAACGCACTTGGTTCGGGTAAGTCAGTCCCCTTACTTCGATGCCTTTCATAACCATCACACGTTCCTTATTACCGTCGATAGCGGTGCTACCTGTAATATGATTCGATTGTCCACCGTCAAGAGACTTGACGCTGCCATCGAGGCTAGTTCTCAATCAGTCTCCCAAGCCGATGGGTACTCCCCTTTTGAAATAGCCTGGTCCAGGCTCCGAGATAGTGGGGAACGCGCCAAGTAAAATAAGGAGGGAAAAATCGCGGGGGAACTGGGAGAGGGAGGTCGGCGGAGCCTGTAAACATTCTTTACCGACGCTCTTCCGCCCACTTTTGGCAAGTTTTGCGATAATCCAATTTTCTGTCGTCAAAATGTCAAAATGTCAATTAACAAAAATAGTTCTCGGATTTCTCGCGCGAGTATTTCGCGGAAAAGCCCGTACAACAACGCGAGGAAATCCGCATGTATTGCAAGACGCTTACACCGACGAAAATACTGTCCTCGAATCTCGAAGTCCACCCGTTAAAGTGCTGCAGATTTTGTAGGAGAAACGTAGCATGTAGAGAGACCAAGGTGCCATGAGTTTCTTTGTTCAGTGTAGCGAGAAATAAGGAATTGCTGGCGTTTTCTAAAACCGAGATGCTGGAGATTCAAATATTTCAAACCGGATAGCAATGACGCCATACGTCTGACAATGGAGGTACTGCCTAGCTCCGAGAAACACGTCAACTTAAGCGCAGAATAAACTCTGAGGAACTAAAACCAATTGCAAGATACCAATTTTCCAGTATAGACCGTGACTATCGCATAAGACTTGGAGCTTAGACTCTTTTAGCCGTGAAGAAGAAACATTATCTCGCAAGTTATGCTAACCGCAGACTTGCGCTCACATTAAATCACGGACTGATCCTAAGCATATCTTTATTTCGATTGAAAAGGAAAAATATCCCAGGCACGCACTTGGGATAGACTTATTCTAAAGCTGGGCTAAAATGCTTTTAGCGACGAGCAGGATTTGTGTTAGGGCTGTCACCTTTTATAAAAACCGAGCTTTTTCTGTAGTTCGACTTGATCTCGCATCACTGAAACCAATGGAGAAACGACTATTATCGTCGATTTCTCTACCAAACCTGCTTTCGCTAGGCGCAGAAAGAGCTGAAATATCAAGCTTTTCCCGAAACCGGTCGGCAGAATCGCAAGGACATCTTTACCACGCGCCAAGTTTACAAGGCATTCTTGTTGCCCTTTCCTGAGCGCTTCTATATTAGGAAAATCGCGCAGGCATTCCTCCAAAATATTACATCAGACATATGACTTTGATTCCTTTTCATCACGCCATGGATCACGTACGCCATCGTTACGATTGACAAGAATAATGTGCATGGCGAGGTGTTGACATTACCTGTCAAACGGACCAATCAGAGGGTATACCAGGAGCTGGTATACCGGAAAGAGCTTTTTAAAGAAATGTTTACAGGCTCCGCCGACCGCCCTCACCCCAGTTCCCCCGCGATTTTTTCCTTTTTTTTTACTTCGCGCGTTCCCCACCATCTCGGAGCCTGGAACAGGCTACTTTTGAGATCATAGGTGAAACTGAAGTAACATTCATGCGGGACGGTAATCGGCTCCACTTCAAAGGGTTAATCGTCGAAAATCTCGCTATTGAAATCCTCGCGGTACCCCGTTCATGGAGGTCAAGGATGTCGCTACGTTAGGCCTGCTCGTCGCCAAGTCATTATCGGAGAGTCTGCTTACCAATACGGGTCATCCATTAAAGATTCAAGCGACAAGGCCGTTCGTCGAGCAGTAGTTCTACGGAGTCCCCCAATACCACCACCGTCTGGCCCGGAGAATTCCTCGAGTTAGGTCTTCCTGATGATATCCCCACAGACTCCGAATACACCCTCGAGCCAAGAGTGGACGCCCCAAGTACTCAATCTGTCAAGATTTCTAACATTTGGCCTCTCCCTTGTGTCTTATCTAGTGTTGCCGGTATAACCCGCCTAACCCTAACCCTAACCCCTAACCCTAATATGCCTTGATCCCGCAAATCTCTTCCCACCAGAGACCGTCGCCTATTTCCGCGAGGTACACAGACAGTTCGTCAGTGTTTCAATCCCCAAATCGAAGGGTACAACGGCGCGTCCGGTCCGTTTCAGGCCAAGGTCAATATGAGCCCTGATGAGCCTCCCCAGCGGAAAGGACGGCCACCGCAATACTCAAGAGCCAGACTTGTGGAGCTTCAGCAGAAATTCGACGATCTTGAAGATCTTGGTGTCTTTAAACGACCCGAAGACATCGGAGTCTCCGTTGAGTACCTAAACCCTTCTTTCTTGATAACGACGCCTAACGGAGGTTCATGCCTCGTCACCGCCTTTGCAGAGGTGGGACGGTATAGCAAGCCGCAACCTTCCTTAATGCCCGATGTGGACTCCACCTTAAGGCTGATAGGTGAGTGGAAGCATATAACAGCAACCCATCTCACCAACACTTTCTATCAGATACCACTAGCTCGTGAGTCACTTAAATATTGCGGTATCGCTACCTCATTTCGCGGAATACGTGTATATGTTAGAACCGCCATGGGAATGCCCGGATACGAAACTGCACTCGAAGAGCTGATGTGTCGTGTCCTTGGAGATCTCCTACAGAAAGGCGTGGTCGCTAAGCTTGCAGACGACCTGTACTGTAAGACTTTAAAGCAAAGCTGAAAACAGCGTATATTTTGTTGAGTACAATATTTCAGCTGGCCAGACCAGCCTTCTTCAGGTACAAGATGTTACTAGATAAACAATATGTTATACGATGTTATATACATGGAGAATTTCGCAATATAGAATAATTAAGTAATACAGGATGTGACGAAATCGGAAACTAAAAGGAAAAAGTATTACATTTCATCACGTTTGTTCATGCCGTGTGGCTCTAAAGTATTACCTTTATAGATAAGATATCATTCCCTGGCTTTACGTATCGAGTCACGGGAAGTGTGAATAGTTTCTAAAGGAATTATTTGCATGTCGGAGTTAGAATGGTTAAGATTGGAAAGAAAATGTTTCGAAGCAGTAGTAGGTTTAGATCTGATGTTGGTCTTGTCAACTGACCCTCTGTGTTCGTTGAATCTGTCTCTGAGTCGTCTTTTAGTTTCCCCAAAAAAACTGACATGGCGTGACATGGCGTGTCAGGTCTGTTCTTTCGTCAACAGTGCTGGGTCATCAGTTACTCGCCGCACCACTACTGAAAATATCCTTTCCGGTGCAGCTCGTCTACCGTTCACAAGCAGGGCTGCATGGCTCTCTATCCAGTCAGAGTGCGCTGACCTGCGCCGCACCCGCGCCCACCTCAGACAAGGGACCCGTCCATCCAAGAAAACCACAAACGTCAAAGACGTGAAACGCTATCTCAATGTAGTCACCATTGCCAAGGATGGCCTGTTAGTTTTTTTTTTAACGTGATGAGCCCCTCTCTCCTTCCTGCAAGTGTATAGTGGTTCGATATCGATAGGGCAATAAAGCGCGTCTCCAGTTCTCGTCACCACTGCGTGTCCCTTCGCAAGTCTCCCCATACCGTTGTCGAGCAGACCACCACCGCTCCCCCGAATGAGATTGGCATCTCATTCGCAGCTGACGTAGTCAAACGGAACCACCAACTTATACTTGTCGTGCGAGAATGCGTCACCTCATTCACAACAGCGACACTCCTCGGCGATGAGCGCCATGAAACACTACGCGACGCTTTACTGAGACTATGCATCGAGTTAAGCCTCCTTGACGGCCCACCCGCCGTCATCCGAACTAATCCGGCCCAGGAGTTCAAGGCACAAAACTAACGACGAGTTCCTACAACAGCACCGGCTTACCGTCGAGATCGGCAGGATTAAGAACACTAACAAGAATCCTGTAGTTGAACGAGCCGTCCAAGAACTAGAAAGTGAAATTCTACGACAGGACCCCACGAATGGTCACGTGTCCCCACTAGCACTCTGCACCGCCACCACCACTTTGAACGCGCGTATCCGTAACCGCGGCCTGTCAGCAAGAGAAATGTGGTACCAACGTGACCAGTTCTCTAACAACCAGTTAAAGACCGCGAGTTGATCACCCGACAGCACGAGCAGCGAATCAGCAAACATCCCCACAGCGAGCGAACAAAGGCCCCTTCAGGCAAAATCGCCCAACCACCCGCCTTGCATATAGGTGATTTAGTCTAATTGCACGGTGATCGGAACAGGTCTAGCGCCCGAGATCGCTACTTAGTTATATCTGTGGAGGGAAACTGGTGCAATATCAATAAGTTGCGCGGTACACAACTTCGAAATACCTCGTATAGAGTAACGCGCAACGAGTGTTACAAGGTTCCCTCTGGCATCGAGTCCCACTCAAAACATCTCCGACGACGAAGAAGAGACACCTATGGCTTCTCCAGCTCGCCCCCTATCACCGCAACCACTGGCAGTCCCTGACGAAATCTCAGTGTCTGCAACTGATGTAAACTACCCAACGGTATACTCTCCCGACTTCACCCAGCCCGAGGTGATACCTCCTATGATGCAGCCTGTCGGCGAGGTTCTGCTGGGACAAGACACTGCCAACGAGAGCGAGTTCTTGCGCAGATCATCTCGTCCTCGTCTTCGTCCTCGTTATCTCGATGATTTTATTACTGACTTTTAGTTGATCGGTTTAGACATAGCAGGCACGTCGTGCATTTATATTATTGTTAGAGTATTGTTTCAGTTTTACAGTTTGCAACAGCGCATGTACAGCCATTGTTTCTCTAGACAAGTTGAAACCCTACACGGGAAGAAAGAAGAACAAGTAGTTGCGCCATTATGGTTGTATAGTGCAAGTCAGCGGTCACAATTGTATAGCTAATGACCCTGTGGCAAGCCCTCGTGGGTCGGCCATCTTGTTTGTTTTACACGAGTATTAAGTCTTAGCCTTGCGTTGTATTCTAATCTGTTATTCATTGGCGGAGGACGACTGCAATTCGTTATCATTCTTAACTCCGTCGAGTCCTTCTTTGGTACAGCTCCCAGTGCGTTAAAAATTATGAGTGTATGTGTCTCGTCTGCAAGTGCAAAATGGCCATTCACTAATCCTTGTTCATTCTGAGCTTCAATCTGATCTTTGTCACCAGGCTTTAGAACAGATTGGTTGTTCTTTGTAAAAGCAGGTGTGACGATAGCATCAATAGGGAGAAGATGAAAACCCTCTCTAACACCAGTGAGAATAAATTCCTTGTCAAAGTCATTTGGTACTTGTCTGTTGCCCAAGTCTCGAAAATCAAGTCAGTGAAAACTTGGGCTGCATCGGGCTGCTGTGTTGGCTGAAGACAAGGCCATGCATATGGCGTGCATGTAGACGTTTCACCACACGCTGCTGTCTGTGCATATAACGAGCTATCTCCTGCTGGTTGTGGGTTCAAAACAGATGTCTGAAATAGCTCTGTGGGGGAGTGTGAGTTTATTATTGGGGGTCCCAGGACGAAGATGATGGGTGCTGCCACCATCCAAAGCACTGGGGTTTGATACAGACGTGGTCGTATCGACAAGTAGGGCTAAATCGACACCCCTCTCGTCTCTGAAATTCATAGCACACTTGTTTCCCTGTGGACTGGTTTATTACTGGGCGAGGTAATAAACAATGGGTGGTTACCTCGAGAGGCAGTAGCTGCGCCGGGACTTGCTCTGCATCTGTCAAACCAAGTAATACTGGCTCTCCCAAGGACTTAATCAAGTCTGAGATCTCTGTTTGCACGGCAGGGTCTTGCTGGAGGGTTTTCAGAGTTGGCTTTATGGCATGATCACCGGGAACTGCCGCTGTAGGTGACTGGGCGGCCACCTTGGATTCTGAGCACGTGTTATTAGCTGTTAGTTGCTCGCGTTGTAGCTTTGCGAGCTCCAGTTTTGTTCGAGCCACTTCAAGTTCCAGTTGTAAGTTTTTATGCCCAACGTCTTCTGTAACTCTAAGCTGCTCCGTTTTGCGTTTTTCTGTACCATTATGTTTCACTGGAGTAAGATGTTTGATTGAGTGAGCTCACGTTTCACCGTGTCGCTAAGCTGCTGCGGAGTCGTTACCTTCGCCACCAAACTATTAACCACATAATCTGCAAGATCGGTCGGAGGATTTGCTCTCCTGCTGCTTTTTTCTCGTCTTACTTGCGGTCATAATAATATTTGCGTCAAATGACGTGGTAGTTATGTAATTTTTTTATACACAGCCGCCGTCTTGGATTTTTCCAAAATCTCATAAAAATATCTAAATTGACCTAAAATTAATCAAAACCAATAAAGAACAGCTAAATGGCTTACAAAATGTCAAAGTAATAACGACAAACTGGTAAAAACTTATAAATTTCAAAAAACATTGCTGTCAAAACCTTGTTGCCATGGAAAAATCAAGTCAAGTGAACATTATAATGTCAAACCAAATTTTTTTCTGATTTTACCCTCTAAAACGCCATTTCCAGCATTCCCGAGAGCCGAAAAGCGATTGTTAAGTCAAAAACTTGACAATCAGTCATTGGTGGAAGTGAAACAACTACGTATAAAACAATTTTATTCTATTATTTTTATGAAGCACATGGGGGACACAGGTCTGAAAGCGGGGTCCGGAACCCCCGCGACCCTCCCTTTGGATCAGCCACTGAGTAGCAGTAACAGTAACATTAACAGCAAAAGCAACAGAAACAGTAGCAGTAACAGTAACAGTAATAGTAACAGCAACAGCAACTGTAACAGTGACAGTGACAGCAACAGCAACAGCAACAGCAACAGCAACAGCAACAGTAACAGCAACAGTAACAGTAACAGTAACAGCAACAGCAACAGCAACAGTAATAACAACAGCAACAGTTAAAGTAACAGCAACACAAACAGAAACAGCAACAGCAGCAGCCAGTAACAGTAACGGCAACAGCAACAGCATCAGCATCAGCAACAGTAACACTAACACTTACAGCAACAGCAACAGCAACAGCAACAACAACAGTGACAGTAAAATTAACAGTAACAGTAACAGTAACAGTAACAGTAACCGTAACAGTAACAGTAACAGTAACAGTAACAGTAACAGTAACAGTAACAGTAACAGTAACAGTAACAGTAACAGTAACGGTAACAGTAACAGTAACAGTAACAGTAACAGTAACAGTAACGGTAACGGTAACAGTAACAGTAACAGTAACAGTAACAGTAACAGTAACAGTAACAGTAACAGTAACAGTAACAGTAACAGTAACAGTAACAGTAACAGTAACAGTAACAGTAACAGTAACAGTAACAGTAACAGTAACAGTAACAGTAACAGTAACAGTAACAGTAACAGTAACAGTAACAGTAACAGTTGTTTGGGCCGATCAGCAGCCCAGTAAATTCTGAAGACAATAGTTGTAATCCTGTGGTTATTGTTTTGTTTTTCGCATGGGTACCCTGTGTCGAGCCACGTGACCACGGTTTCTCGGTGGAGAAACGCTTGTGTGAGCAAATTGAGTTCTCGGAGATTGAGTTCCCGAGAACACCCTGCAACGATTGCAACAACGCCAGCAGATATTAACCCCACCTGTGACTCACACTTTAAAAAACTTAGACAGTGAAATGGGATAGATTTTATCCAGTAAAGAGCTAGACGATGACGAAAAAGCGAGACTGTACAATCAGGTGTTACAGCGCTATCTGACTTATTACGATCAGGGAAAAGGGCAACCACTTCAAGTGAAACTAACAGCCCCAAAACCCGTGGAAACTCCCAAACCAGAAGAAACTGAAGAAACAGCCACCGAAGTGGAAACTATACCCACGGCGGTAGAAGAAGAAGTCATAAAAAGTGTACCTAAGATGTACAAAGCTGGGGCTACACAACTCTTGGATAAAATAAAACAAAACCGAGATGTGTTGCAGTGGAATGAAAAAGGGGAGTTGTTGTACGAAAACAAACCGATACCCGGGTCTCACGTGGTAGATTTGGTCAACGATATAGTACGTCAGCGAAAAGGATTTCAACCTGTTGGATGGTCAGTGTTTGCGAGAGGTCTGGCGCGAATGAACGTCTCCGAAAACTTAGTGTTCAATCCCCAAAGACAGAGCACCATCCGGGAGTTTAAAGCAAGAGTGAGAGATGAGACACCGAATAGTCCCTCTCGTTGGCTTCATTCCCAACCTCCTTCCTCCTCACCCGTGAAAAAGCAAAAGGGAAGGGTCGCAAGTCCACGCCCTCAAGCCGTTCGCTGGTTACGATTGTAAATCATGACATGAGACATTTTTTCATTGTAATCACTTCTTTATTTTAATCACTCAATAAAATACGTTGAAAGGAAATGACATGGTGTCTTTACTGAACTTTGTGTTGTGCTTTTGATCCTTGTTCGTTTACACGGGTATGATACTTTTTTAGACTTAAAGGGAAATGTTTTTCGATAAAGCGTTTTCCAAGAAAATCATTTCGATGCTTATTGCTAGAAAACCTATGTACATACAATGGTGTTCATACTAACATGGCGACAGTGAAATAAGGCATAGTACAAGCTAAAATGTCCACACACTTTTGAGGTTATGCTTTGTAATGGCACAGAGTTAAACGTCCACTGGGTAGAATTACTGTTCAAGAAATTAGTAAATGTTCCAGTATAACTGCTTGGTGGAAATCCGTAACAATCGAAAAATTCTCCCTCGCGATCCTTGGTGGAATAAAACGCAACCCATTGGGATCCGGGCTTGTCACTTGTATCCACATTGTCAATGAACAGGGCTGGGTAGGATGAAACACTGTTTGGCAGTTTATCTGAAAGATACACTCCTTGAAATACGCCTTGGGTATATTTATACTTTCTCAAAATAAGCGTCAGTTGAACGGTATCCATTCTAGTTTGTGAAGTCGAACAAAACGTTTCGATTAGCGTCAATCTCAATCACCTTTTGAAACTCGGCGTAGACGATGAGGTTCACTGTGTTGGCAAGTGGCTGAATAAAATGAAGCTCAACTCGAAGGTTGTCTTGTTTTATAAGCTCAAAATGTTCACCCGGGCAGTGATCTGGGGATAAGTCAAAACAGAAAGCGGTGTAACCAGAACCATAATAGCTTCTATTTATCTGGTTGCCTGTATCCTGGGCTAGCTTTCCACTTCCGGAAAAAAAGGCTTTGATATCCAGCTATAATATTCTGACCACCGACCTCGTCAAATTTGAGAAAAAAGGGTTTTCGAGGAATTTGTTCCCCATCCACGTACACACCCACTTGAGTTAAGTTGTGATGTTTGAAGTTAAAGGGATTGGAGGTTTAAGTACCGTTTAATGCTTCTGTGTCCACCAATACTAGTACTAGGCGCTTCGGAATGTGACCCAGGAAAAGATTATCTGGGGTGGAATTACTGAATGCTTGTGGTATGGAAAGGACTTTGCAGTCGACTCGGCGAATCGGATATTTGGCAGTTGTTTGCTTTAGCGCAGCGGCATGTCCCAACTAATGGAAGAGGCTACTTTAACTTTGCGAACGTACAGGATTGCTTCTGTGATAACCACCTTGAAGTTCGCACCTCCAGCTGATGACAGCAAGCAAAAAGAATTCTTAGCTCTGTTGAGCTTGATTCTCAGATTAACTCCATTCAGTATTAACCGGTCTTGAAAGAAAATATTGCTGTGTATCGGTCCCATCATGTCCACCGTATTACTCTGTTTCGTGAATTCATAACGAGCTTTTAAACCCATGTTTGCATCGGCATCTTCAGCCACTGGATTAACTGCATCCATCTTTCCAGGGGAATCTTTGCAAAACATAGCCATGGACAGTTGACTTGTTTTGGCCTCTTCCCCGTAGTTCAGCAACGTTTCAATCAAGGCGCGATAAGGGTAGGTATTGGTTAATGGGGAAATAAGTCGCTCGTTCAAAGACACATCCACTTGTGAAAACAAGGAATGGAGAAAAAGGTTCACGGGCCCTACTTCTGTGTTTTGGTCTAAAGCGGTACCGTTTGCTTTCGTGATCTTGGCTTTAACAAACAACTGGGTTCGTGCTAAATCTAGATATTCTTCCCCAGTTCCCGAGACATTAAATTCGATCGGACGATTGTCAGTAATGTTACTAAGGGGGGTGATATTCAATCCATTGTCCCTTGGTGATAGATGTTTGAGTAGCCGGAATCGTGAAGAGATCGAGTTCCGATTTCGTACACTCTTGAGATTCGTGATGAACAAAAGCCATGCTTAATTCAAAAATGAATGCAATGTTTAAATGAAAGGACCACTCGACAAATTGGAAGTACTGAATCCTTGTGAAGGATCTGATCAGCAGAAATAATTATAAACAAATAAAATGAAAGGCTGATCGTACAGAAAGGAATATATTTTCAACCTTTTTAACCGATTAATTTCGAACGGCACGGCCGTTCTTCTTCAGGGTATAACCGTACTATAAGAAAAAACGTTACAGATTTGAATATATATAAAAACAAGCGAAAGATATGAAATTACATACTTTGCAATTGTTTATAGTATAAGCTAAATGGATAAAAATATGACGCTGAAAAAACGTTACAGATTTGAATATATAACAAGCGAAACATATGAAAATACATACTTTGTTAATGGTATGAGCTTAATGGATAAAAATAGGACGCTGAAATTTACATTAAGTATATATCAAGTTTCATCGCGTCTGTTTAACCCTTTGTGTTCGAGCGTTTGGCTTTTATCAATAAGATAAGCCTCTCGTGCCTTACGCACGTCGTCACGGTTAGATTTTATAAGCTCAAGCCGGATTAGTTGCATATGAGAGGCAGAATGATTAGGTGAAAGAAAATGTTCTGATACTGCCGTAAGTTTAGAGTTGTCGGGGTGTACTTGTTTGTCGACTGGTCTGCGGTGTTCGTTGAAGCGTTGTTTCATTTGTCGTTTAGTCTCTCCAATGTACTGTTTGTTGCATCGTCTGCATTCTACCATGTATACAACGTTTCTAGAATTGCAGTCAATGTGGTGGTTAATGGTCCTTGTGTTTCCTGTAGAGTGAAATGTGTAATCTGTTTGTCCGTCATTGATGTATTTGCATGTGCGGCAGCGGTTGTTGCCACAACGAAAGGAGCCAGGATGTGGGTTAGAGGGCGCAGTGGTGCGCAGGTTAGATCTGACTAGTAAGTCGTTAAGATTTTTAGTACATCGGAAAGCAACGAGAGGTGTGGCCTTGAATACATTGGCGCAACGGTTAGAGGAGGACAGGATATGAAAGTGTTTGTGTATCATGGATGACAGAGAGCGTAATGCGGGGTTGTAAGTGATTACAAGGGGAACACGGCTAGGTTGGTTAGCAGAAATATCTTTGGGTGTGAATGCTTTTGCGCGTGTAATAGTACGAACGCGTTGAAATTCGAGGTTGAGGAAAGACAGATTGTATCCACGTTTGTTAAGATATGTTTTAAGTTCGTTGGTACGAAGTGTGAAGGTCTCGTCGGAAGAACAGATACGACGAAGTCTGAGGAAGAGACTGAAGGGGATAGCTCCTTTGATATGATGAGGATGGCAAGATGAGTGTAGCAGGTACTAATGTTTGTCAGTAGGTTTAGTGTAGAGGTCTGTTTCGATAGTACCGTTATTGAGAACAACGTTAACGTCCAGAAAAGGTAGAGACTTAGAGGAGTGATTGGATGTAAATTTGAGGGTGGGGTGAATGCTATTGAGATAAGAAGTGAAGGCAAGGAGGTCCTGTTCAGTATGTGTCCATATCATAAAAATGTCGTCTATGTAACGCCACCAAGTATGGGGCTGGTGTGTTGCGCGTGAAAGAGCGTCGGTCTCGAATTTAGCAAGGAAAAAGATTAGCGTAAGAGGGTGCCATTTTGGTTCCCATAGCAGTTCCGTGTATTTGAAGATAGTGTTTGTCGTCGAATTCAAAGTTGTTCATAGTAAGTATTTATTATACGTAGGAGGTCGCATAAAGTTTCTGTAGGTACAGTTGAGTTGGAGCGAGTACGTGTGTCCAAGTAATGTCGACAGGCAGCAATGCCTTCGTTGTGGGGTATGTTGGTGTAGAGCGAAGAAACGTCAAGTGTAACAAGTATAGCATTGTCAGGTAGTTGTCCTAGTTGTTCAAGTTTGTTAAGAAAGTGCGTTGTGTCTTTGATGAAAGACGGTGTGGTATGAACTAAAGGCTTGAGATGGAAGTCAACAAACTGTGAGATGCGTTCTGTGGGGTGACCGTTGCTTGATACAATGGGACGTCTGGGGTTTCCTTGTTTGTGTATTTTAGGTAAAACATAAAATCGTCCAGCTTTGGGATTAGTCTGTATGAGAAAGCGTTTAGTATGGTCGTCGATGATGTCGTCACAATGCATGCGTTCAGCGTAAACTTGTACGCGTTTCTGTATGTCGCCAGTAATGTCGGCGTCAAGCGTTTTGTAGAATTTACTGTCATTAAGTTGGCGTAAGCATTCAGTGATGTACCAGTCACGGTCCATTACTACAGTGCCAGAGCCTTTGTCGGCACTTTTAATTATGATGTCAGTCCGTCGGCTGAGTTGTTTACAAGCATTACGTTCGCGTGTCGTCAGGTTGTCACGTACAGTGTCAGGAGTTATATTGAAGATGTCACGTTCTACAGCGTCTAAGAAAGTGTCTAAAGCAGGGTCTCTGTAAGGAGGAGGAGTCCATGTACCTTTGTTGCGAAAAGGATTAGAGTTGGTTTGAGGAGGAAAGTCGTGAAGGTATTCAAGTAGTCGCATACGTCGGCTAAATGTATTGAGGTCAGCCTTGACCTCGGTCCAGTTTATGTTGTGAGGAGTAGGACAGAAAGAGAGACCTCTAGCAAGTACTTGAGTCTCGTCGTGTGTGAGAGTTATGTTACTTAAATTAATAACAGCGTTAGTATCCAGCTGAATGTTGTGATTGTTAAGTCTCCAGTATCTAGTCGCGTTTCTGTTGGTAGTCTTACGTTTGCGGCGGCGTGTGTGAGTACGAGTGTGTGTAGGAGGAACGATAGTGTTAGTGACAGGTTGGTTGTTAGTGTTAATATTAGTCGTGATTTGTGAATGGGAGAGGTTATTAGTGTTAGGCGCGTGTTCATGAGATTGGTTATGTTGCTGGCTAGTTTTGTTTTTATGACGAGTGCTCAAAAGCTCACGAGAAGCTTTCTTACCAGTAAAGGCCTGTTTCTTATTACGTTTTGACTCCAATACAGCACGGAGATCAATAGAAGTAGCATGAAGAAAGTCTTTGATTTTAACATAAGTAGTTGTAGAACAAGTAGATTTTAACTGTTCCATAATGTTACTTAAACTTGATGTGAGGTGTTTTGAGTGTCTCTCGTACTCTCGTGTAAGAAGTTTTATCATCTTTAAATATTCAAAAATGAATATTTATCTTCGGACTTCTTCTGCTGCAGAGATGTTTTCCGTTTCTTGCCTGCTGGCGAACTGTTTTTTTCTAGGCTGTGCTTTCCTTTTTGTAGCTTTTTGACCGCAACCTGACTGCGCTTGCGAGGGATTCTGGGAAGCAAGTTCACTGATAGCTTGTTTGGTTCGTTTGCCAAACGTCGTTTTAAATTGTTTTCCATCCATTACATCTTGAGCAATATTGACACCGGTTTGTAACGCATTTTTACCAAGTATTTTTGCACCCTGTTTGAGGTGAGGCACCGCCCAGCGAAAAATACCTCTAAATATGGAACCTGAGCCATATCCTCGCTGAAATCGAGCTCCATGAAAGGCTGGTAAATTTCCACCTGTTTGTTTGGCTTGATCTAAATAATACTGTTCGTACAACTTGTGATTTGGTGTGTGAATTTTCTTCATGTCACTCTTTAAAAGTACGGAGGTTGACTCTGACGAAAATGAAGTGTTAGCAACACTCTCCCAAACTCAAATGGTACAGAGTCTCCGGTGTCCCGCTTTATATTGACTTCGATCGTCTCGAACTGCTTTCTGCTGACAGGTACGTATTGCGGGCGCACGAATGATTTGCTGATTCGTTTCCCATCTTTCCCTTCCACGGGAATAATTCGAAGCAAGGAAACTAGTGTGTCTCCGACATATTGTGGTTAAATAACATTGCAATAAATGTAAAGATCGTGAAAACTGTGTTCCAAATCCACTTCTCTAGGACCCTGGGTTGTCTTTGAAATCACTTGTTCCGGTGAAAATCCCAGCATATATCCGAATTTGTCAAAATTCACTTCGGAGTTATTTTGCACATGAACGGTCACCTTTCTACTGATAGTATCATAGGAAAATGACACATCATTGTTGAAACGGTGTTCGTTATCGATCGACTCTTTCATTTTTGCAAGGATATCTTGAATGGTAGGATAATGCCCTGGTGAAATTATCAGGGCATCACACATACCGTGGAGTTTTTCATTCCGAACGAAAAATCTAAACTCTTGAACATTATTCCAGCTATTTCGATAGTGGATTTCGGTTAACGCCACTTCCCATTCGCCTGTCAGATTAATGGTCTGTGGTAATCCAACTCGATACTCTGTTAATGAGTTATTTGGAAA
Source organism: Cladopsammia gracilis (assembly GCA_022457155.1). Classification (NCBI taxonomy): domain Eukaryota; kingdom Metazoa; phylum Cnidaria; class Anthozoa; order Scleractinia; family Dendrophylliidae; genus Cladopsammia; species Cladopsammia gracilis. Next base: position 407,028 of record JAJGOT010000532.1, on the reverse strand, counting down.
TTTGTCAAGACTACTATTGCTGGGGAGATGTAGATAAAACTGTGTTACCTCCACGATGACTAGAATTCAAATGATATTGATACATTAGGACGGCTTATTTTATAATTTACACGCTACAACTATTTCATATAAAATCATACCTTTATTCACACAATGCCTTTTACAACTTTGAAATGTTATTTTCCGGTACCCAACTATTAAATTTATCTGGGTAACCTTTCCATTTTACAACATATTCAACTAACCCTTACGCTTTCTCTTGCGTAAGATCTTTTCCACACGATAAACATCATCATTCTTGATAATTTTCTGGAGTTCAGATTCGTAAAATGTTCCATCTAAGATCTCCCCTGCATCATCTTTCAGTTTATAGACTGGTACTTGACGCGACATTCGTTTGTACACAGTATAAATTTCTTCGGTAAAGTTGGGAAGGTAAGACTTTTCAGAGTCGCTTCGCTTTGCTGATTCTTACACGATCCCCCACTGCAAATTTGAAACGAACAAGCTTGTGTACATCTCCATACAACGTTTCGCATACTTTGGTTTCGTTGGCCTTGGTAACCTGGCTTGGTTTCATTTTAATACTGCGATGGTAGGTATGATTGTAAGATGATACTAACTGAGGTAGCACATCGATATACGTAAGAGTGTTTTTAGCAGTAAAAAATGTGTACATTTTTCCCTTAAAAGAACGGTTGAATCTTTCAATCACCGACGCCTTTAATCCCGAGTTAGTTGTAAAAAAAATCAATGTTATTGTCACGAAGAAACTTCTGGAACACACGATTAAGAAACTCCGTGCCTTGATCCGTTTGAAGTTTAAGCGGTTTGCGACCAGAAGATAGAATCGTTCGAAAGGCCTTGACTAGCTCTTGACCCTGTTTTGTCTTCAAAGGCAGGACCCAAGCATACTTGCTAAAGACATCTAGACAAGCGAGGAGGTATTTGTAATCCTTGTTATATCGACTTAGACTTTGAACATCCACCAAATCAGCTTGGAATTGAGCATTTATGCCGGGGACAATAACTCTACTTCTCTTGTAATCTCTACGCGCGGGCTTATGAAGCGTATAAACGTCTTGCTGACTCAACCAATCTTCAACTTGTTTACGAGAAATCTTGCTCTTTCCTTTCTCTTTGACCGCCCTGTACACAGCATCCAAACCACCGAAACTTGCGGGATGACTCGGATCGAGGTAAATGCTGGCGAGAGTTTTCTCCATTGCAAAACTCAGAGTTTTGTACAATGACTTTGCCACCACAACAAGCAAATACACAACGAATGCGATTAAAAATTCTCTCTAGTGCAAGGGAGGGTGAAGGTTGACAGCAACCCATCACTAGTGACTTCTCTGACGATCGGAACTCAAATGACTATTCTTTCCACAGTGCTCACTTATATGTCTGTTCTCCTATCTGGGTGAGAGTGGGAACGAGAAAATGAAATAATCGTTCCCAGTCCTCCTCGGTCAATCCTACTTGTTCGGTAAAATTTAAAAATACCAATAATCTTCCCCAATTAACTTGCGTGAATACTTCAGAATGGAGTTGTTTTAACTTGCTCAGTTTCGACCCCGGGAGATCGCAAAATCCCTCCTTCGATAACAAAATTTCAGGTGTAGTAAAACTTATACTTTGTGCTACAAGGCGGTATAGGTCAAAACGAAATCGAAGCGAGGAAGGTGTTATACCCATGTTAACTGAGAAAGAGACGAACACACACTGACTCACATAAACATGCTTTATTACTTTTATAGACACAATTTGTTTTGAATAGCATTAATTACAACGTCAAGGTCCATTGGTTGTTCTTCTTTTCTAACAACAGTCTCAGGGCATTAAACCTGAACTTGGCTGTCAATTTCTATAGCACTGGGATCTTTGCACTTCAGTCCACAAGGCCCGTAGTAAATAGCATACAGGATACGACTTTTAAGATCTTCCCCGCAATCTTCGAGTTCCAAGGAGGTAAGGTACATACTTGTCCAAAGCAGCTTTGGTAATTCGGTCACGTACGCTTCCCACGATTTGGCTAACTTGAAACCAAGAGCTCTGCGCTTTCGGCGGTTTTCATGACGATGTTGAGATCGATCTTCTCTACCACATCATCGTGGTAATACATCCACGCATCTTCGCTATCCATCATGAGACATGAGTGCTGCCTTTGACTTGGATGGTCAATAGCGCAACCATTGCAGCGATTCACTTTTGCTTCTTGGATGAGAGAATCAAGCATTGCGGCGTACGTAAGCTGGAACACATGGCCGATAAGGCTAGCTAACCGTTGACGTTGGACTTTTTCAACTTCATCGACTGTCAAAAGAGGTTTAGAGCTCGATTCGACTTGAATGTTTGGAACCATCTTGTAATAACGATTACGACTGAGAGTGATAAAATTTCCAGCAAGCTCAAGTTGACTCAGAAATGATAATGCTTTCAAATTTTTGCGCTTTTTATTCAAACAGACAATACAACTCATGATATCCAATCAGGGAAGGTATAGAGCGGGCTAGTTTGGGCATGTCTATTGTTTTGAAATGGGTGCGGAAGGTAACCATGTACATATAAATGATTTACCTAGGCACTATCCCTAGTCATTTATTAACACAAAAGGTATAGGCAGTTGATAATACATATTAATAAGTTACCTATACCAAACTACGTCATCACCTAGGCACCTAGGCACCTAGGCACCTAGGCCATAACGAGGCTTATCTTCATACTTATAGTACTACTAGTAACAATAACAGCAACACCATTAGGTAGTGCATTTGCATGTTATGTCAACTTACTTTTAGCGGAAAGCGTTTTCTTATGTTTAGTCCTTTTAGGAGATACAATGCCTTGAATATTAACTAACTATTTGAAAGAAATGATATTGAAGTTAATAGACGATACAGATTCCCCGATGTAAACGGATTTTTTTAGAAATCAAACCTCCCCGACTCAAAACTGATTTTCGTGACCTCAGAAATTCTAGAACGCCCGCAATGAATCACGGTAAGTGACGATGGTTCTTTAAGAAACACTAACAAACATTTTAACCCTATTCAGACTGGGGGGGGGGGGGTTACTTTTCGAACCCCCCCAGTAAAATTGTGGTAACTCTTACACCGAAATAGCTATGAGGCTGAAATTTTCTGACTTTTCCTAGAATTTATCTAGGGACATTTTGGTATCCATAACATGTCAGTGTGATTAACCATGTTGTCATGGCAACCAGTTTTTCACACATAGGTTTTCAAAATATTAAAATATGGTGAATTTTTTATTTTAAGATCTTGTTCTTTGACTTATAGTGCATTTAATTGTTAGAATATTTTTTCTTGGGGCTAGTTCTTGAAAGACATCAAAAATTTTTAACATCAAATATTTGGGGGGGAAGGGGTAGGTAAATTTTTTCTCTCTTTTACTTATAGACAAACATTTTGTACTATTTATTAAATAACGCTTTTAAGTTCATTGTTTGGATAATAAACATTACTTTGATACGTGTTTTATACATTCTGATTTTTTTATCTTTTAGATATTTTTTAAATTTTAATTTAAACAAAAAAAAGGAAATCCAAGATGGTGGATCCAAGATGGCGGATCCAAGATTTCAAAATTATTGTTTTATCGCCTTTTTTGGCTTTTTCTCGCTTTACAAGTATATCCTTGTTTGTATTTATTATGTTTTAATATTAAAGAGATGATTTTACAGTTATATTTAATATTTTAAGTATCTGGGTGGAAAATATCAAAGAAACGTCGGAAAAACAAAAATGACATCATTGTGACGTCATAATTGGGTGTGGCGGGTCGAAACTGGGTGCGAGGTTTCCTTGTATGGAGGTGAATATTGTGTAAAAATTTCATGGTCCTAGCCTTACTGGTTCCAGAGATATAAAGGGGGGGGGGGGTCCGAGGAGCCCCCCCAAGTCACAGATTGCCTAAAAAAGCCCAGTCTGAATAGGGTTATTAAGATAGATAAACAAAGACAAAAGGTTCCGAGAAAAAAGTCTACCACATAAGGAAACGCAAAAGCGGCACAAACGTATATTATTTTAAAGATAGGCAAAAGCGTATATTTTCTTTATCCCAGCGACTCCGTTAAATTTCCTTTTCGAAAAACACAGTTAAATTACAATGTTGCTCACGCACTAATTAGTATGATTGCTTCTAATGTGTCGCTTTCACTTCTAATCAGAAAAAGGCTGGGACAATTCTTCTGTTTTCTTCATTCATGGCCAAATATTTAAATTTTAAAGTTACCTGTTTTCGCGGAATTAATTGAAAGCTGAAAGAAGGAAAAAAAATTAACTAACTTTAAACCTTTCCTAATTCTTGCCAGTTTCCTTGAGTTACTTAGCTTGCTCTAGATGCTACGTTTGTGCGGAGCGAAGGAAAAAATATTGCGAACTTTAAAAAAAAAAACATCATTTCTATTTTAGGCACCTCGTCTTTCAAATTGTTTGCTATACTTTTTATGTGTTCAACGGATTCAGTCTTCATCACCGAGTAGAAAAATGACTAGAACGGTCCCAAAATATAGTAACTAACACGAAAACGATCTGAAAGTCGTTGAATGCATTATCGTTCTTTTCCCTTCTGTTGTACTGTTGTAAAAGAGCATTTTGTTATTACATGAAACTAGAGATCTGGATGTACTCTCAACGTTGTGACTGATTATCAAAGCTTTTTGTTTTCACTTCTACAATACGTAGAGAACTGTTAAATACTGTCGTTTCTTCCAAGGTCGTAAAATAAAATAATGAAATATCTCAAAGATCACCGTTTTATTTTGATCCTGTGTTTTCGTCACCGTTAGCAGTTAGAACCAGAGGAAAAAAACAGGGAATTATTAAAAAACAGGAATTTTATCCATTACCTCTGCTGTTCATAATAACTCTAAAAACTGAAGGCTTGTAAGTTGTTAGCGTAGAAAATGTTGTGCAATTTTGTATATTGTCAATGATGCGACCATTAATTCTTCAATCCTTTGAAACTGACCATTCAATGGCTTATTCTTCGTTTTTAAAAAAACATCGCAACTAAATAATTGGTTTTGCATCATTTCTCCAGATGTAATGCTCTTTTTCCTGTCAATCTTAGCCATATAGAAATTAATATATATAGATAGGCCCAGCCTATCAACTTCGCACTTTAAACAAGCTTAACTAAGGTGAAACTTAACTAAGGTGAAAGGTTGGAAGCACAAGAATTAAGATTGAAGAACGGGCTATTTTCAATTTTAGCAATTCTCAAAAACAATATTACCCGACCGTCTGCACAGTACAATTAGACCGTAGAAAAGTTCACAAAAACAACTTTTCTCTTTCCAGAATAACTAGTACGACTACTTTCCGAATAAAATACAGTTTTTGTTTGTCAAAAATTGCGCGAGAAACTGATTTGGAAATTAAAATTGCAAAAATACACAAACATAAGCTTATTTGCATATGGCGACGCGAGTGAAGACAGAAAATCTAAGTCTTGTTTTTTTTTTTTACATAAAATTGCTTTTTAATCTATGTAATGAATGAACAAAGACATAAAAACGGACAACACAACCTTCTTTCGAAAAATTTTATTCAATCTCCATTAGAAAAGCACGTATTATTTCTAGCGCATCAAGGCAGAGCTGTCCTCGATGAAATTCAAGAAAACAACACGACTTAATTTGAACACGTTTCATAAACATGTCTCCAAAACTTAAGAGAACTCAAAGGAAAAGTCAATCAAAAATTGATATCAACATAAATTCCCATCGAAAAATGTGATTTATTTTACCTTTAAAGCACTGGACTGCTTGGAAATTTGTTGAAACTCCGCTTCTTAGGTTCTGAAATCCGTAATAAACCAAGGCATCTCCCCGCATTGCTCCTGCATTGATAATATGAAGTTCCTCGATGCAAGATTTTATCCCTGAAAGCTCTTCTTTTTCCACTAAAGCGGCTTCTGAGTATCCCTTAACTAGTATCTCTGTCTTGAGTAGCAAACCGCGAAAAACTGCAGGGAAATAACGACTTTAATTCTCCGCTAAACACAACAATCCAACTCTGAATCCAACTGAAGTGTTTACCGAGCTGACGGCTGTGTAGCCGCGCGAAAAACAAAGTGTCAAAGATCCCGGATGTTGATGACGTCGTACGCATACAGCTGACGTGTATTCGGCATTCCCGGATGTTGTGTGGCGTCATTCGCGCATGTTTTGCGACGTCATACGCGCTCGCGAGCTAGTAGCCTTGAGCGACGCTCGGACACACGGACGCACAGTCGTACACACATGTAACAGACGCCGCCCGCGAAACATTCCGCTGGCCATGACCATGAAAAACGACGGGTATGGGTTCTATGACTATGGGGCTTCGCGCGGGCCTTCGGCCCGCAGTGCTCCGCTATCATACTAAAGTAAATTTAACGCGCGAGGAAAGAAAATTGCATTGAGCCCGAAAAAACATTATCTCATGAAGTTTCTGGAGTTCTTTTAGTTTAGCGGTTGTACTAAAAGATAGAACAATCCCCGTATAGTAACAATTGACACGAAAATGGTTCGATAAGATGTTGTATTTCTTTTTTTTCTTTTCAGTGATAAATAAACTAATCAACCGCTCCTCACTTTGAAACTTCTGTAATAAAACGACATGTTTCTTGTCCTTAATTTGAGCTGGCGTTTCCCGATTTTTTAAACCTCGAATTTAATAAGGATCTCCGAACTACCTCAGAAACTTGAAGAATGTTTTATATATAAGTCAACCGTTTTCTGAAACCTATGTCTTAAAATATTCCCATAAAAAAAATATTTGCCGGTTCTTTCTTAGCGAGAGAGCATCTTCTTTTTTTAGTTTTAAGAAATTAATTTTAAATTAGAATAGACAATTACAAATTCACAAAATGATTTCCATTTTGTCTTATATTTTATTTTTTCACTGTTACTAAGGAACTCTTTTCAGTATTATATTCAGATTCATTTGCTTGTGTGTGCCAATTCCTAATGCCATGGCGTGGCTAAATAATTAAAAGTATAGGTCAAATATTTAAATCTTAGAATTGAAATATTGTTTAACCCTATTCGGCCTGGGCTTTTTTTGAGTTCCTGAGCCTGGGGGGGGGACACATTGTGCCCCCCTTCGTAACTTCAAGAACATTAAGGCTACGACAATGAAACCTAGAGGGTACATAATACGTCCAAAACTGTCTCCTTTGCGGTCCGCACAATGGAACGATGACGTCATATGACGTAGTTATTAGGTAATTAGTTATGCGGCCGCCATCTTGGATCCGCCATCTTGGATTTCTGAAATTTTTTAAAACCTCTTAAAAACCGTCCAAATTGACTCAAAATTAATTAGAACCAATAAATAAACACTAAATGATGTAAACATATAAAAGTTATACCAATAAACATTGTTTTTCTTCATTCAAAGGTACAAATATGCAAATTTCAAAAACATGGCTGTCAAAATCTTGTTACCATGGAAACATCAAGTCACGTGATCAAAAAACTGTCATACAAAATTGTTGCCAGATAAATTTTAGGAAAAGTCACAAAGTTTGATGGCGTTTGAATACATATTAAAGAAGTTATGAACGTTCAAAGTTAGCGCGGGCACTTTGTGCCCCCCCCCCAGGCCGAATAGGGTTAAGTTTCTGAGCCTGGGGGGTGCACATTGTGCCCTACCCCCCCTCGTAACTTCAAGAACATTAAGGCTATGACAATGCAACCTAGAGGGTATGCAACCTAGAGGAAATTAATTTTAAATTAGAATAGACAATTACAAATTCACAAAATGATTTCCATTTTGTCTTATATTTTATTTTTTCACTGTTACTAAGGAACTCTTTTCAGTATTATATTCAGATTCATTTGCTTGTGTGTGCCAATTCCTAATGCCATGGCGTGGCTAAATAATTAAAAGTATAGGTCAAATATTTAAATCTTAGAATTGAAATATTGTTTAACCCTATTCGGCCTGGGCTTTTTTTGAGTTCCTGAGCCTGGGGGGGGGCACATTGTGCCCCCCTTCGTAACTTCAAGAACATTAAGGCTACGACAATGAAACCTAGAGGGTACATAATACGTCCAAAACTGTCTCCTTTGCGGTCCGCACAATGGAACGATGACGTCATATGACGTAGTTATTAGGTAATTAGTTATGCGGCCGCCATCTTGGATCCGCCATCTTGGATTTCTGAAATTTTTTAAAACCTCTTAAAAACCGTCCAAATTGACTCAAAATTAATTAGAACCAATAAATAAACACTAAATGATGTAAACATATAAAAGTTATACCAATAAACATTGTTTTTCTTCATTCAAAGGTACAAATATGCAAATTTCAAAAACATGGCTGTCAAAATCTTGTTACCATGGAAACATCAAGTCACGTGATCAAAAACTGTCATACAAAATTGTTGCCAGATAAATTTTAGGAAAAGTCAAAAAGTTTGATGGCGTTTGAATACATATTAAAGAAGTTATGAACGTTCAAAGTTAGCGCGGGCACTTTGTGCCCCCCCCCCCCCAGGCCGAATAGGGTTAAGTTTCTGAGCCTGGGGGGTGCACATTGTGCCCTACCCCCCTCGTAACTTCAAGAACATTAAGGCTATGACAATGCAACCTAGAGGGTACATAGTACTGTCTCCTTTGCGGTCCGCACAATGGAACGATGACGTCATATGACGTAGTTATTACGTAATTAGTTATACGGCCGCCATCTTGGATCCGCCATCTTGGATTTCTGAATTTTTTAAAACCTCTTAAAAACCGTCAAAATTGACTCAATTAATCAAAACCAATAAATAAACGCTAAATGACGTAAAAATCTAAAAGTTATACCAATATATAAACATTGTTTTTCTTCATTCACATGGCTGTCAAAATCTTGTTGCCATGGAAACATAAAGTCACGTGATCAATAAATTGTCAAACGAAATCGTTGCCAGATAAATTTTAGGAAAAGTCGCAAAGTTTGATGGCGTTTGAATACATATTAAAGAAGTTATGAATGTTGAAAGTTAGCGCGGGCACTTTGTCCCCCCAGGCTGAATAAGGTTGAGTAATTTAAACCTAACGTTTGTTTTCCTTCAGTGGAATAATTTGCTCAGAGAGCTACACAGGTAACATCCAACCAATCTCTACAGAAAATGAACAAACGAAAACAGCAGAACACTTGAACAGAAAGGACACTTGCGAGTTTGAATATATTCATAGCAGAAATTTAAACAAAAATCGACAGTGAAAACATGATACAATGAAGTTCTCTTTATATGGGATGTATTCAAACAATATGATGATTTCTTTTTAAACAGAAACAAATAAATTATGTAAAATGTCGATAAAAATCGTATTCAGAAAACGAAACAATATTCCAAGACCCAGGAATAAACAAAGACGAATTCAAAGTTTCTAAAACTAATTTAACTTTTATCAACTGTCTAGATACTGATAGGAAACGTACAATCGGAACTTTTTCTGTATTTTATTACTTAAATAGTCAAAAATAGGCAAAAACTAAAATCATCCCATAACGGAGGCAAAAGGAATTTTTTTTATTTCGCCAAAACCCAGTGACTTTTTTGAATTTCCTGTTAGCAAAACTCAGTCAAATTACAATGTTTAATTAAGGTCTCTACCGGGACTTATCATAACTAGCTACTATAATCCATTGTCATTAACTAAACAGTGCAGAAATTGTCCATCAAAATCCTTCCTTACAATGACATTTTGGCGCAGATATATTGTTATCCCAGCTAAGATTAAAACGCTCAGTGCACTAATTGCATTTGCTTTTGAAATGGTGGTTTTACTGATGAAAAATGCTTGGATAATTCTTCTTTTTCCTACATTTATGACTAAGATATTTTCAATTGGGAGATGAAAGAAAAAAAATTAAAAATATTCAAATAGTTAGGCTGCGTATTATGATACTCCCCAGAAAACTCTTTGGAATTCGCGCCATTCCTTCCAAGTCATTTATCTTGTTTCAGATGTTCAGTTTGTACGGAGCGGAAGAAAAATACTGCAAGCTCGCAAAACACCTTTTGTATTTTATGTCCCTTTTTCATTTGGCCGCCATGCTTGTTTTGTCCACAACAAACAGTCAGCCTACACCAAGTAGAAACATAACCTGAACGATCCCAAAATAAAAGAACGACATGAACGCGAACTGAAAAGTCGTTGAAAGCATTCTCTTTCTCGAATGACATCGGTAGCAAATGAAATGCGCCATAAAACTTTGACATATTGTTCCTTTGCTTTATAATTTTTCTGTTGACTGAGTCAGTACTGCTCAGACTGCTCCTTGCTTAATAAGTTGTTTAGAAACTACCGTCTCAACAACTAAGCATATATTGTCCTCAGTTGTACTTTCTTCATCGAGATTTCTTATATTTGTATTTTGTAACGTAGGGCGTCACATTGGACGACCAGCAACATTTGTTTACGCTTCGTCGATGGACGGGCTTAAAAAGTCAAATCGACCTTTTTCGGATATCTACTTTGGCTTGTACAAAATGCATTCCCATGTATCATAAATGGTTTGAACCAGTGTGTATCAGTGGTTTGTTGGTAAAAGAGCATTTTGTTATTTTAAGTCATTCGAGGAGATCAAACAAGAGATGTATTCTGAACTATATAACTGATCGGCAAAGCTTCCTTTTTTCACTTTTACAATACTTAAATAACTTTCAAACACTGTCAAATCATTTCAAGGCCATAAAAATCAAAATACCTGAAACAGTATCGTTTTATCTTGATCCTGTGTTTTCGTCGCCGTTAGCAGTTAAAGCCAGAAGCAAAAACAAGGAATTATTTAAATACAGGAAGTTTACCCCTTACCGCTGCTGTTCATAATCGCCTTAATAGTTGAAAGGCTTCTCAGTAGTTAGCGTTGAAAATGTTGTGCGATTTTGTGGATTGTCAATCATGCCACCATTATGTTATTAATCCTTTGAAAGTTACCTTTTAATTCCTTATTCGCCGTTAGTTAAAAAACATCGAAACTGATAATTATCCCATAAAAAAAATTCTCCAGATGCGTTGCCCTTTTTTGGCAATCCTAACCATTTATAGACATTGAGATACAAAAGGATCGGTGACGCGTTAAGGAAAAATATATATTGCAAGTTTAACCATTTCATTCCCAGAGTCAATTATGGAGACATGTAGCGTAGTTCTAACTTTTGAGTCTGTGGACGAAATCCTACGGTGTGACCATTCAAATGAAACTGCTTTGGCAGTACTTTTGCATGGTACCATTTGTTTTTCAATATTTCACAAAATTTTCCTTCCTTTCTTCCTTTCTTCCTTCCTTCCTTCAATCTATCAGCTGTAAACTTTCCTTGGTAATTCCACTGACCAGTACGTAAGGCTTGCGGATATATTTATAATCACCTGTCTTATCCATGACAACGGCGTTGGAGGGAGGGGAGGGCGGGCAGTTGGTCGCAGAGGGTGTGTACTTTTCGTTCTTTGATTGTTCCCATTGTCCCACTCTTTCAAAGATATGTTAAGATGACTCGCTCGAAATACAAAATGCGCTCATCTGTGACCTGGATGCAATTTCGCAACGGCAAACTTTTGGTCATAACTTCTTTGTTTTTTACTCTATTGCAATAATTATTTTTGTTGAATGAAGCATGGATTAATAAATATGAACCGATTGTCTTCGAAATAAATACAGGGGTCAAAATCTGGATTTGCGCAAACCACTCATTTCATATTGTGGCCGTCCTAGAACAAAATTGGTCCGTTTTATTTCGAAGAAAATCGGTTCATATTTATTAATCCATGCTTTATTCAACTAGGAGATACAAAAATAATTATTGCAATAGAGTAAAAAACAAAGAAATTATGACCAAAAGTTTGCCGTTGCGAAATTGCATCCAGCTCACAGTTGAGCGCATTTTGCATTTCGAGTGAGTCACCTTAAACCTGATCCTAAACTGTGGAGAATTCGTACCAATTTGTTGGAACTTTATTTGGAAACAATTATCTCCAGACCAATGGAACCATAATGGGAATACAAATGACAGTTGCATTTTCCAATATCTTCACGGCGGATACAAAAACAACACAAAACAAAGATAATGTAAACGTTTTATAAAGGGCATTTTCTTACTGTCAGGTCTCCGAAAAAGAGGAAACAAGCGAGCAACTTCCATCCTACAATCAAACAACACTTCTCGACACAATTATTATTTTTAAAGAGTGGGGTGAATAGGGATATGTAAAATCCATCGATCCGCAAAAAGTTATGCCCAAATAAGAATCCACAAATTATTTGAGAACTTTTGAGATGTAATAACAATCCCCTGACTTGAATCCTTGCAAATGTCGTGTATGGGATTTTTTTAGAAGGTCTTCTTGTGAACGTTCGAAGGATTATCCAAGCAACAGCACAGTTTGATGGCACGTGATCTCGGTTGTGACGAAAACAAAAGAACAACAGGTCTGTAAAGGGTTAAGATCCACGATTCGAACTATAACAAAAAAAAAAGCCACAATCCGGGAAAAAAGTGGGACAAATCCGGAATCCACTGCATTGGTAGGATCCACTGTAACACGAGTACGAAAAATCACGAAAACTGATGATCGTCCAACCAGTTATATTGATACCTACCACAGGGCCTGTTTATATGGAGAAAAGTTGTCCAGGGTAGGCGGGTCACCCGCCCACCCGAGCTGCCTGGGCGAGCCAAGTTTTCATACTTTCCCTTACAAAACGCGGCGAACTGTTTATGTGAGAATCTCAAAAGTTGGCTCGGCTAGCCGGGTCACTCTCTTTCGATGGCAGGGTGACCCGGCTGGCCGAGCCAACTTTTTCTCATATAAACGGCTTGGCTCGGCTAACCGTAGACTTGCCACAAGTAGAACTTCGCTTATTTAGTCGAGTTTTATTCGATAAATTTGCCCGCGGAATTAATTTAAGTCGCGAAAGACGACTTGTTTCACTTGCAACAGTTTGAATCAGACGCGTAATTTTTGACACGAAAAAAATTAGACACCTCGCAAATTACACGGGCTCCGCGCGCGGTCATCGCGAACTCAAATCGCGCCGGCGGGGAGTTCAACTACTACAAAAACCTTTTGTAAAGGTGTTCTTACGCCAAAATCAAGAGAACTAATTTGAATCCTATGCGGGGAAGAAGTCTAAAACCCGGGTAGCCGCCGGAAGCTATTTCATTCGCCGACCCCCCCCCCCCCCCCCCTCCAAAAAAAAAAAAAAAAAAACAGAGCGTAGAAAAAGTGCTTGGTTAAACACTTGTCAGACTGACTTTGTCAAGACAGCAGTAAGCTTGTAACGGCAAGACTGCGACTTTGGCGAAGAAAATAGAAAATAGAGGAAAAACTTCAACGTCTTCACCGTACACATATTCAAAAGCTGATGTTTCGAGCGCTTACCCTCTACAACAGCAATTTATGCATCAGGAAAGTAATTCTCGTTTCACAAAATCTCTCAGCAAATGAAACTTAGATAATGACATTAAAAATACCCATTCACTGTCCCTATTTAAAGCAAAGCTTCAAAGTTTGTAAATAACCTTTCCATTTTTAATCTTTTTTTAAGCTATTTTACAATCTATTTTTTACTATTTTAAAACTATTTTTAACTATTTTCTTTTTTAACAATTTTAAAATTAATAATTTGCAGGGCCCCACTGAAAACCGCCATGGCGAGTGGGCTCCCTGGATAAATATTATTATTATTATTATTATTATTATAAACTACATGAAAGAAATCGCGCATCACAAAAAATGGCATGGAACAACTGAGGACTCGCCAGTTGCTATCGTTACAGAAATTCTGATGTAAAACATGGGGAACAAATCCTAGCAAACCACAAACATTGCCACTTTAGATTTTGTACGTACTGGATAAACTTCTGTTCGCAAAAATGAGAATGGCACACAATGCAAAGCATAGAGAAACAAACCTTTGTCGATACAAACATGGTTACATTGGTTAATGTACGTATTGGAGGAAGGAGACTTTCACCGCTATTGATAAAAATATTTGGTGCAGAAAGCGTAAAGCCCTTTCCTTTACAAAATGAATGTGCAAAAACATTGAACAACATTTCGATGGTCATAATAGCATAATTATGAACATCTAATGATCAATGTATAAATATCAAGATGTAAGAAACCCTTGTTTATCATATTAGGTTATGTTTTAAATATTATAACGGATTTTACTGTATAGTGCTCGTTTCTGTAGATTTACAATTTTTGTTTATAAATATTTCATTTAAAAATAAACTTTAATTTACTAAATGTTTTTTATTGATACTTTTGCATTTCTAATTTCTTTCTTGCCTGCGTGGAAGGCGCTACAAAGAGGAGGGCGGGAACTAAGGGGTAGGGCGCGCTTCCTTCGCGCGAGCCCTCTCCACGCGCTTCTAGCGCGCCTAAAACCTCCCTCCACCCAGGTTATTTTCTTTCCCATCCCCCCTACTCTCATCATGTTTCGCGTACTATTTGAATTTTGCGGGTGCTTGCATTTTGTTTTATGCTCGAGTATCCCAGAGACAAGAGAGAGACCACACGTAGTTTAGAGAACAATGAAGCTACAATTTTATGTTACTCTTGTATTTCTTCCTCTACTCTTTGTAGAAAGCAAGAGAAAAGAATAACGCTGTTCTCCTTTTCAAGACCATCTACAGATACAAGCGAAAAAGCAGGTGCAGGAGTTATCGTCTTCTCCCAGCTCCTGTGTATAAAGTCCTGTGCATCCCAATGGTCCATGACATTTTTGACATAAAATATCCTCACATAAATCAGGTCACAGATATTAATGTTGTGTTGTGAGGTGCAACACTGTAACTCGCTTAAAAATATCTCCACGATTTCCTCCAAGTTGCATTCAGTTGGATCAGATTCTGTAAAGTACGAAAAGGACATTGAGTTCAGATGTGGGTGCAGATGGGGACATCATTTTTGGGAATGGCTGATGCAGACTCCCTTGAGTGAAGGTCAGGGGAGGTCCTGGAGTGAAAAGGGGGAGGGGGGAGGGAGCCCATCAGGCCTTAACTTTTTTGTCAGATGGGTAGGGGGGGGGGGACCGGGGGAGGGGATCCTCCACACCACCCTGACCCCTCCCCTAGATCCACAACAAAGTTAACCCACATAACCATGCTGGGTGTGGTAATCATTGGTGGGGATTGAATGTCTCACTATTGTGCCAGTTCTGTTCACCAGAATAGAAGTGTATCTTTTCCACTCTCAACAAAATTATGAATGGAATGAACAGAGTACAGTTTGTGCACAATAGGCAAAACATCATTCTTTTGGTGGAAATCATAGGCAACTGCCCCCTGACCGAAAATTGTCAATAAAAAAAAATAATTTTATTAATCTTGTCAAGAGTAGTTTGTTTTCTGAATATATGTTCTTTTGGGAAACGATATTGTTAACTAAAATAAGGTTGGGCAGAATAATCCTAAAAGAATGCGCCCTGTATTACAGTTTAAATGTCATCTTATGTTTAGGTCAGACCCTTTAGCCTCCTTTCTCTATTCTATGTCGCATCATGAATACAATGGAACCCTGTTAACAAGGTTTTTCAGGATAGGTAATGGCTGCATAAGCACTTTTTTGTGCCCCAATAAAGTAGTCGTAATAACGATGTGGGTATTATGGTGGGGTTCTGCTGTAGCACAACAAACTAGCACAGCAAACTTACCAACTTCAATGTTAATAGCAACGCTGTTATTACTATTTCCCTTCATACCAATACTTTGTACACCAACACGGAACCTGTCACTTGACATGGACGTAGAGTCATCTATTAAGAAAAAGAGGGCAGGCTATCAGAACAGAGAATCAGAACATATGTTCCACCACAAACTGGCATAATAAGAAGTACTGGTAAGTCAGTATAAGGAGCATAAGCATAAGTTATTTGGTAAAATTCTTATGTTACAAAATGATTGCATGCATGCAAGCAGTTTGAGCATTGTTATGGCTATTCCATTTCACATTTCTATACTTTTTATTACAACATACATTTATGTTGGATATGATTCTCTTGCGCCACGACATGCCACTCCACAAGAGCTCCCTTTGGTAAAGCAGGGACAATGATGTATGATATAAGTCCCACTGGTGTCTTCACGTCTTCTTCCATGTTGTCCGTAGTCTATATTATGAAACACAGTTAACATAGAGCGGCTTTCAGTTCAATGTTAAAAGTATTTTGAAGTTTTGCATTACTACGCTTTGTCATTGGCTAAAAAATCATGCGCCACTTTCTCAACCAATCCGAAGTAAAACCACAACCAATTTTAACTTGCATTCACGCGTTTTCCCGCGCTTGGCGCCAGCATCATTTGCTACGAGTTTTGATTGGTTGATTGGATTGCCTGCATTTGTTGTGATTGGTCTGAGTAATTACTTTTGTTTTGGTTTTACGACAATCAAGCATAAACCGCTCCATATCCAAAAAAGACAAAGGTCCCAAACTCAATAACAATGATAAGAAAGAACTTTTGTTTTCTTCTACAAAATGAGTTTTACCTAAAAAAATACAAGTTTGGAGTAGGTATCAAAATTTGTACAGTATGCAGCTACTGCTATTGCTATCAGTGGAGAGCTTTGCTAGCCACCAGCTTTTTGTGAAAAGCCTTAACTCCTGAGATCTAGGCAATTTGATGTACCTTGGTGTGTGATACTTGATGCCAAACATTCCTAGCAACAGACACATGTGACGCCGAAGTTACAAAACAAAATCCATGAACAACACTTTGAAGTGATTCCCCAGGAGACATAGCTGATATAACTCTTTCGACATGTTGCAAAGACAAAGGTGCCTCTTTTGATATGCCGCCTGAAACTATTGTCATTGTTGGAGGCCACAAGCCAATGGATCCTGAGACAAACAAGGTGTTTTTGACCTACAAAACAAAATAAAACAACTATCACGAAAGTTTTATTTGGTCTGAAGGGATGACTGTCAACCTTACGTTGATTATATTTTTTTTTATTTATTTTTATTTGTGGCACAGCCTTCAATTAAGCAGAAAATACTGCTCAATGTAGGTTTGCTTTGTCTGATGTGGCCTCTAAACTTCCACCAACATCGCCAGAAAACAAGCATACCACACCTTGGCACCTTGGCAATAAAGACCAAAATTTGTTGGAGCCCAGTAACAAATGCTCATTAACCTATACCTTGTTGCCGACACAATAATAGCTTTAGTGCACTGACAAATGCTATCAAATAATTTATATCTAAAGCAGCAAGGCTTGTCTTTAAAGCCACAAGGCTTTGTTTTTATCTCGTTAATGCGCTTGCGCATTAAGCGAGATTTCGAAGTCGAGTACTAAAAAGGGACAAAAGTTGTTAACAAAATTTTGTGGACTTTTGTCCGGGGGGGTTTCTTGTTCCTTCTTTATAGAAGCTATATTAGGGCATTGAGGATATGGTTGGTTAAACCGGTTAGGATTTCAAGAAGGGCGTCACATACTGCCACTAAAATGTTTGGGGAGCACCCCCGGACCTATTGTTAATTTCCCTAGGGTATTGGGATGTCAGAACTTGTGATGAACTTGTCATATCTCACATTACGTTACCGCAAAGGTATTAGTCCTTCTTAAATTTCGATATCTCACGACGTTACCTATCAGTTTCAATCATTTGTCGTAAAGCCATTATAGCTACTTTAAAAGGGTAAAAATAGGTTAAATGCGTTTTCTTGGGAAACGTAGTTTGAGAATTTCACGGTGTATTTTACTAATGGAGAGGTTATAAGAAAGTTAAATGGGACAGGAAAGTTTGTGTGTTAATATGAGCGGTATGGCAGAGCAAAATAGCATGAACTTTGCGTTTTTTCTATTGAGTTGTGGTTACACACACTTTGGGTTTGGGGCCTTCCCAAGGGTTAATGGCTTGGGTTCGGTTTATCTCAGGTTTCATCTTACCCTTGGGGATGCGGTTACACAGTAAAAGACTCCCCAGGGTAAAATATAATAAGATATGAGTTCACTGACACTGCAGTTTACGCGCGAAAACGTACAGATCGACATGGATGACACGAATCGAGATCTTGTAAGTTTAATTTCAGTCATTCTCCTGCTTATCATTTGATAAATATAACAATCCGGCATTTTTTTTTTTTGCGAGAAGACACCGAAGAAGACGCCTTCAACTACGCTATCTTCAAGGTTTGTCGGCGTTTTATTTACATTTAGGAGCTCGCCACGAACTTGCTCGTCGCCAAGGAGGGCTTGGGTATTTCCACGACCACAGAATTGGTTTCAGCAACTTCTAAATAACAATGCACTCGATCACTGGTGGAAAGAAAATTTTAGAGTTACAAGTAAGCGTGCAATTAACCAAGCGTATCAGAGGTCAACTCAGCAGCAGGCGATTTCCTGTATTAGCTACGTTCTGCATTATGATTGGCCAAGCGGTTTGATTGTGCAATAGTATGGTAAACATGTCATAGTTGTGTTGATGTTTTGGCTTATAATGATGACGGTTGAATGGAATTGCGGCAAGCCTTCAATGGCTTAAATTTTTGCGTCTTTTGCGTACTGTTACATAATGAAACTGTAATAGCAATTATTAATTGTTTTAAAATAGCACAAAAGCGAAAGTACACGGGTCAGCCAATACTACAACACGTATGCTACCGGTGCCAAGTGCAGGTTCAATCAAATTAGTTGCAACCTGTAGGTAAACGAAGTTAAAATATTCACCTTTATACGGACTTCTATTTTATGAATGGGGTCAATCCGGCAATTTTTTTTGTCATATGGGAAGTTTAACTTAGTCAGAGGCTGTCCTATTCAGTACATTTGATA
Source organism: Cladopsammia gracilis (assembly GCA_022457155.1). Classification (NCBI taxonomy): domain Eukaryota; kingdom Metazoa; phylum Cnidaria; class Anthozoa; order Scleractinia; family Dendrophylliidae; genus Cladopsammia; species Cladopsammia gracilis. Next base: position 388,235 of record JAJGOT010000532.1, on the reverse strand, counting down.
GCTGCGTGGAGCTAATTAACACCACTCTTATTACTAATCACGTTAAAAGTGACATCAAATATTCTAGATATGACTTGTTCTCAAAAGAACATGCTATTTTGCTCTGCCTTTTAAGTCGCTTAGCGAGTGACAACCGGAAATATCGTGAAAAGAAAAATTGGTAAGAATATTCTGCTCCCGGAGGGGGGGGGGGGGGGGGGGACTCCTATAAGTCGTCAAGCGGAGGTGCTCGTCAGGAAAAAAAGTGAAACCCTGAAAGATATCAAAGTGGCCGTTATCAACCAGAATTTTACTTCTAAAATATACCATTTTTTTACCAAATATGCGATGGAACAATGCGATGCGGCTAGAGTGGTGGAAATAAATAGATCTGACTATACATTGGTCGAATTCCAGCTACCATCAGAAGGAACACCGGAAGGCAATAGCGACTCGTCTTTCGCTATCAACACACTAAAAGATACCATTTTCTGGGAAAATGAGTTTTTTTTAATCATATATTCTAAAAGATACCTAGATCCCCTAATTTTAACCCCTAAAAGATACGACGAGCACCTCCACCCAACCACATATGCGAGTCCTCCTCCGGGGTTCTGCTATACGTTGTCTACCCGGTATGATGAACAGCGAGGAGCGATTTTTTATGTCGCTTAACGAATGTCAAAGTGAAATCTCGTGAAAAGAGTTAATTTTACGATTCGTTTAAAGTCAACTCGCTTAAAGTTAAACAAGTCAACTTTTCGCGCTCGACGAAGAGGAGAAATCTCACGCTGTATTTTTGTTCGCTTTTTGAGTTGTAATCTTTGTCTGCTTTTCCAATAGTTATTAAATATTTAGGTGTCATGATTATGCAATAGTATGCAAGAGAGGGTAGATTTTGCTTATTCAGCTAACTAAAAATGTTTCGGTTTGATTATGCAAGAGTATGGATTTCGGTTTTGTGCTATTTTAAAACAATTAATCATTGCTATTACAGTTTGATTATGCAACAGTACGCAAAAGACGTAAAAATGTTCCTGATTTTGTTTATAAAAGTTATCAAGGAAGCATTTTAAGAAGCATTTTATAAGCGATTTCAGCGTGTTTATTTTTTTTAAGAGAGATTTTGTCTCTATTTGACAAAAAGACAATGTATTGTTTGAGTGGCAAGTAAGAGAGAGAAAACGTTCTTGGCGTATAAAGTCTATAAAAAGAAGACGAATATCAACTGCGTGTCGTACTGATAACATTGAAATCCTAAAGCGGACAAGAGAGTTACCTTAGAGTGCTCAACGTAGCTTAATTGCATTGAAATCCTGACACAAGAGAGTTGCCTTCGAGCGCTCAACGTAGCTCTATTAGCAAAGAATATAGCACACTTAAAGCAAGAAAAAATATATTTAAATCTATTATTTCGTTAAACAAAATTATCAATTGTTTGTAATGGTTTCTTTTAATGGTTCAGGTGCTATAGATTCAGTTTTACTACTAGAAAGTAGGTTATCTGAATTAAATAGAATTGCTCTTGATGTTGGAGGAGGTGGCGATTGTTTTTTTCGTGCCGTATCACATCAATTGTATGGCGATGCTACGAACCATTTTTATATACGTAGTCTTGGCATTGAATATTTAGTATATAACCCAGAACAGTTTATAGAGAGTAATACTGAACACTCTTGGCAAGAATATTTGAATAATATGTCATGTCAAGGAACATTGGCTGATGCGATTATCATTCAAGCTGTGGCTAATTGTTTCAATTTATCAATTTATATTGTTGAATCAAATGAAACTTTTGCTCCTGTCACTCCTGTTGAAGCAGTAAATGCCACAAGAGCTTGTACAAACATTTATATTGGGCACATAGGTGAAATTCATTATGTGTCTACTGTAGAAAAAAGAAGTTGTCAATTAGCAAACAATGAAAATATTGGTGTTACTTTACTGCAAGAGAAAGTAAGTGATAGAACGAGAAAACAGAGAGTTTATATGAGAGATTATATGACAAACAAAAGAGCTTATGCGGAAGAAAAAGGAGGAATAGATAAAAACAAAAAACGTAGGGCTTATAATAAAGAACACATGAAACTGAAAAGAGCTGATGTAAAACGTAAAATAGAAAATGCAAAAGAAAAAAATGAAAAACGTAGAGTTTATATGAAAAAATACATGAAAATTAAAAGAAGCGATGCACAATGTAAAGTAAAACAGGGAAAAAAATTCTTGAAAAAAAGAAAGAACAGGGAAGAAAAGTTAGAAGAGATAAAGAAAATTCAAGAGCCGTCGTCTAAACAAGCGCATGTAGATTATAAAACTGCAGTAGCTGCTGAAATTGAACTTAAAAATGGAGAAAAACAATGTGCTTTAAGAACTGACAGTCATCAATTACAATCAGGGAAAAAGGAAAGTAATGCAAGTTTTATGATAAATCAATTTCACAATAATATTAAATATGGTCCAGAATACATATGTACGTGTTGTGACCAGTTGTGGTTTAAGTGTTCAGTAGTAAAATGTAATAGTAATAAATACAAAATATGTTCACAAAATATTGTTAATTCTTGTGTCACTGGGGTAAGAAGTGTTAATGATATTGAATGGATTTGTAGAACTTGTGACTCAAATCTAAAACAGGGAAAATTGCCTGTCTATTCTAAAGCAAATAAAATGACTTTCCCTTATAAGCCTGAGTTGTTAAATCTTACACCATTAGAAGAACGGTTAATATCACCTCGTATTCTACTTATGCAAATCCGCGAACTACCAAGAGGTGGACAATTGTCTATTCATGGAAATATTGTCAATGTACCAAGTGATGTAAATTCAACTGTTCATTTTCTGCCAAGGCCTATAAACGAATGTCAGACAATTCCAATAAAATTGAAAAGGCGTTTGAGCTACAAGCATCATTATCAGTTTCAAAATGTTAGACCTATAAAAGTTTTAAAAGCAGCTAAATATCTCGTAGAGACGAGTGATTTATTTAAAAGTGAAGGCACAGAAGTGCAAAATACATGGATAGATAACATAAGTAGTGTGCAATCCAGTGACAATAAAGAGTGGAGTGAGTTTATTGAAAACCATAACACACCTATACCAGATTTGGAAATGCATGAAATTGTTGACAATGAAATAGAAGATTGCGAAAATAGTGTTTCCGTTACTGATTTTAATAATGGAAGCAGTGAAAAAAATAAGACTGATGGCTGGTGTGAAATTGAAGAACGTCCTTCAGGTGTCACAGACACACTACTAGAAAAAACAGATGTAACAGAATATGGAGACAGAATTATTTCTTTTGCACCAGGAGAAGGAAATAAACCGTTAGGAATATTCATGGACAAAAATTCTGAATATCTATCATTTCCAACAATATTCTCTGGAAAAAGAAGACCTGATAACAGTGAAAGAAATATAGCTGTTTCATATAGTACAGTTGTTAAGTGGGAGTTAAGGTGTCAAGATAGAAGAGCCGCCCAATCTGTTCCAAACATTCTTTTTTTGCTTAAAAAATTGCAAATTAAACAAATTCAAGACAGTGCTTCAATTTCATTGAGAAAGTGTAAAAGTAAAGGAAAAAAGTATACTGCTGGTGACTTAAAGTCAGAGGATTATATCAAAGTAGAAGTGTATAGAGAGGACTGGCTCACTCCTGTTTCACGCTGGTCTCAAGCGTTTCTCATTTGTTTTCTCACTTCTGTTTCTCGCTGGTTTGAAGCGGTTCTCATTGCTGTCAATTGGGGATGGAGAAACACGTTCAAATTGGTGAGAAAGGTTTCTGATCAGGGGGCAATGAGAAACGCTTGAGACCAGCGTGAAACGGGAGTGAGCCATTCCTCTCTATACACTTCTACTAAATTCAGCAGAAGTTTTTCCCTTCTTCCGGAACAGGATGGAAATTCTCTCCCAAAAAATCCCGGCGGCGACAAAATTCTCTCCCGGAAAGAAAATGTCTGATTCCGAAGAAGAAGAAATCGATTTCACTCCTGAAATTATTCGAGAAACCCACACAACATGCCATTCTCCCAAAAATCCCAGGCTGGAACATTTCAAAAATATCATCCGCAAAAATCAGGGGAAAAATCAAATTCCACTCAAAGATCTTGAATTTTATTAAGAACAAATTCTCTCCCAAATTCCCCGTGACGAAATCACAAGAAAAAAAGTCAGGGATTTCGTTAAAGCTTCCAAATGGAAAAAAGTCCATGGCAACGATCACTCAATTTTTAATCACATAACAGATCACGACGGGAATGATTATGAGCACCTGGAGAAGTTTCTCATTGACGACTTTAAATATTTTTCACTGGCATATGATGACCTTCATCTCAACAGAAAAAAAGTTTCTCAATTGCCATCAAGTTCTTTTCGCCCTGTTGAAGAAGAACGGTTTTAATCCAAATGAAGATGATTTCAAACTGCTTATTCTCCCATCAAGACGGGAGGAACAAGAAAAAATAATTCAAACAATCTTCAAAAAATGTCATTGGAAAGAAAATGGATCTTGAAAAAGCATTTTCCAATGAAGCCGAGCGAAGCGAAGCGACCGGAGGGAGCCCCAGTGCGAGTGACCATGCAGATTGTTCCACATGCTCAGAGGAAGAAACAAGAAGCGCGGATGAGACTCCGACAACATCGGATGATGAATTTATTGTGTCTGATTCAGAGATGGAGGAAGCTGAGCGAAGCGACGAAATCGAAGACTCAATTGAACTTCTCTTTGAATCATTCGTCAATCTCCAGGAGGAACACAAAATTCTCAGAAATGAACTCCAAAAGCAAAGTGGCCTTCTCTGGGAAATCTACCGGGAATTGCAAGAAAGTAAAGCGAACGAAGCGAAGTGAAGCGAAGCGGTGTTTTGAAATAACAGACTTTGTGAATATTAATGTAAAACATTCATATTCTGACATTTCGAATTGCCCAGCTGCCAGGTTGACATATGGCGGCCAATCAAAAATCGGCATTTTTCCTCACAATAAAGATTCCCACGCATGGGAAATTATCTTTGTTCCATTGTGTAGATGTTATTTTTAATCCAAATGCTAACTCTTTGATGGTTGCCATAAAAGGTGATGAGACAATAAATATTCCCACGCGTGGGAAACTGAACCAATATCGGCGTGTCCTGGAACCGAGTGATAAACAAGAGTGGAAGGCATATTATTTCGCCAGTTTTTCGGGGAATCAATTTTTTGGCTAACGCGTTAGACAGTTTTTCAGGGGGGAGAAATTGGATCAATTTTTTGGCTAACGCGTTAGCCAGTTTTTCGGGGAAGAAATGAAAATTTTGTCTAACGCGTTGGGTGACAAATCTTTTGTCGCCCGCTGAAAAATCTGCTCAAATTCGCTTTTTGTTGAAATCAGATTTTCATTTGTGTTCGAAATCAGGAGAAGAAAAATGTCAATGGCGGGATTGACATTTTTCGTCAATCCCCGAAAAATTCTGGTTTTATAAAAAATTGTATGTTTCATCATATTAAATTACGTATTTGTCATATCGGAACATGTGGGTGTTGAGTTTTATGGTGTTTCCAGCATAAAACTCGGGGACAAAATGAAATATTATTTTGTCAATCTGGAGATATCTCTATTCAATATATTTTTTTTCATTCAAACGAAACCAAGGAAAAAAATATTTCGTCCTGAGAAATCTCGAATTGACAAAAATCATCCGCTGACAAAATCTTTCGCTGAAATCAGGGAAAGAAATTCCGCTGAAATCCGAGGAAAGAAATTCAACCCCGGTGATTTTCCCAGATTTTTCAGCGGAACCTTAGTCACTTATTTTTTGAGATAAGTTCTGAAATGCATCGCACCTTCACATGCTTGCTTATATTTTTTGATTGCGAGAAGATTGTCGCATGTTCTTTTGATTTCTTCCAAATAAGATGTCACTGGTTGTCTTTGGAGAATTGAGTTGAAATAATTCATCGTTGCTGTTTCAATCTTTTTCGTTTTTTCATAATTCTCAGAAAGTTGGTCTTCATCCCAGCGATGAAACCCATAAGGCTCGAGGCCGATATTCATTAGAAAATTGCGTTCATCCACATCAAATCGGTGTTCGACATTCATTATTTTAGAAGAAAACATTAAATAATTTTAATTTCAATGATTGACTTTTTTAGCCAAGCTTTTCCACATCGCTCAATGGAACCCAAGAATTAAATTTATCGGGGTAACTTTTCCATTTTACAAGCGCGAGTTTTCGCTTATTATCACGGCGAATAACCTTTTCAATTCGAAACACATCTTGCGTTGTTCTTTGCAATTCTGCTTCGTAAAATGATCCGGTGATTGATTCTCCCAACAGATCAACTAATTTATACGTTACAGGGTTTGTGTTCTTTATTTCGTCAATCACAAATATCTCCTCTGTCCAGTTCGGCGTGAAACCTTTGTCAAATATCTTTCGTTTAAACTTAGAAATTCGGACTCTGTCACCAACCCTGAATTTTGCCGGGTTGTGTTTAGCATAAATTAAATATCCGTATAAATTAGCGAAAACCTTTTTCTCATTTTCCTGTTTGCTCGCCTCTGCGGGAGTCATCCGAATGCTCGAATGAAAACGGTGGTTATATTCATCCGCTAATTTGCCAAGTTTGTCCCAGTATATTGTATTGTTGTTAGCAGAAAACATGTTGAAGAGTTTTTCCTTCATTGTCTTGTTCCAGCGCTCAACAACAGATGTTTTTTCTTCATTTTCTGTTGTATACAATTTTACCCCATTCTTATCAAGCAGATTTTTCATTGTTGCGTTGAAAAATTCAGACCCTTTGTCACTCCAAAGCATCTTCGGTTTTCGCCCCTTGAATATGTCTCGGAAAGCATCAGCCACTGTTTGACCTCGCTTGTCTTTCAGGGGACGAATCCAACCGAATTTTGAGAAAACATCGATCACCATCAGGAGATATCTGATCCCTTTATTCCACCTCGAAAATTTCCCTATCTCGACCAGATCAGCCGCCCAGATGTTGTCAATCCCATATGCTATGACTCGTCGTTTTGGAAAACGCCGCCTGATTGGCCGGTGTAATTCGTTTACCAGATTTTGAGTCCACTGGCCTTCACTCAAAATCTTTTCCCGTTTTTTGGAGCGCCGAGACCAAGTTTCTGTTTTGCTTGAATTGTGTTTCTCGCCAAAGCATGACCCCATTGTCTTTCTTTCCAGGGAATCGCATCCAAAGCGGCAACCATTTTCCTGTCTGCTTCATTCTTGCATTTGCGTGGATCCGCTTGTTTTGCGCAGACTGAATAATCTACATCGTGTTGCATAGCAACTGCGTCTGTTTTTCCTGTGGGCTGCTGCATAATTTCGAGAATTTTTCCCTTTTCATCGAATCTGACTTGCTTCTCCAATGGGTTATAAGGGCCGGTATAATTATGCCCTGGGAGGGTGAAACCTTTCTTTGGCCTTGGCAGCTTCCCAATTAATTTATGAACATCCAACCCGCTGCCATCCAAATCTGCTCGATCTGTCTTATATTTTCTGTTTGGCCGGATCGCCGTGGACAGCTCATTCATCATATCAGCAGAGGTTTTGGCAAGAAATGGTTTCATCTTGTCCAGGGCAAAATCCAATGCTTTTTTCTGAGTGTTTTTGTTTCGCAATAATTCACTGGCCCCATAACGGCCCATTTCAACTGTCTTTTTTCCCAACCAAGGCAGCGCATGCGCGACGCCAGTCAGCGCAAGTTCACCAAAGCCCCCACCTTGTGGGGGCAGACTCAGTTTCCCGAACTTTTCACAAATCTTGTCTTTTTTATTCCGCAGGAAGCGCAATGGCAAAACCACATTTTTCTGCCATTTTTTGCAGTCTGGAATCCAGTTGGTTTCACGCATTCAGTTTGTTTTTTCTCCTTCACGCAATATGATTTCATTTTCAATCGAAATATTCTTTTATGAATCTTTCATTCCCCATCGTATCAGTCAGCCTGAGAGGCTTGAGAATATCATAGAAGTCTTTCCCCTGCGACCATTGATGGAGGAAATACAGGCAATAATACCCGCAAAGAACGCTGTCTATGTTTTGATACTGACTGCTGTTCCAAATCACCGGTTTGGAACTTTTGAATTCCTGGGGAAATCCCATTCCAAACGAGTCGAAATACCACGTGAATTTCCCAGAAGGAGCGCAGCACACCCAGTGAGTTCCGGCATTTTCAAGCGAATCAAGATTGATGATGCAGGGGCTGTGTTCTCGGGGCCTCACTTCATCCCTGGCGAAAATCCCTTTGAAATTGGGAATTTTCAGAAAATCAATCCACTTCATGAGATCAACGTTGGTCAGGGGTTTGTTCACGAATTTCGGTTTCGTGCTTCGCTTCACAATATTGCCCCGAGAATTGGGATGTTGTTGAATGGACTTTTTTCCCCCAGCAGAAGTCCCGCTCCTTTTTTTGATTTTTTTCCCATCCCAACAGTTTTTCCCCAGTTTCCAATAAATGGGGGTGGTTGAAACGGATGCGCCCCCAATCTTGGCGCTCCCTTTCCTTTTGGGCGTCCAACTCTTGGCGCCCCCTTTCCTTTTGGTCGGCCAACTCTTGGCGCACCTTTCCCAAACAAATTTTTTACCATGTCCAGCGCCAGCGGGATTCCAATGGAAGCCAGAATTGTTCCCAATGCCCCACCAGCTTGTTTTGCTGATGGTTTCATTGTCAGTTGTCCTCCTGAATTCAGGGCAGTCAAAATGTCCCGTTTCTGTTTATTTGTCAACAGATGTTTATTGTCAATCAGTTTTTGAATTTTATCTTGGGGAATGAGAAATCCGCCCGTTTGCCCGCCTCCCTTCCCGCTTATCTTTTTCACAACTTGACTCGCTCCTTCACTCGCCAAACCAGCCAATGCTGACAGCCCAAGTGTCTTTGCCAGGGTGGGTGCCAGGGAACGAGCCAGGGGAACAATAGCAGAGAAAAGACTTCCACCCTGTCGCATCACTTTTCTGATTTGCGTTTTCGATATCTTGATCTCAGCTCCCTTTCCCAAAGCTGCAGCTTTGGCAATTCGTTTCTTTTGATTGGCTGTCAGCATCAGTTTATCATTTCCACTTGTTTGATTTGCGCCCAATCTCAGGGTGATGGGATTGTTTGTTCGGAATGCTCTTCCAAGCTTGCTTTTTTGCCCTTCCGACAGATTTACTTTATATGGGTGATATGTTGTCATTTTAAATGACAACATATGTTTTTTCACACTTCACACTTCACACGATAACCAGTTCATTTCCAATCTTATCAATTTTCACCAGTTCTTCATAGAGAACAATCGCATGTACATTGAAGTTTGCAGCTGCATCTGCGTTCAATCGATATCGGAATATCAACTGCTTGGGATCTCTTGTTGGTTTTTCCGTTTGATAAGTCAGATCGAAATAGATCAAGGGGAAAAGAGAATTGAAATTGGCCAAATTCAACTGTGTCCCTGTGTTGAAATCATTTTTCCTCATTGCATAAGCCATAACATCCTGGAAAATCCTCACTTTGCTTTCACTGTCATACTCTGTTTCCGGGTAAAACACACCATTTCCATATTCCAATCGACAGTTCGACAAGGATGAGTTTGCATCTGCCTCATTCAGCTTGAAAGTGTCCATCAGATAGGGATTGTCTTCTGCAGGGACATCATTGGGCGGATCGGTTCTTTTCAGCCAGACAAAAATATGCCTCACATTGTCAATGCTCGCTGAGATCTGGAAGAATCCTGATGACTGCGAGGGAGCAGATTTTTGATACATTTCCCTCAGATATTTCCATTGCGTTTCTTTCAGGAATGAGCTGACAAATTTGTCATACAGAGAATCTTTGGGAGTCAATCTTGGCACCCAAAGCAAAAATCGATTCACAACAACTCTTCCAGCAGCAGCAGCATCATCCTTATGAATGAGTTCCCCATCATCATTAAGTGTTATCTCGAATTGGAGCTGCATAGGCACAAGCATCTTATCCTCCAACTCCTCGAAAAAGGAAAAACGATTCAGGGGAATGATCGTGTTGATGTTCTTTGCACCGCCATTTCCATTGTCTTGAACTGCTTGAGATTGCACCCGCCGAGCTTCAAATCCTGCATTCGTATTAGCTGTTGTTGCATCAGTATCCAAATACCAGAAACTGTTCTTGGCGACTGATCTGCTGAAGTCGTCGGAGTATTCCAACAAATTCTTTGCGAAACAGACTTTATGCAGATTATCAGTATCATAAATAATCTTTCCCGCAGATCGGATTGTCAGGTGTTTAATCAGGGAATGAGCGCCATTGATCACTGTGATTCTGTCAGCTGCTGCATATCCGGCACCATCCGCCAGTTTTTGAAGTTGAAACTGCACCTCGAAATAAGCATTATACCAATCATAGAATGCGGATCGGTCAATTATTGTGAATTTATAACCATTTTTTTGTTGATGTTGAGCATTAGCTGGAGCTCTGATTGTGTCATCCAGCTGGAAGCGCACTAATTCATTTCTTTGAAGATATTCATTCGATCAAAAAGCCATTTTAAATCATTTTTTTCTTTTTCGAATTCCTTGCCCAGAGATCAGCCTGTTCAATATGGCATCAGAACTTTCTCCCTGCGGTCGTGCTCCAGAGGTTGACGCAGGGGCTGATTGTGGTCGAGCTGGTTGTTTTCTAGGTGGCTTCCCCTTTCTCATATTTCCCAGTTTTTTCATGATCAAATCATCAGATTTTTCAACTGCTTTTTTGCCGAGTTTATCCCCAGCGTGAGAAATTCCTGATTCTAATGCTTTTTTCGCAATGGGTTTTGCGAATTTCTTGAAGACGACTGATGCGACCTTCCTTATTGGTTTGAAAATATTGTCCACAATCAAACCTGTTCCTTTGTGCCGATAAACAAACCGCCCCAGCTGGGGGTGGAAAAAACGAGAGAATTCATAAGGTTTCATTTTATTTGCTTTTTCAAGATAAGCGAGAACGCCGTATCGGCTCCATTCAAATCAACAACCCGCCTTTTGCCATCAGTGATATAAATCCGAATGGAGGAGATGGTGTTTTTATTCACAGGGCTGAATGTGGTTCTCATGGGTTCAAGGGTGAAACTATATGATGGCCTCAGCACAGATGTTGAAAAGGAGAAGATGATATCGCTCTCTTCTCCATCAACAAGCGAATCACTTGTGAGATCGCAATGAACGTTCAACATATCAGTATCTTGGCTGAGGTTTGGAACTCTGGGGCCAATTTGAACTTTGTCTTTCAGAATCTTTTTATCGAAACCCACCAGATCGCCGAAGTTGGATTGGGTGAAATCAAGCTGATAATTTTCTGCCAGTGTGATTGTTACTCTGAAGGTTGTGGGAGAGAAAGCAAGATGGATTGGGAATTTTTCATTCTTTCCCGGGGTGGATCCTGCGAGTGGGCCTGTAGCTTGTCGAATAAAATCATTCATCCCCTCATATTCCCAAACCCCAGCTGGGAAGGTGATATCGGAAAATGTTTTCCCGCCGTCAGAGCTGAATCTGATCAGTTGATTCTGGCGGCCAGCATTGATGTTATACCACGTAAAACTCATATTGATGACTCGATTCAACCCAACAGCGTATTGGGAATTTCGATCCAAAACAATGGGCCGATTGAATTTTGTTGTGAAATTTTCTGGTTTGTTTCCCCCAGTCTTGACGGAAAAGGATGACAGGACAATTTCTCTTTCGATTTCCATTTTAGAGTTTGAAATACTTTCTGAAAAGCTTTTCATGCTGGGATCGGTTGATGACTCCCTCTTTCAGGAGAAGATCGAGAATGCCAACTCCAGTGTTTCTGATGCCAACGTTTGTATTCCCAGCAAGGATGGAGCCAACGATGACCTCAAGCTTCTGGAGAAGATCTGCGGGGTTGGAGAAAAAACGGATGGATCCACCCCTTCTGCTGACACCCGATCCTTTAGATGGCTTGAGTTTCTCTCTATAATATTTCATGTAGTCCTTCAATACTTTTCTGTTAGCCTTTATTGGCTTCACTACCACAGCCAATGCATCTGCCGTTATTGCGCCGCTTTTGAATTTTTAATTCTGATAGCTGATGCGGCTGTTCAGTTGGTCTCTTTTTTTAAAGCCGGCTTTATAATGCTGTTTTCAATGAAATTTTTTTTCTTTTCTACCGGAACATTTGACTGAGCTAAGACTTTCTCCGTTGTGTCATAATTTGATAAACCCATGTTATCTAGCATGTTATTAACTGCGTCTTCTTGAGCGTCTTCCCCGTCTTCCGCTTCCGCTTCTTCCTCTTCTTCTTCTATAGCATAATCTGGAACGTCCTCTTCATATATAGATGGTTCACCTTCTAACTCTGCCAGTACTTCTTCATATGTTGATGGTCTTTCTGGAAGTTGCTTAGCTGCTTGCGGTGCAACAGCTGCCTCATCAGCATCAAATAAACCTTCAACATCCATTTCTTCAAATGGATCTACGTCTGGATAATAATCAACGCCCGGTTTTTCTTCAATGACTTTCTTTTTCCTAAGTCTTGGAGGGGGTTTTAAATTCGACGCAACCACCTCATCTAATTTTGCGGTTATGGGTTTGAACATTTTTTCAAACCCGATTTGGCTTGTCTCTTCACCCAACTTTTTCTGGGTGATGGCATTATGAACAAAGTTGATTTTTTTACCCAAAGCAGATTTGCTTTTAGCAATTTGTTGCCATTTCAATAAACTCATTTTATTAAGAATCATAATCTCATAATCTCATAATCTCATAATCTCATAATCTCATAATCTCATAATCTCATAATCTCATAATCTCACAAGTTGCCTCATGTCCAGAAGAAGAACGTCATGTTCATTAATAAAATGAAAATCCCAAATTATGATTGCCAGGACCGCGAAGCCAATTTCAAACAACTTCACCCGTTCATGCCGGATCGAACTTTCAGAATGTTGATCTGTGGCCCTTCAGGATCGGGAAAAACAAATGTTCTCCTGGATATGATTTTCCGCCTGCTCTTCTACGATAAAATTTATCTCCATGCGAAAAATCTTGACCAAGCCAAATATCAGCATCTGCTGAAAACGTTTCGCCCAATCAGCAAAGAAGCGGGGTAAGACGTCGTGGAAGCATCCCCGGATGAAATCATCCCAGTTTCTGAATTGTCAGGGGATAACCAAAAACTAGTTGTTTTCGATGATTTTGTTTCCGAAAAGAACCAAAAGCCATTGATTGATTATTTCATTCAGGGGAGGCACAAGAATTGCTCCGTGATTTATCTTTCGCAAAGTTATTTCAGAACACCAAAAGATATCCGCCTGAATTGCTCGCATTTTTGCATTTTTGAATTCCCCAGCAACAATGAAGTGTCCCTTCTCTGCAGGGAGACACAAGTCAGCAAAGAAGATTATCGGAAAGCAACGGCGCAGCCCTTCTCTTTCCTGTATGTGGATAAGCCGAGGAAATTTATTGCCAAAAACTTTGATGAAAGCATTTAAAATGAGTTATTCAAATGGACTGCTGTCTGAAACAACTCGCTTCGCGGGAGGAAAAGATGGAAAAGATGGGTTGCCAAGAGTTGGTTTCAAGCTGACACTAGCAGGAGACTTCGACCTGCAAAGGAAACGCCTGACCAATGTCGCTGAAGGAACGGGGAATTCGGATGCAATTACCAAACACCAAGTTGACACGCTTGCAACGCAATATGCGGGCAGATTCTCTCCAGGTGGATGGTTCCTCGCATATGACTGGGGATCTTGATCTCAGGGGACAAAAACCCATCAACCCCGGGGAAATAGAAATGAATCGCAAATTGATCGTCAATCTAGACACTGATGAAAACCAGGATTTGTCAGCGGTGAATAAGATCACATTGAAGAAATTCCACCCCAATGCTCCGGCTCACACACAGGAAGTCACGAAGGACCTGGATTTGAAAGGGCTTTTCAACGTAGAAAACTCAAAACAGCAGACGTATCATGATTTGGGAGCGCATTATAACAACCTGGTTTCTTATAATGACGTCAAAAATATCTTCGTATCTCGCAAAGAGACGTTTCCAATGGAGACGGCTTTGGATATGGGAAATCACACCATTTTTAACGTGAAAGATCCCGAAGTTGCTGACCAAGGCGCAAATATGCGATATGTGGATGCCCAATCCGCGAAAAAGCTTTCGTTGGAAGGTGGAACAATGACCGGAAACCTGGATATGAACTCGCAACAAATAAACAATATTGCAACGCCAACTCTGAAGCGACAACCCACGCCAAAATCTTATGTGGATAATGCGATAGGAGGTGTGGTAGCCCACACGATGGAATTAGAAGAGAAGCTCAAAAAATACGTAAATGAATCGCATATCACGTCAACCTCCCATCCGAAAGACGCATTCCGCTATCTGATGGAAAATGTGGATGAATCCAGCTCTGAACATGATATGGAAGTAACTGGCATAACTGATTTTACAAATTCGCCGCATCTTTTCAACAAGAAGGCGTATGACTTGCAAATAACAAAAGATCATTTCAATGAATACGATGGGAGACTTGGATTCAATATGTTCAAACTCCCAGAGTGGGAATACACGATTTGCATTGAATTCTTCCCCGCGTCAATGGATGGTGTGAGTGTCGACGTTGTGAGCACAAGTCTGAATATCAATCAACAATCAACAAAGAAGTTTTCGGGGTACAGCAGATCCATTATCCACATGCATAAATGGCAGATCTCTCCGCCTGAATTCATTTTCCTGGATCTGAAATGGCGGGGAACTGCCGAGTCAGCCGAAAAAGGAAACGCAAAGCTGATCATATATGGAGTTGCTGGCTCGCAGTCGGATGTTGAAAGCAGCGTCTTTGACGCGCCTTTCGTTTTCCAAGCGGGGAAGATGGTTATGGAGACTGACTTGGATTTGAATGACCATCAAATCCTCAATTCAAATTTGAAGAATAATTTTATGCTGATTGGAAGATTTAGAAAATCATCTGGAGACGCCATAAATATACTTTTTGATAATTTTTTCAATGATATAGTCATCCCCATCCGATGCTAATTAATTAAAGCATATGCTCAAATTTTATCGAAAACATCTTCTTTTCCACAACTAAGTTTATATCTCCCAGATAAAGAATCACAAAGTGGAACGAGGGTTAGCAGAGATAATAGAATTCAATTATTTTCTTTTTCAAATGTTGTTTATAAGGAAGGAGAATTATTTACAGCAAGAATAGATGATCGATCATCAAATATTGACAAGGCCCAAATCACATTTCTTTTTGAAATTATCTAGAAAAATGAGAGCGAGCGAGCGAAGCGAACCGAGCCGAGCGAAGGCGAAACCCACGCGAAAACAAAGCATCTTCAATTTCAATCACATCAACCCATGCATTGGGGAAGAAAAACTGGCCGAGATCAAGCAACTCTTCCGATTCTATCACAAAAGATATTGGTGTTTGAAAAGAGCTCATCACCATTTCAAACGCATGAATCTTTTGGTGAACATGACATCGTCAGCGCTGGTTGCGATTGGAACGATCGCGGGGGCAGCAACAATGAATCCCATCGTTTTGGGAGTGATTTCAGGTGCAGGATTGATCATCAAAACAGGGAATGAAATGAAGAAATATGGAAACAAAATTGACATGGCCAAGTTCGCGTTCACCACCTATGAAAAAACTCTGACTGAGTTGAGATTTGCTTTGAGATCAGGAAAATTCGACAGGGGCGAATTTCTCCCTGCGATGGAAGCGATTGACGGGATCGTGATCGACTTGGGGTTGAATCTGGAGAGATTTGAGAGGAAATATGACACTCTCTTTGAATAATTTCATTTCCGCTGGAAATGAAATCACAGCTCACTTCGCTCCCTGCGGTCGCTCAGCTCCCTCCAGTCGCTTAGGAATTATCTGAACTCTCCAATACCATTCCCTAGCAAACTCCCTAACATCCAGGGGAAAGATCGGCATCCAGAGATCGCTTTCCAGGATTTCTCGCGGCGGGGCAGGAAAAGGAAAACCGACCTCCAACGAGGTGGGAGTCGGCCCCATCGCCACGCAATTATCAAAATGCTCACTGACCACCAGAAACTGCATTTCGTCGTTGTCTTTTTCAACGAAACCTTTCACCCGAAATCCCTGGTGAAGAATTTTATGCATATTGTCGAGGTAATCGAATTCTGGATCCATTGGCGCATTTTCGCAACGCTCCCAAATATCTGGATGGAATGGATTTCGCCCACTCTCAATGAGTTTCATGCGCTTCTTTTCCGTTTTCTCCCATTCCTCTTCCGCCTTTTCCTCAGGAGAGGGCATGTCTTTCGCATTTTCCTCGGCCCAAGCCGCCATTTTTTTCTCATCTTCCAGTGCGTGTTTTTCGCGGTCCGTGACAGGTGTTTCCCGCAGATAAGTTTCCATCCTGACTGATTTCGTCTGTCGGAATGAAAGTTGAGTTCTGGGAAAAACTTTGAGTTGATCGTACTGATCACCGATCTCTTCCACCGCACCCCAATCTTTCTTCGCCAGTGCATCGAGGGCTGCTTTATCCAGCCTTTCCCGTTCTTCCTCAACTCGTTTCTGGAGAGATCTTTCTTCCCCGGGAATCTCAACCGTGAATTTCTCCCCGTCGGATTTTCTAGTGAATGAATCTCTCCCGCTTCTCAGGGCATTGGGAATGGTTTTTGGATCAATCCCCAATTCTCTCGAGGCCGCGGCAATGGAGGAAAATTCTTGTCGCCCGCCAATCTCTGACATGACGCGGATCGCGGGAAGAGTTCTGGGGGAAACCGTGAAAGTCGATCCAGCAATTCGCGTAACTGTCACCTCTTTCCCCTGTTTGGTTTTCACATCTGCCGAGTTGGAATTCTTCAAAACGCGGGCGATAGTTGCTCGCGGAACTCCAAGCGCATCAGCCATTTCGCCTTGAGTTTCAAATTCGATTCCAGCTGCGGAATATTCCATTTGCCTCATGACCAAAACCGGCATCCCTCGAAACTGGAAATGATTTTTCCCCTTCTTGAGTTGTTTATTCAGATATTGCCTGGAAACACCGAGTTGCTTTGCCATCACCGCTTCAGATTTGGCCGCGTCTCCGATGATTTTTCCATATGAAACTAGCACCCACATTTTAGGGGCGACACTTTTTTGAGAGTTTTTTTGAGAAAAACGATTTGGAAAAATCTGGTGAATTCTGGGAGAAAAATAAAATGAAAAATATTCCGCTGAAATCGCATTGGCGACGCATTTTTCATTTGCACTGAAATCAGGAGAAAAAGAAGACAACGGTGGGATTGACATTTTTCGTCAATCTCCGAAAAATTCTTTTTATTTTAAAAAAATTCTTTTCATTTTATTTATTGGATGCCCCTGGATAAATAAATAAATAAATTTATTTTCATGCATTTTTATAACGGTTTTGTCATATCGGAACATGTGGGTGCTTGATTTTGTGGTGTTTCCAGCCTAAAACTCAGGGGACAAAAATGAAATATTTTTTTGTCAACTCGAGATATCTCTATTCAATATATTTTTTTCATTCAAACGAAACCAAGGAAAAAATGTTTCGTCCTGAGAAATCTCGAGTTGACGAAAAATAATCCGTTGACAAAATATTCCGCTGAAATCCGGGAAAGAAATTCTGCTCCAAATCCTGGGTAAAATCCTGGGCAAAATCTGCCCAAATAAACTGAAAAAATCTGGGGCAAAATCAGACCTGCCACACGTGGCAAATCTGAAAAAATCAGGAAAAAGGTTCTGCCCAAATTCACTGAAAAAATCACAAAAATATTTTTCAGAATCAGATTCTGGAAAATAATTTGGAGTTTCCTCCAGATCTCAGCGAGATCAAACTTCATCATCGTCCTCATTCCTGTCTTCGAACTCATCGAATTCCGAGGCCGCCTGCACCATTTCCTCCACCAAAACTTCATCCACAATGCATGTGATCGCTTTCACATTTCCGCAGAAAAGGTGTTTGATGGAAAAGACGACTTGCCCGCGGAGAGGCATGCCAATGAGTCGCTTCGCCTTCCGGATGGGTTGTTTCTTCCCATCATCGCACAACTCCCAAAATCGACACGAGAAATCCGTTTTTGGGAGTTTGGAGGGATAAATCTTTGCATAAATCTTTTCCTGCTCGGATTTGTCGATTTTCACGAGAGTGAAATCTCCCTCGTGGAATTTGGCAAAAGACGGACCGATCTCTTTGATTGCCTGCTTCTTTTTCATCGCAGCAGAATTGAGATGCTTTTCCAGATCTTTGAAGAATGACACTTCGTCTTCCGGAAGAGTGATTCCCAGAGAAAACGATTCACCTTGATGAGCGAAAATCTTAAATTTGGTTTGGAGTTTCACTTTGAGCCATTTGCCATCGTGGAGGCATGGGAGGAGACAGAAAGAAATTTTGCCAGAGGATTTTTTCACGGGGTTGTCGAGAGAGATGTCGGAGATAGATATTTTCGCGGGGTTCATTTTCTTGGGTGAGACAAAAAAATGAATTAAATCGCGAAAATCCATTTCTCCATGAACTTGCGATCCTCTTCCGTTCGGACTGGGAGAAAACCAGTAGCCATATCCATAGCTTTTTGGAAGTTTCTTTCTGCTTCACACGCTTTTTCCCAAACGATTTCCTCTTTGTTTTTTTCTGCCTCTTTCTGAGGAGTGGATTTGTTTTCACCTGACATTTTCTCTCCAATGGAGAAAAAATTCAAAACGTGGCTTGAAAATCTTCAACGCATTTGTCCATAGCAGCATTAATGTCGGTGTAAACTTTGGGCATTCCTTTTCTTGCTCGAGAACACATAAATTTTTCATCCGCAGCCTTCACTCTCATGAGATTCAGGAATTTCTCCAGTCTGGGAGAAACCCAAGTGACTTCATGCGATTTCTCCTGAGAATCCAGAAAATGAGTTTTTTTCTTGCAGAGTTGATTGAAAAAAACTGTGCGCGATAACCCAAATCGTTCCCGAATTTCTTCTGCGGTGAAAAACTCTTCCCCATCAATCTGGATGAATGGTGTGTCTTCTTCCTCCTGAATCCAGAACACTTTTTGGCCGGCTCTTCTGGTATATTTGGTGTTGCCCGATTTGAGAACTCGCAAAATCGTCTTGGAGGGGAGGCCAGTTTTTTCGCTGGCTTCTTTGAATGTGAAAAAAGTTTGCTTTTCTTTTCCATCTTCCTGAATTGAAAATTTCATTTTAAATGGGGAAAAAAGATTTTTTTCTCCATTAAAATGAATTCGCGAGAATTGAAAAATTGGGCTCGTGAAGAAGGAATTGCTGGGTTCTCCCGAATGTCCAAAGCCGAATTGATGGAACTTTGGGAAGAATCGCAAACTGCAAGGCCGAGAAAAAAAGGAAATGTAGCAGCTCGCTTGAAAATTCGGAAAAAACGAAAAGCCAACCCTCTGGATGTCGAAAATGAAAAAATTCCTGTTCCTATTTTGATTCCGGAAAGAAGAGATTTTCCCTCCAGAGCCATTCCCAGAGCGATTGAACAAAATGCGGAAACAGTTGCCGATTGGACGAATTGGTTGGAAAGTGCGGATGATGTTGATGTTCGGAGAAGATCGAATCCCGCGATTGAAAGATTGAAGAAGCAGATTGCTAAATTATGGAAGGAAGAATTTGTTGTGGAAGAAAGAGAATCCGCTTTGAAAGGTTTTGCGAGATCATTTGGCATTCCCGGCAGACCAGGTTTTTCTCCCAGAGAATTCTTGAGGACTGTGAGCCGGAAAGTCATTGATTTGTTTGAGAAGAACAAAAGAACCAAAACAAAGATGATTCTTTCCTGCCGAATGAGTCGCACGGATCTGGCAACTGGAGAAGTGACTGAGAAAATGGCTGATTTCCATTCCCGAATGGAAATGAATTTGGAAGGAACCGACCGGAAAGATCTCTTCTATCGCATGGTTGAAAGAATTCTTGAAAACCTTGCGAATTTTCAAAGGAAAGGATCGAACTGGAGATTCGAGGAAATTGAAGATCTGTCAATTCTCTTCACCAAGCACCGACCATTGGGTGGAGGTTCTCACATTCCACTTCCTTCCACATTGAAGAACAAGAAAGCCGTGGTGAACTTGAAAAATGCGGATGAAATGTGTTTCAAATGGTGTGCGACAAGAGCTTGTTTCCCAGTGGAGAAAAATGCAGAAAGAATTTCAGGGGAATTGAGAAAACACGCAGAAACCATGGATTGGAGCGGTTTGTCTTTTCCAACTCCCCTGAGTGATATTGGAAAGTTCGAACGGAGAAATCCAGGATTGGCTGTGCATGTTTTTGGGTTTGAAGATGGTTGTGTTTTCCCCCTGAGAATTTCTGAAGCGAAAGGAAAAATGATTGACCTCCTGTGGTTGAAGCAAGACGAGCAAACTCACTTCTGCTGGATCCGCAGTCTCAGCCGCCTTTTGTCGAATCAAGTGTCAAAACACAATGGCGCACTTGTTTTCTGCAGGAGATGCTTGAACCACTTTCCCAATGAAGAAAAATTGGAGAAACATGCGGAATCTTGTTCCCAATTTAAAGCTGTGAGAATTATTATGCCGGAAGAGGAAAGCACGGTGAAATTCAAAAACTGGCACAGGAAAATGATTTTTCCCTTTGTGATCTATGCCGATTTTGAAGCGAGGCAACTCCCCGTGGCATCTGCAGGGCCAAATCCAATGAAAAGTTTCACGGAGAAATTCCAGAAGCACATTCCCTGTTCTTTCGCTTTCCATCTTGTTTCCCCGTTTGTGAAGCGAGATCCAGTTTTGTTTCGAGCAGAAAATGATTCCGTGGATGTTGGGGAAAGATTCGTGGAAGATTTGGTGCAGTTTGTGAAAGAAATTCAAGAAGAAATGAAATTCCCGAAGCGGATGAAATTTGGGAAAAAAGAGAGAAAGTTGTTTGATGCCGCAACTGTTTGTTGGATCTGTGAAAAAGAATTTGGATTGGGGGAAAAGAGAGTCAGGGATCACTGCCACTTTTCCGGAAAATTCCGAGGAGCAGCTCATGAGAGTTGCAATCTGAATTTCAGAAAACCCAAATTCACCCCTGTGTTTTTCCACAACCTGACTGGCTATGACGCCCATCTTTTCGTGAAAAATCTGGGAAAAATTGAAGGAGATATCACTTGCATCCCCAACAACGAAGAAAAATACATCTCCTTCTCCAAAAAGATTCTGCTGGGAACAAGATTGAATGATGAAGGGAAAGTTGTGAAAATTTGGCATGAAATTCGATTTCTGGATTCAGCCCGATTCATGGCAGCTCCATTGGGAAACTTGGTGAAGAATTTGACGGATGAAGACTTCCTGGAAACTCGGAAGGTCTTTGGTGAAAAATGGGAGTTGATGAAACGGAAAGGAGTTTTTCCCTATGAATGGCTGGATTCCACAGAAAAATTTCAGGAGAAACTGCCTGAGAAATCCACCTTCTTCTCCAAACTGAACGATGAGGGCATCTCCGATGAAGACTTTCAATTTGCTGAAAAAGTTTGGAAAGAAATGGAGATGAACAACATGGGAGATTTCCACGATGCATATCTGAAATCAGATGTGACTTTGTTGGCGGATGTTTTCCAAGAATTCAGAAAAGTTTGTCGGAAACATTATGACGTCGATCCTGCTTGGTTTTACACTTCTCCCGGTTTGGCCTGGGATGCAGCTTTGAAGGAAAGCGGAGTTGAATTGGAACTGTTGACTGACCCAGATATGTTGCTGTTCTTCGAGAGAGGAATTCGTGGAGGTGTTTCAACAATTATGCACAGGAGAGCCAGGGCCAACAACAAATTCATGGGTGATGATTTCAATCCTGAGAAACCTTCAACCTTCATTCCCTATTGGGATGCAAACTCCCTCTATGCTTGGGCAATGACAAATCCTCTCCCTGTGGGTGAGTTTGAGTGGATGAACGAAGAAGAGTTGAGAAACTGGGAAAATGAAAGCTGCGTGCTAGAAGTGGATGTGGAAATCCCAGATGAATTGCATGAGATTTTTAATGATTTGCCGCCTCTCCCAGAGAGAAAGATGATTGGAAAAGTGGAAAAACTCATTCCCAACCTTGAGAATAAGGAAAAAATGGTTGTGCATCGGAAAATCGTGAAGCAAGCTGTGGATCTGGGTTGTCGTTTGACGAAACTTTGGAGGGGATTGAAATTCAGGGAAGAAAGATGGTTGGCATCTTTCATTCAAAAGAACATTGCGTTGAGACAAGAATCCCGAAACGCTTTTGAGAAAGATTTCTTCAAACTGATGAAAAACGCCGTCTTCGGGAAAACAATGGAAAACATTCGAAACAGAATAGTCTTTCATTTGGTGTCGTCAGAAAAGAAACTAGTGAAACTCTCTTCCCGACCCAGCTTTGAGCATTTCACAATCTTTGATGAAAATCTGGTTGGAGTTCATATGCGGCGAACTAAGATGGTCTTCAACAAACTGTTTTTGTGGGGCAAGCAATTTTGGACATTTCAAAAACTTTGATCTATGACTTTCACTATAACTATGTGAAAAAGAAATGGGAAAAAGCGCAGTTGTGTTTCACTGACACTGACTCCCTGCTCTATGAGATTGAAACAGAAAATTTGTTTGCAGACATCGCCGGAGATGTTGATGCAAAATTTGACACTTCTGAATTTTCTGAAACGCATCCGTGCGTTGTTGATGGAACTTTGGAGAGAAAAAACAAGAAAGTTTTGGGACTGATGAAAGATGAAGCTTGTGGTGGAATCATTGAAGAATTTGTGGGATTGAAACCAAAATTATATTCCATCAAGATGCATGGAGGCGGGGAACGAAGAAATGCACGGGAGTGAAAAAGAAAGTTGTGAAAAAGCGAATCTCCCATGAAGACTTTGTTGCCTGTCTGGAAAGTCAAAAACCGGCAATGCGGCAAATGGAATGCATCCGCAGTTTGAAGCATGAACTCTTTTCCCAAACTGTGAACAAGACTGCGTTGAGTGCAAATGATGACAAACGATTTGTGTGTGAAGATGGAATTTCCACATTGGCGTGGGGGCATTGGCGGTTGAGAGGGGAAAAAACTTCTGCTGAATTTAGTAGAAGTGTATAGAGAGGACTGGCTCACTCCTGTTTCACGCTGGTCTCAAGCGTTTCTCATTTGTTTTCTCACTTCTGTTTCTCGCTGGTTTGAAGCGGTTCTCATTGCTGTCAATTGGGGATGGAGAAACACGTTCAAATTGGTGAGAAAGGTTTCTGATCAGGGGGCAATGAGAAACGCTTGAGGCCAGCGTGAAACAGGAGTGAGCCAGTCCTCTCTATACACTTCTACTTATCAATAAGCTTATACATCTTGATGAAGGTTTTAGAGTTTTAAGAAATCTAAGAGGTTCGCCACCTTACTTTGAAAAGTGCAAAAAAGACTTGTTTGCAATGATTCGTCAACTAGGCAACCCTACATGGTTTTGTTCTTTTTCAGCTGCTGAAACAAGATGGACCCATCTTCTTAAAACTTTAGGAAGGATTGTAGAGAAAAAAGAGTACAGTGATAAAGATATTGAACAATTGACATGGCAACAAAAATCAAATCTAATACAAAAAGATCCTGTTACATGTGCAAGGAACTTTGACCATATGGTGCACTTGTTTATTTCTGATGTCTTGAAAAGCACTGTAATGCCAATAGGAGATATATCTGATTATTTTTATAGAGTTGAATTCCAACAAAGAGGAAATCAACATATCCATGGTTTATTTTGGGTAAACGACGCTCCACAGTATAAGAAAAATTTGTAATGAAGAAATTGTCAATTTCGTTGATAAGTATATCACTTGTGTCAAACCAGATATTGACAATGAAATGGAAGAGCTTGTTAACTTACAAACGCATAGGCATGCAAAAACTTGTAAAAGAGCTGGTGAAAAGATATGCAGATTTCATTTTCCATTGCCACTAATGTCAAGAACAATGATTTTAACACCTCTTGAGGAATGTTATTTTGATGAAGCCAACCAAAACAATATAAAAGAAAATGCTGATAAAATAAAATAAATTCTTGATAGCATGAAATATGGCGAAAATATAAGTTTCAAAGAATTCTTAAAGAGGTTGCACTTAACTGAAGAAAGTTACATTTTAGCTATAAGACACACCTTAAAACGCGACACATTATTTTTAAAAAGGGCACCATCAGAAATAAGAATTAACAATTATAATCGTGATTTACTAAAAGCTTGGCGAGCAAATATGGACATACAGTATGTTCTAGATCCTTATGCATGTGCTACATATATACTCTCTTATATTACAAAAAGTCAAAGAGGAATGAGCCGACTACTAGAAAAAGCATGTGAAGAAGCTAAATCAGGTAACAAAGATATCACAAATAGAGTTAGGCATATTGGAAACAAATTTTTAAATGCAGTTAAAATAAGTGCTCAAGAAGCTGCATATCTTGTATTACAAATGCCAATGCGAAAATCGTCTCGTTCATTTCAGTTTATTAGTACATCACCTCCAGATGAAAGAACATTTTTATTAAAGAAACTGAATAAGCTAAAAGAGTTACCAGACAGTTCTTATGACATTGAATCAGACAATATTATTAAACGCTACCAAAGGAGACCAGCTTAATGAAACAGCTTATTAAGCCAACAGATGAAAAAAATCTATCTGTAATAATACATTTCAAACAAGAAAGTGATATATGTGTAACACTTTTCAAACAACATATTGAACAAATAGTTGCTATTTACAACATTTTAAATAATCAAACAATAGATTTTTCAAACATAGATGAATCTGATTTAACAGATATCATTTTATCTGTAGAAAATATAAAGATATCATATAACAAAGCAACGAAAATTGCAACAAAAATAGAACAAATTATCTAATGCAACATTATCAGAGCCGTAGCCAGAAAAAAAGAACCGAAGCAATATCTTTGATTATTTACTAGAAGTGTCTTACTTTCTGCTTCAAACATCTTATTTTCCCCTTTAAAAAAAAAGAAAAAATGACTGAGACAAGTGCCTCGGTTTGCGTCATACTGGCTACGACCCGGATTGTCATTATACTGATTTATGACAAACAATTTATAAAAAGAATATAGTTAAGGAAATCATGTATGAAACAATATATTAATGGACAATAAAATGAACATTGACAATCTATAAAGTTTAATAAGTAAAGTAACATAAAGTACTGTACCCGAGCCAGAAGGCTCATAATAGCCGGAACTTAAACCCGCTTTCTATAGCATGAAGCGACTAGGAATATTGCTACTCCCCCCTGGATGGGATGCTAGTCCATCGCAGCGTTACCCCCAGCATTTTGTTGCCGGTACCCATTTAAACACCTGAGTGGAAAGAGACAGTGTAGAATAAACTTTCTTGTCTAAGGAAACAACACGATGGCAGAGACCAGCCTTCGAACCACCGACTTTCAGGTTGAAAATCAGACGCGCTAACCACTACACCACCGTGCCGCCCACATAAATGACATTAAAGCACATTTATTCCAGTCAACTGTCAATACAATTATTTAAATTTTTAATGACTGCGTTATTAATATATTATTATTCTATAAAGAGAGGATAGTTCTCCACTACCGTTGACCAGAGCAACACGAGCTGTAAAAAACTGTTGTAAAATGAAACCAGATATTCTTAACCTTACATTCCTTCAAATTCTGTCTGTCGCTCATAACTTTCAACTGACAACTTTATCCAAAACTAGAGAACTTTACACTGAAAACAAAGTTCCAAACGTAACCTGTGGTCTTCTTCCTCAGTCATAACATTGATACGTGCATATAATATCTTCTCTACTATTAATTCCTTTAAATAAAAACGAATTCAATGAAAGAAAAAAGTGGTATGTAATTCGGCAATCGAACATTCAAATAATATCTTCTTAATTAAGTCCGTAATAATAAGTTCCAATGTCTGTCTTAAATTGAAACGCTCAGATCGCTTATAAAATGGTTGTTAAAATTCTTGCTTTGTCAAAAAGACAGTCAGACATTTCGGGTTTCACGAAGGGGTTATCTCCGAAATGTCTGACTGTCTTTTTTTTTTAATCGAAGAATTTCATTAGTACTAAAATTAAAATCGATGCATTTTCTATCAAATGCTCTTCTAAAAGCTAAAAAGAACCAGGCGTTACAATGAAAATGATCACTTTTGTCTTGGATGAATGATTCGCTGTTGTTGCTATCGACTACAGAAATATATAGCTTAAAAAATAAAATGTTAGAATACAAATTTATTACCTCACTTGTAACATTTCATACAAATACTTCTACTCGAAGAAAAGCAAGTAAATCGACGTTCAAAAGCATCATTGCATGTTAATATACTCGACATCACTTACTCTCGTGGTACTCGTTATTACATTTCTGCACACACAAAGCAAAAGTTCAGCGGTATTCACTTCCGCTTCATTTAAACCCATCATGAAAGAAACGCCTAGTACTTTTTGCACACAAAAAACATTCGCACTGAATAGTAAACAGAAATTTTACATTTACTGGAAGTCCCGACATCGAACTCAATAGCATAGAGACTCAGAAGCTAGATTAATTGTTTTCAAGATCAAGCATCCTTTTAAACAGCAGAAAGCAGTCGAAAATGGTTACACGGAACACGAATGGAATGGAATTGTTTTTTTCACTGAACAAGGTAGGCGAAATTCTAATTTTATTCATAAAAGATAAAACATTTTTTAATGAAACTTTGCATGAAGTTCAAACTTGTGACTCCCTACAATTGTATCTTCAACATCAACATCATAACAAGACTATCTTCAGCGGTTGAGATGTGGTTTATTTTTTACTCAAGTGACTGTACAGTAATTTCACAACAGTTTATAAGAGAAAGTGTTTTTTAATAGTATTTTACTAATTTATTTTATTCCTCATATATTTACGCCGAATTTTCTTGGAAAGGCATTCATCAACTTTACTGCCGGACCAGAGGCCACTAAGCGAGAGTTGTTGACATTTTTCAAAGTATGATAAAACAAAACATGTAAACGCTACAGCGGATAAGCTATTTCCGAATTGCCTTTAGCCTCTCTATCAAAACGAGGCTACGTGCGAAACCATTAGCCTTGCTTTAATAGAGAGACTAATACCAACTCACAAATGGCTTATTCATTTTAATCAATAGAAAACTTATTCTTTCGGTGTACGTTTACTATTGCATTTTAACTATTTATTACCATCATAAGTATAGCTATGCTGTTTATGGCCTCTTGAAATAGGAAGTATTAAAAAATACAAACAAACATACCTCTCAACAAACTGAAATTTCGCGCCTTCGGAAACAATAGGAAAACTAAAAGTAGCTCATATTAAATAAGAGTTATTGATAAATCATCAGACAGTTTTATTTTTTGTCATATTCATTTGTCAAAGAAAAATCACATCATGTTCGTCCAACTGCCAATCCAGCGTCCTGCCGCTCCAAGGTCCACTTACTGTTGTGTAAAAAATGTCCACCAATAGTGAATAATGTGAATTATAACAAAACTATAACAATACTACCTCAAACTTTTATTTTGTAATCTCCCATATCAGTCGAGTAAACGAGAAACAAAAGAGGCTACAAACAAACATCAATTCAAATTACAATGCCTTTCACATGAATTTATTTTATTAAATAATAAAATTAACTAGTTAATAATGTTCTTCCACAAAATAGTATTTAATCGAAGTGTACCAAATTGACTGTTCCAACAAAGTTATGAAGGCACTGACTAACAGATCGTCGGTCTTTCGAAATCTCCTCCAGTTAACCATACAATTTCTCAGTTCAGGAAGCTACACTTTATAATTCCATTTGTATAGACCATATCAGTTATATTAACACTTTCCATGCAATTTGTCAGTTCATGACGCCAGCGTTGTAAAGTTTTTGACTCGACAGCCATCTTTTATCTCAAAGACTGCGAATTGTTCAACAACTACGTTTTCATCATCGAGAATATATCGACTTGACAGCATCTTCTTTTCACAATTTCGTTAAAATAATCATAGCCATCATTTCCTTCACTTTAAATTATTGATCATCTGTTCCATTTGTATAGACCATATTGTGTTACCAGGCGGTTTTCTTTCTTGCATTGCTTCAAATCATCGTCTTTCCCAATGCATAATTAATCTCTTTACATCTTGGACAGTACTTTGTCAGCAGACAAGACAGTGTATAATATGTCGAAGAAGTGCAATTAGTTCCATTTCTGTGTATATTATCCACATGCTCGCTCCATAATACATACATCAAGTACTTGTAGCTTCAGAGAATGCATGATGTAAAGTTACTAACACCTCATTGATAACAATTCTTGAACAATGCATTGTTGTTATAACCTCTGTTAACTATTCTCCATGAGATATCACTTTTGTTAATCCTCTTTTCAATACAACCAATATATCGCTCCAATGTCTGAAGCGTGTAATATACAATAGTACGTAAACAAACTTTTAACACATTTCATCACATAGTTTACAGTTTTTGCAATTCCCATATTATATATCAGACATTTGCCAAGACGCTGACACCTTTGTTTCAAAATCCAAGATCGCGGCCACAACTACATTATAAAATCCGAGCCCAAGACCCAATGCGGGAAAAAACTGAGCCCGAGACTCAGCGTCAAAAATATCCGATTCACCTATTAAACAACAAACAAGGATGAACAATGAAAATCCTTGATAAAAGTATTCGAGACTCCGAAACTTTGAACAAAAAAAATTAAAGACTCCGAGACAGAAAAAGCATCAACCAAACGAGACTTTGAAAAATAAAAATTGCCGAGATTTCGAGACTGGACTAAAATTTTCCGAGACCCAGGATTTTCAAGAGACGATTTACCACCCCTATTATATCTACTTTGAGTAGTAGGAAAGGCACCTGTTAATCCACTTTTTTGCTGTGGTTTCTTATTAAATTGCTGTGGAATCGCTGCGGTATACATTAACGTGGGTGACGTCATAGACTATTGTCTTTATCTCATGAATAAAATGCTGTGGTTTCTCATTAACGTGCTGTGGATTACATTAACGACCGTTATTGCTGTGGTATTTAATTACCTACAATAACCAGTTCCAAAAACCGGTTTGGTAGGGATACCCCCTTTCACCACAATGGCGCAATGAACTCGCCCAGACTTGCCCAAACTTGCCCGCTCTATTCCAACTCACTTCAAAACAAAAAAACAACTGAAACAGATATCCTTTACAGAGATAGATCAAACAACATATCTTTACCACTAGACCATCAAAGCTGTGGCCGATATTTTAACCGAATGAAACTAATAAGAGGGTTCCGAAACATTCAAGTTTAGAAGCAAATAAATTGCACAGTATAACAAACCGCTTTTTACTTTACTAAGATCCGCAACATTCTCATTGCCGCTTCATCGCTAGACTATATCGATTTTCAGTTTCTCAGCCATCACCCACTTTAAGTTTTTATTTCTTTTCCGGTAGAATAGAACGAGACAATAGAACAATAGAATTGAGGAGGTGGAGGAGGTGGAGGAGGAGGAGGAGGAGGAAAAACAATAGAATTGAGGAGGTGGAGGAGGTGGAGGAGGAGGAGGAGGAGGAGGAGGGGAAAATAAAGAATTGTGGCGAAAACTCCTGTACCCCTCTTGTACCCTTTCTGTACCCCTTCTGTACCCCTTCTGTACCCTTGCTGTACCCCTCCTGTACCCCTATCATTTGATCACAACAGTAAACACAGATATCTAGTTACTTTATATATATGATCAAGGATTTGCGAAAACAGTATGGAATAAAAATTTCTTGGATGAAAAACGCGGCGTTATAGAAATATACCAGTTCCCAAAATCCTTACAACCCCCTTCCGAGTTCTCCAGTTAAATTAAGACATTATTCAAACGATAAAATAAAGTGGATTTACGAACACGGAGATGAACCAAACGTAAAATCGTTTTCAGAGGAAACCTTCGCTTCCGAAAAAAGCCAACAAAGCTTTAGGGCTGCAATACGGCCTTAGAGTGAATTCGCGCTGCGTCCGTAAAGTAATTTCATTCTAATATTTTGTTCTTGATTTCCTTTTCGTTTGTGTAGTATATGGATTTCAGTTGTTCTAAATAAAACAGCTTTTGTTGACATAATGATTTGGTGAAACCTTAATGCGTTTTGTTATTATTAAATATATTTTTACTTGAACAGTGTGGGTTTATTGTTTTAGCAACGCATGTAATTGGTTGCTTTGTTTATTTTTCCGAGGTGCTAATTTTTCATGCAAATTTAGTTCAGTGAAAGTTCGCATAATTAAAAGTTTGAACATTGCAGCTACCGGAAAAGAAATAAAAACTTAAAGTGGGTGATGGCTGAGAAACTGAAAATCGATATAGTCTAGCGATGAAGCGGCAATGAGAATGTTGCGGATCTTAGTAAAGTAAAAAGCGGTTTGTTATACTGTGCAATTTATTTGCTTCTAAACTTGAATGTTTCGGAACCCTCTTATTAGTTTCATTCGGTTAAAATATCGGCCACAGCTTTGATGGTCTAGTGGTAAAGATATGTTGTTTGATCTATCTCTGTAAAGGATATCTGTTTCAGTTGTTTTTTTGTTTTGAAGTGAGTTGGAATAGAGCGGGCAAGTTTGGGCAAGTCTGGGCGAGTTCATTGCGCCATTGTGGTGAAAGGGGGTATCCCTACCAAACCGGTTTTTGGAACTGGTTATTGTAGGTAATTAAATACCACAGCAATAACGGTCGTTAATGTAATCCACAGCACGTTAATGAGAAACCACAGCATTTTATTCATGAGATAAAGACAATAGTCTATGACGTCACCCACGTTAATGTATACCGCAGCGATTCCAAAGCAATTTAATAAGAAACCACAGCAAAAAAGTGGAGTAACAGGTGCCTATCCTACTACTACTTTGTAATTCATTTTTTCAAATAACAATATCATAACATATAACAAACCTACAAATTAATACTGAAAAAAAAGAACTTTAGTACAACTTTTCTCTCTCTGCATTAACATAAATTAATGTAATAGAAAAAAAGAATATTTTAAACGAAAACCCAAAACCCAAATTTGTAGTAAAACAAAATTACCACCTTTCCTCCCCCACACACAAAAAAAATACCTCATAAAACCACGCATTCTAATTTCATTACTAGAAATTACATTTCCACCCCCCCCCCCCGCCCTGCCCCAAATAACTAGCCAACGCAAATGTTAATTTCATTTAACTACCAATATAGCAATTAATAAACACTCTAGAAAAAAAGCCTCATAATTTTCTCTCTATACAGAACTATATCAATAAAACATATAAAATACACACACACACACATAACATGAAATTAAATTTTTAAAAAACAGACACATAGTACTGCCTATAAAAAATGCAGTATTGAAAGCATACAAATCGCCATTTATCTACAACTTCAAGTACACTCTTTGTTTTTTTAACAATTTATTTGTCATGAATAATAAAAGCATTATGACATCTAAGCAAACTACAAGAAATAAGACGTATATGTAATTCCCCCCGAAACCCACCCTCAATTAACCCCCCCTGCTCCCAACCCCTCCCATTGCCCCAAAACCCAGCGCCAACTCCCCCCTTCGTATCCACCCAAAATAACTAAAATCACTTTTCTATTCAAATTTTTAAACAAAACTAAATAACAAAGAACAAGACAACACAGCACAACTCCATTACATTACGACCGCACAGGATAACACGATATTATACGTAAATCATTGTTCCCTACTAACATAAACCCAAACCGAAAAGAATCTAACTTATAATATTGATATTTCTTATGCCCAACCTCAAAATACTCCCTCCCTACACCCTCCCACTTTATAGTATACCAAGCCTCTTGGCGCAATTCCGAAACACATTTAAGACCATACATACGTCTTATTGCCAATAGCTTGCTCCAGATATCAAGAAACGAGACCGAAGGCGCGAAAGACGATTTGTACCTTTCAAAACAACTTTTTTTATACGCCGTACTATGATCTCCTAAATGCTTGGATCGATATAAATGACGCTCTAAAGAAAAACGATTGTCAACAAGCTCAAACATCACAAGACAAGAACAGAATACACTAAAACAAAATTATTTACACGAAAAGTTCGTAACAAATGCGCACGCTGCATATCTGCAGTCCAACTTCTACCAAGCATCTGCCAATCAAACTACCGAAAATAGACTTATAAACAACCATTACGTAGTCTGTGTACAAGAACACAATATGTTTTATTACAAGTTCATATACTAATCAAAGTCGAAGAAAAAAGAATCTCTTTTTTGAGTTACTAAACTAAACTTAAACACAAGTTTACTATAATTTTCACTTTACAGCTGACTAAACTTCAAGCTCCATATTGAAATACTTTATCAACTTGGTTAAATTCGTTGACAAGTGATCAAAATTAAAAACCTCAAAAATGCATTACATCTTTTTAACTCTAATTAGCACGTCATTAACTCTTTTCATCTCAGATTACTAACCACACAAAAGGCACTGTATTAAACTCGACAAAGCATTATTAAATCAAAACACACTTGTTCTATACTCAAAACATGTTACCGAATACAAAATGGTAAACGTGTTTGCAAAATATTACTCTCTAAAGTAACAACTCTAGAAATCTAATTAACACCTGTTGAATAAAAACCGACCCGCGTAAAAACTGATAAGATGCAACTATTTTAAATCAATAAAAACGCACGAAAATTTAAAGCAGAATTATACAATACATTCTGAACAGAAAAATAAATTCAACAATTTCCCATAAAATGTACTTCACAGATTTCTCGAATAACAACCATTGCATTATCTCAACTAGAAAATACAAAAACTTAACTTGTAATACTAATGACATGAGGTTAGGGTTAGGTAGGGTAGGCACGCAAATCTTCACTAAAAAAAAAGACCGACAACCACACGTTAAATCGTTTGGCTCACGAAACCTCGCCATGTCACTGAAAGCCTATCTGCACTCTATTTCCTATCCTTTTTTTCCAAAATCAAAAACATGACGGTAAAATTAAATCAAATAAATTGCCACTTTTACATTCTATATAGTGAAACACTTAAAGAAAACAAACTGCTCGTAGTGTAAACGAACGTTTCTGTAACAGGCTATTCTCTTCTAAAAATCACATCTTTCTTAGTTCATCCACCACCCTTAACCCCCCCCCTCCCCCCTCACTCAAAAAATATTAAGACTTTTAACAAGAATTAACTTCAAATACCAATAAAATAAAAACCAATTCATTTCTAAAATTTAAAATGATCCATTTAATCCCTAATAGTAAGGAAACAGATGACACCACAACGGCGTTAGATCATTCCTTCAACAACCATACACAACTACCTAATTACTCCATTTAACAGAAAGACAGACATCGCTAATCTAAACCGGAAAAGGTAGATATTTCGGCCCACCCACAATTAAACAAGTTTCAACAAAATATTACAGATCATACAACATTTAATAACCAATCTTAAACAATTTGTCAATATTGCTAACTTTTACATTCAAACGCTATTTCGGACAACTCATCTCTTCAAATTGTAAATCATCTTCATTTTCTTTCAACTTACCAATTAAACGTTATGCTTATAAAAACACAGACCTACCCATTGTTTTATCAAACATATGCTGCTTCTCAAACATTTAAAACAATGTCTCTGAAATAGACATACAGTATTCTCACGAATAACCAGCATCACAGCTACCCTTGGCTACAAGTATAAACGCAATAAAACTTCATCATACTTCGAACATAAATTTGCCTTTCGCGCTCCGTCATAGTCCATCATTTCATGTGAAAGCCGACGAGAGACAGCGGCGACCACAGGACCATACTGCCGACACTTAAAGATATTTGAAACTCCTTTTAACTCCTATTTCAGTCGCACACTACAATTGTAGAATTTCTAACCATCACAAAACCAAAATTACCAAAAATAATACCCTATTTAACGACTGACCATGACCTCAAAAACCTTAACATATCGACCCGAACATCACTATATACTGTACAAAACTAGCCTGTTCCAGGCTCCGAGATAGTGGGGAACGCGAGAAGTAAAAAAAAAAAAGTAGGGAAAAATCGCGGGGGAACTGGGAGAGGGAGGTCGGCGGAGCCTGTAAACATTTCTTTACCGACGCTCTTCCGCCCTCTTTTGGCAAGTTTTGCGATAATCCAATTTTCTGTCGTCAAAATGTCAAAATGTCAATTAAGAGAGATAGTTCTCGGATTTCTCGCGCGAGTATTTCACGCAAAAGCACGTACAAGAACGCGAGGAAATCCGCATGTATTGCAAGACGCGTACACCGACGAAAATACTTTCCTCGAATCTCGAAGTCCACCCTTCAAAGTGCTGCAGATTTTGTAGGAGAGACGTAGCATGTAGAGAAATCAAAGTGCCATGAGTTTCTTTGTTCAGTGTAGCGAGAAATAAGGAATTGCTGGCGTTTTCTGGAACCGAGATGCTGGAGATTCAAATATTTCAAACCGGATGGCAATGACGCCATACTTCTGACAATGGAGGTACTGCCTAGCTCCGAGAAACGCGTCAACTTAAGCGCAGAATAAACTCTGAGGAACTAAAAACAATTGCAAGATACCACTTTTCCCATATAGACCGTGACTATCGCATTAGACTTGGAGCTTAGACTCTTTTAGCCGTGATGAAGAAACACTATCTCGCAAGTTAATAAATGCTAACCGCAGACTTGCGCTCACATTTATAAATCACGGACTGAGAAATGAACTGATCCTAAGGATATCTTTATTTTAATCGAAAAGGAAAAATATCTCAGGCACGTACTTGGGATAGACTTTTTCTAAAGCTGAGCTAAAATGCTTTTAGCGACGAGCAGGATTTGTGTTAGGCCTGTCACCTTTTATAAAAACCCCGCTTTTTCAGTTCGACTTGATCTCGCATCACTGAAATCAATGGAGAAACGACTATTATTGTCGACTTCTCTGCCAAAGCTGCTTTCGCTAGGCTTTTCCTGAAACCGGTCGGCAGAATCGCGAAGACATCTCTACCACGCGCCAAGTTTACAAGGCATTCTTTTTGCCCTTTCCTGAGCGCTTCTATATTACGAAAATCGCGCAGGCATTCCTCCAAAATATTACATCAGAGATATTACATGACTTTGATTCCTCTTCTTCACGCGCGAGGTGTTGACATTACCTGTCAAAACGGACCAATCAGAGGGTATACCAGGAGCTGGTATACCAGAAAGAGCTTTTTAAAGAAATGTTTACAGGCTCCGCCGACCGCCCTCACCCCAGTTCCCCCGCGATTTTTTACTTTTGTTTTACTTCGCGCGTTCCCCACTATCTCGGAGCCTGGAACAGGCTAGTACAAAACGAACTCCGCTCTCCCAAAGGAATGTAACTGCAACGCTCCGGTGACCAAAACTTACGACATTCTATTCTAAATCACGTAAACCATTCTACATAAGACATTGTAAGAACGCGTTTCGATTTTTCAACAATTTCAAGTAAAATTGGATCGCTTGAAATCCATTTTGTTGCTAGACCTCTAGCTCTGAGGTCGTTGGTGCGCGTAGAAATTCGTAGCGAACAGCACATATAGAACACTGTACAACATTCCGCCATCACCGAAAACAATTAGGGATCGCGGCACATTGTTTCCATGTAAGTATAATTACTTGATAACTACGGTAAGGCAAATTGCTAGTTGTAATAGAATAAACTGTGCGTTTGTTGTAAAGTCAAATGGCTAGCCTGCACAACAGACTTTATTTTTTAATGCGTTTCAGAGGAGCGCTAAACGAGTGGCCACCGCAAAGCGGAAGGGCATCTAAGGAAAGTGGTTTTAATGATAAGATTTGACAGTGATTTGCGTTTAAAAACACAGGTGCTGTAGTGATATGATGAGTAATAATATGCGATGAATTTGACTTTCCACTGTTCGTCCTTTCGTGTGAATAAAATTATTAGTTGTTAGATCGGAAAATGATTTTTGTCGCAATGATAAGTCTTCAATTCTCTTTAAACTCTATATAATATTGGTTAGTTAGATACTTAAGGATTAGAAAACAGGTGTCGTGTGCGTCGTGCCTTCCACGAGCCATTGTAGTCGAAGTGTATCTGCTGCCTACTGTGTAGGGAGCGAGGGGGGGGGGGGGGGGGGGGGGAGAGAGTAGTGGGTGATGTAAGAAAGATCTGATTTTTAGAACACAATCAATAGCCTGTTACAGAGATGTTCGTTTAGACTACGAGCAGTTTGTTTTCTTTCAATGGTAAACTACATAGAGTGTAAAAGTGGCAATTTATTTGATTAATTTTGTGCTCATATTATTGGAGGGAGACATTACGGCGCTCTGAATCGCCGCAACACCGGCAAAATAAATTACGGAACACCGCATCGCCCCAAGAAAAGTCGACGAAACACCGTCACCGCAATATATCTTTTTGTCAAGTTACCATGAAAAAGGCTTAGGATTGGCGACCAGCAGAGTATTGAAGATTAACTAGACAGTATTGTACTGCTTTTTGTTACAAATTTAACATAATGGTACCTGCTTTTCAAAATTAAGTGCGAAGTAAATAACATATAGAGGCTAAATTTAGAGTCAAACAGGAAACGGCGACACCGCAGATAATTTTGTTGCACCGAACACCGCAGACTGTAAAGTGTAAACATCGCACACCGTAAAGTTTGAGATCACCGCAACACCGCAAGCTGGGATTTTATTCACCGCAACACCGCATAAAAAAATGAGCAACACCGTAACACCGCAAATCTCCAATGCCCACATCTTATTGATTTAAAAAAAAAGAAGAAATTAGCGTGCAGATAGTCAGACTCTGGCGGCGTTGTATAAGTGACGTTATTAAGAGCAGTGTAACGATATTGTTTGCATAAAGAAAAACCGCCAGTTCTGTAAGATTTATTTAGCACTTGGAAATTGTAACGATATTCTATGGTGATTTGATAAATAATAAATCGGGTATTTGTGTTTAAATGAAGATGAATTGGTATTTAAAGAGATTACTGGACGTTCCGTGTGTGTTTATTGATTTAAAATAGTTACATCTTATCAACTTAGAGGCGGTCCGTCTTTATTCAAAAGCTGTTAATTCGATTTCTAGAGTTGTTACTTTAGAGAGTAATATTTGGAAAACGCGTTTAGTATTTTGTATTGTGTAAGATATGTCGACTATAGAAAAATTGTATTTTCATTTCATAAGTTTTTGGCGAGTTTAATACAGTGGCTCTTTTGTGGTTAGTAATCGGAGATAGGAAGTGTTTATGGCGTGCTAATTAGAGTTAAAAGCATGTAATGCATATTTGCGATTTTACACTTTGATGACTTGTCAACAATTTTCAGTCAAAATTGTTCGGCAAAGTGATGTCGGTTGACGTCGCTTTGCGTCGTTTTATACGACTCTATACCCATCACAGCAAGAAAACAACCAAGGGACACTGACAAATGAAATGCGCGAAAAAGGAGTCCATATAGTGAACCAGTTAAACAACAAACCTGGAAGACATCACCCGGAACCATTCTGATCTAAGAAACGCAAAAACCACACTCCCCTCGAAAACACCCCCCCCCCCCCCCCCCCCCCCTCTCCCCCACCGCCCAGAACGCAATAAACGATCTCAGTTTCACTTTTCACAGCATTAAACTAAATCGCAGCGCCACGTCCATTTTTAAAACAATGTAAGCTGTCAAATTTTATCGTTAAAAACGCTCCGGAACGGCTCAGATGACATATCTGATCCACAACTCAAATGAAATAGCTGTTCTATATTTCAGTGAAAATATACTTTTATACAAAAATAACGGCTTCTCATACCTTTTGGTGTCTCTATTGAAATCAAGGTACTCTCGACTCTCGAATCTTCACAATTAACCAAACTCAACTTCACAAAACATATACAAACATATACATATACATGACATGACAACAAATGAAAACCACAAAACCACACGGAATCTCTACAAGCCGAAAACTTAATCGCCCGCGAAGCGTATTAAATTTGGATATTCTTAGCACCAAAATATGGGTATGACATAATCGTACAAGCATCGGACTACTAACAGTTCTCAAATGACTAAATACAGCCGTTTACTAAATTTCCCAAATTTCATAACACCCGTGCGAAACGCAAGGACACAAAAAACAATAAACACCTTTTACCATCTCATGCTCACTGGAGTCCGCACCATTTATTAAGGTAAAAACAAACTAAATCGTTACACGGGAAGTGACAACAAACAGAACTTTGGAGAGAACGAACGAGCATCCATAGCATGAAAAAATCCCCATACCGCTCGCTACGAAAAGACAGAAGAAAAATCCCCCACTTATAAACAATTGTCTCCAACTTGCCGAGCTCAATCGAAACAGAACTTTACAAGAATTTGAAATCCTAAATGACTGAGAAACTGACAGCTGTGATAGATATTGTCTTTAGCATAGCCATCTTTAGCATTTTAACTCGCCCATCGACCGCGACCCTTAAAAAATCTATCTTGAATGCCAGCGTTCGCTGCAGCAGTGGACCCTCCGGCTCAAATTCTATGAACACTGGTAATCAAAACGTCTATAAACTCTCTAAAACCGTCCATAAGAAACTCCATCGTTCTTATGTAGTTAATCCCCTGGCAATCGCTCTGAACAGCGGTAAATCTTCAGAGAGATCAATATACGCAGCTGCGATGTATTGCTCCAAGACCTTCACAGGACAAATAGGAATGGCTATCGTTACAATCGCAATCCACGCCCCATCACGAAACTGGTCAGTCTTTGACGATTCTAAAAATATGGAAACATAAGAGCAAAAACTTAGTATCACAAGGTCTTACAACGCATAACTCAGTGAAACGGAAAAAACCCGCCAAAACCCTGTAGCGGACATTAAGCACCGAAGAACAAGAACTGACTTCATTAAGCAGCCACTGCAACTAAACTACAAATTGAAAAGGGTTGACACGCAGGCAACAAATGTGATTACACCAACCCCACTGTTTCCATCTTTTCAAACCTCCTAGGTAAGAACACATACTAGTCCGCTCTAAAAGCGAGGGAAAGCGGAGAAGACCCTGGGAACCTGGTAGGCCTGTGCAGCTCTACTAGCCAATCGTTTCTGAAGATTTATTTTATCAGTGGATATTCGGATCAATATGCTTGCCAATTACTTCTTTAAGTTCAACCAACCTACTGGTTTGCCTCCGCAAAGGCACTTAACATTCATGTTCTACTCACTAATGAATCCTAGTAAGGCCGAAACAACTTTTCATCGCTGCCTCTCCAATGGCATAAATTTAGCTGTACAACATGCGTATCGCGAAGGTAAAGTTCAAAATGGCGGCTCCGAACCGCCTGGATAATACTGTTCAACTACTCTAAGAATCAAGGAGTGTGTTCTCTTCTAGCCTGTGCACAGACGTGTAATATTTCCTTTTTGAGCGAGGAAATCGGAGACGGCTGCACACAGGCTAGTTCTCTTCATGCTAGTTTCTATTTATTATAAGCTTTATTTCATTCGCAGAACCCACGTTTATCTTATTCAGCAGAACGGAAATGTATCCCTGTGGACACCTGGTGCACTTGCAGTCGACACTCCGCGCTCATTTCTACTGCGCATTTTGTTACGCATGTCACGCAAATGTACTTTAACACATACGTCATGCATTGTAGAGCACGGAAGTTAACAAACATGGCAAATACATGGTCGCTTTGAGAACTTCGCAGCAATTTTACTCTCTTGGATGCTCGATGACCCCCATTATAGGCTGCTAAGAAAAACTATTTTACCTCTCAATTCAATTTAAATAAAAACTGTTTAAAGGCAACTTGGAACTTAATAGGCACGATAATAAATAGGAAAAAGAAAACCTCGCCCCTATAACCAACCTTTTTCGTAACAATAAATGTTATACAAATAAGAAAGACATCTGTGAACAACTAAATTCATATTTCGTTAATATTGGCCCAAAACTTGCTGCGCAAATACCAACGCCTGATGCACAATTGGCCTCTCTCTGCGTCGACACAAAACAAATTCTAAATTGAAATAAAGTAAATAAAATAAATATAAATAAATAAACAACTAAATAAATAAATAAATAAAAGTCAACCGCCTCCAGCGGAGAGCACCAATAGAAGGAATTAACATACGACAACTCCTTAAATACACTTACCAAATACCTTGATACTACATAACAACAAGACCATATTTTTCAGCTAATTAATTAAAAAACGCAGAAAAATCTTATCCTCTAGTCTCAATTCCACAATGAATTGACAGCTTTTTTTTTTAAAAAAAAAAATATAACACGCGTTCTCTAAATCTTCTCCTTTCTTGCACCTTAAAAAAATCTAGCTGTAATCTAACGCATTAACGAGATGCCTTTAAGAGCCCTTTGATTATAACAAGATGTGGATAACGTTCTCAAGTTATCGCAGAATAGGAAAAAGAAAACAGGAGGATGCAATCTTGGAAAAAAAATGTGAAAAAGCGAAGTGAAATTGGTACACTTTTAAAACGTTTTAATTCTTAATAAGGCTAACCAGTCCGTTGACGGTCAATAGCAGTAATAATCAGGAATTTGGGGATGTGGACTTTGCATAAAAATAGAAAATTGACCGTCGATAACTTATCATTCCATGTTCAATGTAATAGAAAATATTATAGTAAAAGTTTGTTTAAAACTAACGAAGGTAGTTTAAAACCTAAAAAAAAGTCCTCCGAGATACAAGGCGTATGTTGTTTGTCCAGAGGGATGTATTGTTCATTTTGTTGACGCGTACATGAGACAATGTCTGTCAGGGGTGTTGTGGGTACTATCCATGTCGGAATTTTTATTTCATTATAGCATTTTTAAATTGGGCGGAACGGTAGGTCATTATTGTAGCCATTGAGGTATTAACCTCCTGTTCCACCTCACTGACCACAATAATGACCTGTTGTTCCATTTCAGTAAACATTTATGTGGATTATTACAAATAATTACCTGTTCAAAACAACGAAAGGTGCATTTAAAGCAAATAAAATCACTGTCAAGTTTTCTCGCACTGGTATAGTCGCAATATCATCAGTGAACACCTAAAAGCGTCGCGCTGTACATATAAGTAAGGTTTG
This sequence comes from Cladopsammia gracilis, assembly GCA_022457155.1. NCBI lineage: Eukaryota > Metazoa > Cnidaria > Anthozoa > Scleractinia > Dendrophylliidae > Cladopsammia > Cladopsammia gracilis. Next base: position 347,234 of record JAJGOT010000532.1, on the reverse strand, counting down.
ATATCACTCCGTCAGATTTATTCCTTAAAATTTAACTAGCTCTGATGGCCTATATATAAACATCAGAAGATTTTTAGTTTTCTATCAATGCTGATCACCAACCGAAAATGTCTTGGAGCAGTAAAGAGCGGGGCCCTTTTCTATTTAACTTCTGTGGTGAGTGGACTATGTGGTATGATAAGCGCAAAATGTGTCTTAAAAGTAAAGGATAAAGCTTTGCCAAGAGTGCAGGCGTCGATTTGCAAGAAACGCGACCCTTGAACCACTGCAATTTCAGATTAGTATCTGTTAGTATCCAGAATATCGCATTTGCTCTTTATCTAGAGGATGAGACCGACGATGAAACCAGTTCAAGTGACGACGATCAAGACATAAGTCAAGTGCCCAGGTGCAGAACGCAACAATGGCTTGACGGAAAGTTAACGAGCGTTAACAAATCCCTCTACCCTGCGATTTCTTACTGGGTTGCGTTAACGACACCTAATGGTGCTCCTAAAAGCCCGATTTTTGTGCACAAAGCACTATTGAATTGCGGAGTAGAAGTCACAGCAAATCAGGTTAGGCATATTTGTTATTAAGTCAGTCTATTTGGCAGTTGAGTAGAACTAGAAGCTTGAAACATTACAGGTTAATGGTATAACTCAAGCTGATTAGGATATATACATGGCCATTAAGGCACCTTTCAATCTAAACTCGCGGTATGTTTTTCAAGCTAGAAAAGATGAACAGGATCTAAGGGGAGTAAACAAACTAGTTGAGCCTAAGGTTAAGACTTCTCCTTTTGGTTTGAAGACATTTCAATATAATACTTGGAACTCGTTATCTGATGAATCTAGATCGCTTCTTACTTGGCTTCTTTAAAACGTAATATTCACCAAAACAAAGATTATGTATCGACATAATCTAATTTACGCGGTGCCATGTAATGTAACAATAATAGCACGTGCTGGTCAGGCTGAGCGTATCGGATAACAGTGTATTTAAAGGTTCGCTTACTTAATTCCGGCCTCTTTTGCTCCAGAACTTAACGGGTTCATGTGGAAATTTTACCCTCCACCTCTCCGAGTTGCCTGCCTGGCTCATTGTGCCTTTGCGGTTATGTAGCTTGTATTTTGGTGTGGCCTTTTTTGACCCCACCTGGATTATGTTCGTTAAGTTCATCACGTTCGTGACAAATTCATGTCTATCGATTTTTAATTGTCAAATTATCAGGTTTTGTTAAATCAATAAACAGCCACGTCGCGTGGCCATTAACTTCCAATATCGATTCTCTTACGGTAAAAAAATAAAAGAATTATGGAACTTATTTAATACTTTCCTTTTACACATTTTGGATTCAACTCCAAGACGGAAGAGAATTTGCGGCGACGCGGGAGCTCAAAGACCATAAAAACAGTACATGGAAGATCTTGTAAATTAATAGTCATATCAACATAGTGCTAGGAAGACGAAATTCGAAGGTCGTCGGTGATGTAGATTTATGTTCACAAGAGCTGGACGATCGCGGCAAAAAAACATGTTGTTCGAGTTACTCTTGTTAACCAGACATTTTATTCGTCCTTGACAAGTGCTATCCAGCGACTCGCGGAAGCGAAGCTACAAATCGACAAGTTCGGGTTCTCTTCCAATGTATCGTTTGAGACAGTTGCACCCAGAGCCTGCGTCACAGGCAGCTCCATATTACATAACTAAACAAAATTCATTGCCTAATACAATGAAATACCTCAGCAGAACGTGCAGAAAACAAATATCTGCTAAACTTCGTAACGTAGATATGTAACAGTTATAGTGCGGCTGAAAGACAGGCGCGTATCGACGCAGAACGTGGAGCTGCGCTCTGCAGATCCCGAGCACACATACCCATCTCTAATAGCAAGAGATCTACAGCGGTGTGAGATCGCCCGGATGATCAGGGTGGTAACAGGAACGCTCAGAAGCTGCTCGAAAAGGATTCGAGTGGAAGTGGCTAAGGACAACCGAAGCTGAGCTAAAAGTATGCTGTCAAGAATACCAGGCCAGTTGCGACTCGTCCTGTATTAACGTGCTGTGCGAGAAATTGAAAGATTATCACCTGTCGCTGGTAACGTTTGACACTGCTGAGGCTAGAGCGGAACGGAAGTGAGTATGCACGGCACTTGGTCTCCTATGAGACGACGACAGGCACCTGGTCATAAGTGTCGCCGGGAGGCTGCCACTGGCAATCGAAGCGAGCGCAGAGACCGAGAAAGTGCAACAGGACCGCGGAAGAGAAGAAATCATTTTCATTACTCCCAGTTCGACGAGTGCAAGTGGTAGCCCAGTGCCGGAAACCGCCGACTGCGCAACTTCAAACGCACTTACTTCGTGCCAATACATTCAAAAAACGCAATAGCCTCTCCTGCGGCCAGCAAGGAGCCAAGAAACAGAGTAATATATTTTGAGTTTAAAGTGAATGGACTTTCACGATTAGAACATTTTCAATTAAAACATTGTTGATTATAATGTTTTTTTTTGTGTGCTACGCACGTTGTACTGAGTAAAAGTAAATCCACTTGGACGAGTTGGCAAGAACAATAATTGTAATCATCGCAATGGATAGCCGAATGAGTCATTGCTCGTAACGTTTATTTTTGGGGGTAAAACGTAAACGTATTTGACGATTATAATTTCTCATAGATAGGGAAATCATGTTGTATTATAATTATCATTACGTTGTCAGTATTATACTGTTATAGTAAAGTAACGCAAACAGTTAGAATCTTACAAATAAATGACAAGAAGAGTCATTGCAATTTACAAAGTGCTAAGAGTCACTAATCAATGGTCCTCTTCCTTGTACAGCTTAGTCTGTTGTTTTTTTAGTCATCGGCAGCACTTTTCTTTAGAGGGTCCGCCGCTCTTTTTCGCTCTGAAAATAGCCGTCCACTGCCCAAGCCATGCCTACGTGTCTGCCGTGAATTTCAACACACCACGAAGTTTTCTCTGAACGTGCAAGTGCTTTGTAAGTGGGACATCCCTTTAAGTGGGTGAGCTTTTCTCTTGTACGGTTTCAACTGACGCTGTAGGGCTTGACTCTAAAGCTCCAAACCTCGCATGGTCCTCATCCACCTCTGACATTCGTCAGCCTTTACACTCACTTCGCGCGATCTCTGCTTTTGATAGTGAACTTTGGCAACAGCGAAGCTGTGTTTTTGGTCTTGTTACAAATTTCTTTGAAACAATTTTATTTGCTAGTGAGTAGATTGATGCTTTGCGTTTCGTCAATTTGCGTGGGATGAATGTATTTTTCAATTGCGTCAAAGACCAATATGCTCATGACATCGGCAAGTTGACTGTGTTGACCTCCATTTCTCGTGGCCAAATCAATGTCGCACTGGGGTTTTAGTTTGGGCTAACGAAATTGATGTATCCATCGAGTACTTGCATGCTTGTGTCAGTCAGAATCAAATAGTCAAATCCGTACTTTTGAGCAGTCTTGAACGTTTTCTGATCGACGAATCCCCCATTTTCCTTCGCTGCACTAACCATGTCGACTGTCAGATACTGATAAGTCACAGGGCGCGATCCTTTCACCTTGATGAATAAAAAAAACATGGCTACAAATTTCGTGGCAAATGTTAGGTCCGAAGGGTGACTTGACCCGGACTGGTTTTGCACCTCTTAATTTTTTTTTATTAGCGGAGCAAGTGAAAAGTTACAACTTGTAATAATTCCTCCGTTGTTGCCTAGTGACCTCTGGGCACTAGGACGCGATCCTTTCACCATGATGAAAAGATACGTGGCTACATGGCCATTGTTGCGCAGTGTCTTCTTGCTTCTAGCGTTTCGATATCTAGATCCCTTGTCTACTGCAGTCTCATCATCTTTAACTTCTTTGCCACTGTGTTGCGCGCTCTTTCCAGGTACAACTTTGTCGCGGACAGCTTTCGAAGAACTGCACCTGATGCGCCATTAATTTTTCTGAAGTCAATTTATTCAGAAATAGTAACTATGTAACCCAATCGTCCACTATGGCCAAGCTTGTATTCTTCTTGCAGATGAACTTGAACAACAGATTTGGGGAACACAGGATGAATTCCATCACCTCGAAGGTTAACGCTTCCTCGTTTTCGCAGCAAAACTTGAGAAATTTAAAGCATCTATTCACAATCTATTGTTCTGGACGATCTTTATCTGAGTTATGCGCGATGCATCCTCATCGGTGTCTGCTCCCAGTACGTTCTTGGTAGATTCTCTGGTTGGTACTTGGAACGAGTCTTTCAGATCGGGTTTTTCGTCGAAACAGAACAACCATCTGTGTTTGGTATTCACATGTTTTCTGCAGGCACGTTGACTTTGAAACTCATCGTGTTCACAAACTTGCATTGGACAGTAATACAAACAATCTGTTACGTTGTCTTCTAAGTGAAACCACTTTGGTTTGCGCAATGTGCCATCAATATTGGGCCAGTCAACCTTACTCTTTTTACTCATAATTTAACTAGATTAACGTTTGAGAAGTGGGCACGTTTGTACCACTCAACAGAAGGCGATAATAAAATAGGAACCAAATGCAAACAATGAAGTCATCATGCAAGTTCAAACTTGTCATAACGTCCCCTACTTGCCGCGACTTGCCCACACTTGGTCATGTTCGCCGCAACATGCCCCAGCTTGCCCTCCGTTATCAACATTACAAATTTACAATAGAGAGATGTTTTTTCGTGATTTGTAGTAACAATACTTAACCAACATTTTGCCAAGTGAAAAGGCATGCGATATAGGGAATAAATGTGTTACACACATTCGCTTGTAATCAAAAGGACCCTACCTTTAACATGGAATAACTGAACGAAATTTTCAAAAAGGAACAGACATAGTGAATAGGAACCTTTTTTACGCGTTTAGGAACAGGTAATTGGGAACAAATATACCACATGCCCGTAGAACAGAACAGCTCCCGTAAATGGGAAACCATTAATAGAATCAGTAAGTTCACTAAACTAGTGAAAAGGAACAGGCTGTCAAAACAGGATCAAGTATGTTAGAAACAGTTGTTCCTAAGCCACCCACGTTCCACCGGCAGGTGAAAATTCGGAACAAAAGGTTATCTTTAGTTCCACATGAACATTTTATTCCTAGTCAATTTAACTAGCCTAAAAGCATCGCGCCAATAGAGAACAAATGTTCCACATTTTATCAAAGGGGACGTTCCAAAATCAAATATCGGAGAAGCAAGCAAAACTGAAAACATGTTAAAACGTCTCCTAGATAATAAAGAAAACCAAGACATAGCGTCCAATGAATCTCTGTGTGGTATGCATGCAACCGCCAAAATTTGGTTTAAGCAATCAAACTAAAAATTTCAAAAACGTACGAATAACAAATGTGCCGGAGCCAAATTCAATTTCTATTCGAACCCGGCTACATCTGTGCTGAAGCTTATGTTAGCTATAGCTAGACGCAACCCTAGAAAGCAAAAGCATAGTGACGGAGGATTCAAAGAGGACGACCGTGCAGATCACACGGCGAAACGTTCCTGCATGGCGTCTCGAAAGAAAATAAAGATTTCAAGGAAGAACTGGCTAGCCTAACAACGTCACTGCGCTCACGTAACAGATAGTTTCACAAGCTAAAATCCTCGCCGGACACGAAGGCGAGATCTAAGACGTCAATGTAATTAGCTATCCTCACACTCATGCTATGAAATGACGAGGCTGTCTCTGTAAAAAAAAAGACCAATTATTCAAATAACAGGTGTAAGCTCCAATTTCTTATCTTTTAAACGCTACACATTTAACGGTAATGTATATATATATATATATATATATATATATATATATAATTATATAATTTTCCCGTTAGTCTGATAATGTTTTCGAAGCAATAACAGCTATATGAGATCAAAAAACACAAAACCGATCTAGACAGTCCAACGCTGATAACTGAACCAATCCCTTGATCCCTTTTTAATTCGTGAATTCGCGAAGCATAAAAACGAATTGTAACATTTAAGGTAATGAGTCACTCGATTGCTCGATCGATTGCTCACTCGGCTGTAAAATTTTGTTGGTAATTCCACTGACCAGTGCATTACGTCATCCAGTTGTCTCGTTTCACAAAATACATAGTTATGTGATGCTAAGGTGTTTTCATTTTTTAAAATATGTTTACTCTTCAATTCTTTGACTTGAAACTCAGTATAGAAAATTTAAACCGATCTGTGAACTTCGAATGGCTTTTTCAAGACTTAGGTAAATGCTGCAGCACGATAATTGTTTTGAAATCTTAGGGACATAAAACAAATAGACCATGTTAGGGTTGTGTGCTTAGTTCCCTGGCCTTTGTGTGAAAGTGAGGCTGAAGTTGACTTTGTTTTGATACAAAACTTCCTGCTTTTCATATTTAAATCATGTTAGTTAAGCATAAGAACAACATGATTTACATCTGAAAAGAAGAAAGGTTTCTATCAAAACTAGGTCAACTTCATCCTCATTTCCACACAAAAATTATACTTAAAATATTTCGAAATCTACGCAAAAATCAAACAAAAATAAGAACTTACGCTGTCCTTCTCCAAGCTCTACAATGTCTGTTTAGTGACCGGTTGACTTTCGCGGAATAACAATAGAAATAAATTCAACACTCAAAGTACAATACACTCCTATTCTCCGAAGGTATTTTTCCGACAGACACAACAACGGGGCGTAAGCCTAACTCACATGACGATTAAGTAACTAATTAACTAATTAAGTAGACATGTCCGGTAATAAGCGTGACTCGCGTGACACTCCTCGCCCAAGGATCCCCGTGGATCCTTGCTTCGACTACAGTCACCGATTCCTATCTGTAATCTTAGTGAACAGAAACATCATCAGAGGGGACCAATACTACGAAAGCACTGATTGGTCACTCGTATGTCTTCTTCTGCCGTCTCGTCTCTGAAGGTCAGCACTGTCGCCTTCCTCACCCTTCCGTCTTCGCTCTTGGCTGCGTCGACCACTCTGCCCAGGGGTCAGTTGATTCGGTGGGCATGCTCGTCTTTCATCATGACGATGTCTCCGACTGCTAGATTCCGACACTCTCGGTTCCACTTCGTCCTCGCTTGCAAACTGCGGATATATTCCGGTCTCCATCTGGTCCAAACCTGGTCCGCCAGGAACTGAACCTTTCTCCATCTCAGTTGGGCATAGACGTCCTGCGCTGAGAAGCTACCCGGGAGAGGACCAAGTGGACGTGTCTTCTGCGTCAGCAACATTGCCGGTGTCAACGGTAGAGGTTCGTCGATATCCGATGGTAAGGCGCGATCGGGCGGGCATTGACTATCGCCGCATTTTCTGTCATCAAGGTAGTCAGCAGCTCGTGGGTTAGCTGCGGCGTTTCCAACTCCAACAGCATGGTATCTAAGATGCACCGGATGGTGCCTATCTGTCGTTCCCAAACATAGTGGAATGCCATAGTTGAATGCATGGGGCGGGTTAAATAGCCACTCACAACCTTGCTCTGATAGGTACTTTGCCACCGACTCCTTATCCATCTCCGCTACGGCTTCGTCTATCTCGGTCTTCGCACCAACAAAGTTGAACAAAGTTGGTGCCTCGGTCACATCTCAAGTGCAAGGCAGGTCCTCGTATAGCGAAGAAGCTCCTTAGGGCACACAGGAATGAAATGGCGTCCATTGTGTCTAAGAGCGCGATATGGATTGCTCTACTGCCAAGCACGTAAAGACTAATCCCCAGCGCTTTGAGCTCGCCACTCCTCCTCTTGTCCTCTTAGTCTTCACCGTCCATGGACCAAACACGTCGAACCCTATGTTTGTGAAAGGGGGTCCAACCTTTGGTCTGTCCGGCGGCAGGTCTGCCATCTGCTGTTCTAGCATGGAACCTCGTAGCTTCCTGCATGTCACAAACAAACCAATCAGCCTTGCTACGGCTACATGTCCGCCTACGAGTCAATATCCAGCGTTCCGTAGGGCTCCGTGGGCAATTTGGCGTCCTTGGTGATGCACTGCTTCGTGGTGATGGGTTAACAGCAGCTTCAACAAGGGGTGCTCCTTTGGTAGAAGTATTGGATGCTTCTCTTTCAAACTTAGGTTAGACTGGCGGAGGCGACCGCCGACTCTCAGTATTCCGGCATCGGCGACGTAGGGGTCTAGCCGGTAGAGATGGGACTTATTTAGTTTCCCCTTTCCCTCTTTGACACTGTCACGGCCATCGTCGTTTTGGGGGGTAACACTCGCGATGGCGTCTAGCTCTTCCTTGAAAGCTTCGTGGTGGACGGCCTTGATGATGACATCGGTAACCTGAGTGAGCACTTCGGGGGATAGGCGTTGCTCAGGTTTCTGCTGTGATGCCTTGTATGTTGTGTTCCTCTGCATGAACAGCCTCACCTTGGCTATAAGGACAGCAATGGCACGCTTGAAGGACAGCCAGGACGAAAACCTCTTGGAATCTTCTTCGCGCAGTGCACCGGACTCCTGTGGCTTAACACTAGTTATACGAGACTTCACCTCCTTGCACACCTCTGAATTGTCTGCGTTGAGGCTCACTTGATCTGCGCCAAGTATGGGAGCATCGACAGTGACGTTTCTTAAAAACTCGCGACCGTTAAGCCAATCTGATTCAGTGAGGTCTTTCGCCCGTAAGCCGCGTGTAGCCAGGTAAGCAGGATTGCTGCAGCTTTCCACTTACCTCCACTGGTCAGGTGTAGAGATCTTGAGTATGATCTCTACGCGATTTGCTACCCAGATATGGAATCTTCTGCTCTCGTTGCGGATGTAACCCAGAACGACGTTTCAATCAGTGCAGAACACCACCTCCGATATTGCCGTGTCTAACTCCTTCACTATTTTGTCAACAGCTTGGACTGCCGATACGGCTCCACAAAGTTCAAGTCGCGGGATGCAGACATGATGGATTGGCGCTACCTTCGCCTGACCGAACACGAGTAATACAGCTACTTCATCCCCGATATTGAATAGGCGGTAGTCAACGGCTGCTCCGATTGCTCGCCGACTTGCGTCTGAAAACGCGTGGATCTCGGCCCTTGTAACTGGTCCGAACTCTTCGGGATAATAGCACCGTTGTACAGAGACTTTCTCTAAGTCTGGGAGCGCGTTTCTCTAGCACTGCCATCTTATATTTTTTCTCTGGAAGGGGGTCGTTCCATCCTAGAGGTGCGGTGGCAGTTGCCTTCTTGCCCATGGCGACTAGTTCTTGGAGCAGTTATGTACCTTCCAGCAAGGCCGGTGCAGCTAGGCCTAGGGGGTCGTAGATTGAGTTCACTCTAGCGATAGAACTCCGCGTCGGGTGAGCGGTCCGGTCAGGCACTGATACCTTGTAGGTGAATACATCTCTCTCGAGGTCCCAAAAGGCATCAAGCGAACGCTGTGCTGGTAGCTCGTCGTGGCACAAGTATAAGCTGCGAACGTCCTTAGGTAGATCTTCTGTGGGGAGGGCTTCCATTACTGTCACAGAGTTCGACACTACTTTATGAAGTATAAGGTTTGCAGTAGCGAGGGCAGCTTGTGTGTCTTAACTAGCTTGATGGTCTCTATTGCAGTTGGTCTCGAAACCAGGCCGTCGTCCACGTAGAAGTTTCTTTTTACAAACTCCTTTACTCCAGACCCGAGCTCCTCACCGTCTTCGACTGTTCTCCTCAGGCCATATGTGGCTACGGCGGGACTTGGTCCATTCCCGAACAGGTGGACAGTCATCCTATACTCTATAATGTGCTGTGAAGGATCGTTATCCTTGAATCATAAGAGACGTAGAAAGTTCCTGTGTTTTGGGTCTACGTGAAAGGAATGGAACATCCGCTCCACATCGCACATTGCTCCAATGTCCTCGCGGCGGAAACAGGTTAATACTCCGACTAAGCTATTCATGAAGTCGGGACCTGTCAGCAGTTGTCGATTGAGGGATACACCTTGATACTCGGCTGAAGAATCGAATTCCACCCGAATTTGGTCTAGCTTCTTCGGGTGGTATACTCCAAAATGCGGGAGGTACGATACTTGTCCAGGGTCTTCGCGGAACGAGATTTCTTCTAGGGGTACCGGGACTACATGGCCTTTATCGAGGACCTTTGCTATGAAGTCAACATAGTCCTCCATCTGAGGTTTGCGTTTCAGGGTTTGCAGCAGGCCATTCAAACGTTTGACCGCGTAACTCCTGTTGTTTGGCATGAACACATTGTGTGAACGGAACGGGAGAGGCATTCCCCAATTTCGTCGTGCGTTCTTATGGATGCCGTTTTCCATAATTTCGATGAATCTTCGATCTTCAATTGAAAGACCTACGTCATTGTCACTACCGGTCGTACGGTACACGTCTTCTTTGGTTGAGGTAACCCCACTGTTCTCATCATAACTTTCTCTGAGTTCGAGTTAATTGGGGCAACGAATGATCTCGAACTCCGCCTCTGTGTTCGCCCCTCTGCAGGTTCCATGGGCGACACAGGTCCTCCTCGCGCGGTCATGGATAGGTCCGTCTGTAAGATCTAGGCAGGCCTGGCCTGAAACGGTCCATCCCAACACCAACTTCTGAGTCCACGGTGCACCTTTTGGGCCGTTTTTGTATGTTCTCACTTTTAAAAGTTCAGATGCATCTCTGACAATTAGAGTTGGACCTCCACCTGGCTGTCGAGGGGTGGGATCTCGTCAGCAATGCTTCTGAGACGAGGATACTGCATCGCGATCTCCGGAGTTGGCATTTCCCCCTTATCTTGTGGAACGCCATCATACTCTATCAGGGTGGGTAGTCTCGATGTTCTCCCATGGACTAACCTTACAACTAGGCCTGTGACTCTACGTCCATACATGACCTCCTTTTCCCCTAAATTCGTCGTTATTAACGATGCATTGCTTTGATCATCTATGATTGCGTACAGTCGATGAACGTCGTCAGGACGTTCTTCCCAATAGATGTCCACCCGAACTGCCTTTGCATACTGATGTGCATTTGGGGTTTACGTTTTTTTTTATTTTGTACGAGTGTTTTTCCATCCTTGGCTACTCTCTCCTTCTTCTCTTCTTTGCTCAAGTGAAGGGGGTCTGAGTGTCGCTCAAATCCGCAGATACTGCACTTGGTACTCTCCTTGCATGCACAGGCTACATGATCTGGAAAGAGGCAGCGAAAACACAGCCTCTCTTCGAAGATCCATCCCTCTCTTTCTCCAACTGTCATCTCGTTAAAGGCCTTGCATTCCGTTATCTCGTGACCGGCACTGTTGTGATAGATACAACGTTTTACACGACTAGGCCTTGTGGCTTCTTTCTCTGGGACTCTACCGCTGTCCGGGGTCGTGTCGGTCCTAAGTATTCGTCCGAGTTCGGGTTCAGGTTCGGAAAAAGGTCTTCCTTTGCTCTCCTCACGATGGCGACTTACTCTGTTACTGTTTGGTGTGTTGACTCCTGCAGAAACATTAGGGTGGTTTTTCTTCCTTGCTTGGCTCTGGGTCATCGCAGAGAATTCGTGAAACGTGGGCTAGGCATCGTTGTGCTTTCCTATATAGTCCTTACTCAGTAAGTGGGCTGGGAGCCTTTCTACTATTGGGCGTTTTACGATCGGGTAATTCAGACAAGCTAAACCCGGTAGGTGTGCCATTTGACAGACCACATCCGCACACAAATCGGCTAGTTTTTGTAGCTTAGCGTTTTCTTTTTCACCGAAGCCAGCTGCAGTGCAGAGCCGTTCCATTAGGGCCTGTGTGAGTGCCGCTGAGTTACCGAAGCGCCTTTCTAACTCCACCCATAGATCGCCTATTGTGGTGGCAGGGTTGTCACCCTGTCTCTTCCTGTAATTGTCCACTAGTTCCTGAGGATTACCGCTTGTAAAACTTCTTAGGTAGTTAATTTCCTGTTCGGGAGCAATGTCCGCATCTCCCACCACCGCCTTGAACGATCTTTTCCACGAGTGAAACATAGCCACATCTCCTTTAAACACGCCAGGGTGGCAATTGGGAAGGCTCTGCTTCGCTAGTGTTGCTACAAGTTGTTGTTTAGAAGCAGCGAACGTTTCGGGGGGGGGGGGGGGGGGTACTTGAGACCTCTTCTTTGGTGGTAGTGAATCTAGGGGAGTGTGAGTAGCTCAATGTGTGCGGAACGGGAGTAAACTGTTCCAGGCCATTGGTATGTTGGTTTGAGAAGAACTTCTCGTTGCGCGTTCGTGTGATCAACTCTCGTTTCAGGTATTTCAGCAGAGGCGTATCCCTTTTTGGGGTGTGTCTCTTCTTAGGGGTGTATCTGTCCCTGGGGGTGTTTCCATCCTGACTGGTGTATTTTTTATTTATTTTATTTATTTACTCAACTTTAATTATACAGATCTTAACATACTATACAAATTAAAGATAAATTAACAATTAAAATAAATATGAAAAAACAAGATCTGAATAATTAGGTCAGTTTATACAGAATACAAATATTCCTTATAAAAATAAACTGCCATAACGTAGCTCAAATAGTAAAATATCATAACAATATATTATTAATTAATTATAAAAATCTATCCTTATTTACTTTAAATTTATTAAGATAAAAATTATTAATACTGTTCTTAAATGATGATAGATGTTGAATTGTTCTGATGCCTAGTGGTAGGCAATTCCACAGGTCTACAATACGATTAAAAAAAAGAAAACTTAAAAACATCACTTTTAAAAGGCCCTTAACCAGCGTAGCTTCACTATTTCTGATGTTGTATTTGGGTGTCTTAAAATTTACATATGACAAAATATTGAAATCTATATAACCGTTCAGGCATTAAAAAAAAAAAACAAAGATCCAACATCTCGCTCCTATATTCTAAAGGTAAAAGTTTCAGTTTGACAAGTCTCTCAGGATAACATAAGTTAGTTTTCAGTATTGGCTCTTATGGCCATCGCTAGAGGTGTGGTCGTGCTCAAGGGTGTATGTGACCTTTGATGACGTCATGTCATGGTCCCTTATGGGGAACTGGAATTAACCCACGCTAAGGTTCTCTCTTGGCATTCCGTAATGTCCATGTCAAGGAGTTCGAGAGAAACACTTAATTCCCCTTCGACTATCGACTCCTGGATTGCTTTGAGCCTCGTGTTTGCTACGGCGACTCGTTTATTAGCAGACATGATTGCGACATCTCTCATGCAGTGCGCGTGCTTGTTGTCGACGCCTCCCTTCCTCCGCTTCGCGCTGTTTCATGTCGTTTTCCCTTTCTGCTATTAAGCACTCGATATCAGCCTGCTCTTTAGCTGCCGCCGCTTCTGCTGCGGCTTTCATTTTCATCACGCTGAAGGAAGTGGACGCGCGCGAGTGAATATTGTAAGCTTGCTTTTTCTGATACCAGAAGGGCTTCACCCTCGAAGACTCCATATTTGTCTTGCCTATAGAGATTAGCTAACTCTTGTACAATCAACTCGAATTCCTGTGTTGCGGTCATTAGCTCACGTAGCATGTTGCTAGTGCAGAATTTCAGATCTGACGCCTCTACGGCTCTAATTACATGCCAAAGTTTTTTCTCCAAATTCTCCGCTTTTCTGCGTTTATTTTGGACTGTATACTCTAGGGCTTTCTGGGTCAATTGTCGGTCCCTTTTCTCCGTAGGATCAGCGTCTGGGAGGTCAAATTCTCCGGCTGATTGTGTGTTCTCTCCTCGCCGACTCATGCCCGATGCGTCTCCTCTCGGCGACAGTAAATTGTTTAGATACTGCTTACCTCTGCAATTTTACTCCTCCAGAATGAATGGTATCTTTTTCCACTGTCGCGTTCCTTAACCCCAATGAATTGCGAGCCAGGTTAACGCCGTTACAACCAAGTGCCACGATTCTCACAGTTACTTAATTGGTCTTTATTTTAAAGTCTCTTTCATAGCACGTGGTAGAAAAAATACAATTACAATGATTAACCCTCGAGACGTACACGCAAACGTATACCCCCACCGTGGTACAAGGAGGGGGGGGGGGGGGTTGTTGCAACCTTCCCTTGAGTTTTTGCGATGTTGCAATATTTCGGAAATATTTTTCATCTAATAGATAGCCCGCGATGTGCTCTACAAGATAAGGTAAATATAATGGGTTGTGACGCTGCTGGGGTCCGTGACGTCATCCAAAATGGCCGCCAAGACGGCCGCCATCTTGGATTTTCCTAAAAATTCAAGTTTATCGGGAAAAAGTGGAAATTGCAAATATCGTTTGCTAGAGATGCAAAATAACATACAATTAAACATTTTAATGCGTTCGGTAGCATTTTATGTTTTTTCACTGAAAAAAGGTGAAAAATACGCATTTTTATTCAAAAATGGCTTGACCACACGTTACTTATGACGTCATATCTCGTTACTATAGCAACCGGTTGTCGCCAAACTTTACCAAAATGTGTCTTAAGGATAAATAAACAGCTACTGGAAACGGCATGTGCTTATCGTAAATGGTCTTGAAAATATCGGAGAAAAACCTTACGGGTGGTGGCAACCACCCCCCCCCCTTGTACTTCCGAGGGTTAATATATATAGATAGCCCAAGCCTAACAGCGTCGCACTTCGAACAAGCTTAACTAAGGTGAAACTTAACTAAGGTGAAAGGTTGGAAGCACAAGAATTAAGATTGACGAAGGGGCTATTTTCAATTTTAGCAATTCTCAAAAACAGTATTACGCGACCGTCTGCACAGTACATTTTTATAGACCGTACAAAAGTTCACAAAAACAACTTTTCTCTGTCTAGAATAAATAGTACCACTAGTTTCCGAATAAAATACAGTTTATGTTTGTCAAAAATTGCCCGAGAAACTGATTTGAAAATCAAAAATTGCAAAAATACACAAACATATTTGCATAAGGCGATGCGAGTGAAGATAGAACTGTACTATAAAATCAAGTCTTGTTTTGTTTACATAAAATCGCTTTTCAATCTATCTAATGAATGAACAAACACATAAAAATGGACAACACAATCTTCTTTCGAAAAAATTTATTCAAATCTCCATTAGTTTACGTTTAAAAGCAAAACGCGTACCATGTAATTATAGCTCATCGAGTTCAAGCTTTCTTCGATGAAATTCAAGAGATAGGCACGTTTTAAAATCAATTCGCCAAAACTAACAATAACACTAATAACAAGTCACTCACAGATTGATATCAACATAAATTCTCATCGAAAACTGTAATCTGTTTTACCTTTAAGTTCCTCGCTTGCTTGGAAATTCAAATCTCCGCTTCTGGTTCTGAAATCATCTCCCGCATTGATAAAAATGTAATACATGAAGTTCCTCGAAGCAAGATTTTATCCCTGAAAGCTCGTCTTTTTCCACTAAAGCGGCTTCTGAGTATACCTTAATTAGTATCCCTGTCTTGAGTAGCAAACCGCGAAAAAATGCAGGAAAATAACGAGTTTAATTCTCCGCTAGGCACAAGAAAACAACTAAAGTGTTTACCGAGCTCACGGCTGTGTGGCCGCGCGAAAAACAAAGCCTTGCTTTCAAGATCCCGGATGTTGTTCCAACACGGCGGGCGGGCGGGCGACGGACGGACACGCGCCCGCGAAACATTCCGCTAGCCATGACCATGAAAAATCACGGCGTAGGTTCTATGAGTATGGAGCTGCGCAGCCAGGCCTTCGGCCTGGCAAGTGCTCCGCTAAAAATATACTTAAAATATGGCGAAATTAACGGAAAAATCAAACAAAAATGGGAACTTACGCTGACGTTCTCCAAGCTCTACAATGTCTGTTTAGTGAACGGTTGACTTTCGCGGAATAACAATAGAAATAAGTTCAACACTCAAAGTACAGTACACTCCTATTCTCCGAAAGTATTTTTCCGACAGACACAACAACGGGGCGTAAGCCTAAATCACATGACGATTAAGAAACTAATTAACTAATTAAGTAGGCATGTCCGGAAATAAGCGTGACTTACGTGACATTACTTATCAATTCTTTGACTGCTCTTTGAAACAACAAAAAGCTTAAACCGATCATAGGGAACCCGCATGCTTATTTGTAAACGCACAGCCAAAAGGAATGGTCGTCGTTGTCACCTACTTGTGGTATGTATTTTATGATACGAAACGATATCCATCGCGTTGCTTTGACCGTTACATGATTACAGAATGCCTGTATGTGTCTATATTATATCGCGTTTTACCGCTGCTTATAAAAGTTCACATTAAGGCCCCGTCCACACGTATACGTTAACGTTCGTAAACGCATATTTTTGTATGCGTTTAGGCCTCCCGTCCACATGTAAACGATGAAAACGGTCACCCTTAACGGATATTTTCGAAAACGCACTCCAAAGTGGTTATTTTCGAAAACGCCGTTTACCCGTTTATGTGTGCACATTAAAACGGATATTTTCGTAAACTGTGATGTCACAGATTCGGACCCAGTCCACAAATAAAGAAAATAGAGCAGATATCCAATATGGCTGACGGTCTGACGCATGCTCAATGCAGATTTGAAGTGTTTACGTATCGTTTTAACGTTTACGTGTGGAGAGGAGAAAACGAATCGTAAACGATGGATAGCTTCGTGTGGACAGGACGGTTTAGATACAAAAAATGTGCGTTTACGAACGTAAACATATACGTGTGGACGGGGCCTAAGTTTAACGCATTAGATCATCCAAATCTCTCATTTCACACAATGCATAATTACGTTTTTTTTAATTTGGAAGATCCATGGTAACCAATGAAATATATTAAATGATTCGCTGTTGAAATGCTAGAATCAGTTATTTTCTTAGGCCGTGATTTAGTATCTTTACTAAGTCTGTGGTTCGCATGACTTGTGTGATAGTATTTCTTCGGTCATGAATAAAGATCCAAGTCTCTTTCAAAATGTAGTTCTCTGTTGGAAATTATAATGGAATCTTCCAATTGTTTTCAGTTCCTAAGAGTTTATTCTGTATATATTGGTTCTGTCTCAGAGCTAGGAACCTCCGTTGTTGCATCCAGCATGATTGTTTTGAATCTCCAGCATGTTTTAAAACAGCTTCTGTTTTGTTATATGTCTGATACTTATCTGTCATTATTTGGGGGCGTGTGGAGGGCGAAAGAACCAGAACAATGGTACTTTTTTCTTTCCCTCCCCTCACTTGCCTCGCGCTACGCGTTCGTTGCTCGCGTTTCGTGACATCCGGTCCGACATCCGATAAGTATAAAGAGAGTGTTCCATATTCGCGAGTTGGCTCATAGGAGCCTTTGGGTTTTTGATCTCAAGTTTATGCGAAGAAATCAATTGAAGATATTTTTAACATATTGATTTCATGTTTCTGCACACAAAATTAATAACGATATTTTCTAGGACGTATACGTTTTGTCCTTAAACATGGGAGCCATATTTTACTGTTATAGACTCTTTACAGGGTGGACTCTCCAGTTGGCGGCAAAACTGTTTCTATTTGACAGGCCCTATTCTGCTGATTAATTTGCCGTATATATTTCCTTCAAGTTTTTTGAAAATAATACCTTTTTAAACACTGATAGGTAGGTAGTGCGGTAGTCCAATCCCCAGTGCAAGAACGTAGATACTCAAACGCATCGACGAGAAGATGAAACTTCGCCCAAACGTTGGGCGGATTACCAATAATTTCAAAGCTATGAAATAAACTCATAACATAAACGTTTTCCAGGTTCTTTTTCACTAAACGAAAACTTATTTTAGCTTTGAAAAAACGCTTTATATCAGTTATACAAAGCTTTCAAGTGACTTATGACTTTTAATATGAACTTGTAGTTTACAAGTCGGACTGTATGAAAAATTTATTGAATTGGATAACAATGAAATTCTACATGTGGAGTGCTACACCTGTAATTACAAATCGGAGTTTTGTAAAAAGGATTCGCTTGTAAAAACAAGGTTTGATTTGATTGGTCATCAAAGGATCCTATGAGGTATATCACGGTCTGTCATACTTCCTTATGGAGACAGGCAGCTAAAACGAAATCCAAACTGCAAATCAAAGGCTCCTATGAGGTACGTCACGGTCGGCCGTACTTCCTTATGGAGACAGGCAGCTAAAACGAAATCCAAACGGCAAATCAAAGGCTCCTTTGAGGTATCTCACGGTCGGTGGTACTTCCTTATGGAGACAGGCAGCTAAAACGAAACCCAAACTGCAAATCAAAGGCTCCTATGAGGTATGTCATGGTCGGTCATACTTCCTTATGGAGACAGACAGCTAAAACGAAACCCAAACTACAAATCAAAGGCTCCTATGACGTATGTCGCGGTCGGTCATACTTCCTTTTGGAGACAGGCAGCTAAAACGGAACACAAACTACAAATTCAAGGCTCATATGAGGTATGTCACGGTCGATCATACTTACTTATGGTGACAGGCAGCTTAAACGAAACTCAAACTACAAATCAAAGGCTCCTATGAGGTATGTCACGGTCGGTCATACTTGCTTATGGAGACAGGCAGCTAAAACGAAACCCAAACTACAAATCAAACGCTCCTATGAGGTATGCCACGGCCGGTCATTCTTCCTTATGGAGCAAGCAGCTAAAACGAAACTCAAACTGCAAATCAAAGTGTAACATACAATGAGTCGAGGAAGCCATGTTTATTTCCTACACGAGGTCAAGTCCTGGCCTGGTTACCAAGCATGCCGTAACTCGGCCAGGTTACATATGTGACAACCCCTTTTCCTAATGAGACAAAAAAAACAACTATTTCGAGAACGAGGCTGTCCTTAGTGTATAACTACTGAACGTAGAATAGCAAAAGGTACACATGCAGCTCTGAAACAACAGTTCATGCAAGTCTTATTTCAACACATTGGGCTTAACGTTAACATCTTAATGTTCATAATCATCCAACCACTTTGGCTTGCTTCGCAGCCTATCAGATGTTCTTCGTATGGGCACTTGGGACATCGACAGTGGAGACTCCCTGGATTTGGCTACTGCTGTCTGACAAGGAGCTGTTTCCATAGTAGGCATAGTCGATGCCGGAGCTGTTGCCTGGACTGGTGGAGCTGTTATGGGTGATGCTGGAGGTGCTAGCTGCACTGGTTCAGACTCAGGTGACTTGCGCAGAAACTTGCGGTTGCGACTATAAACTTGGCCGTCTTTGGTTTGGACTTTAAATGAACGAGATGATTCATGTTTTCCCATGACTATGGCAGGATTTCATACGCGCCCCTGCTGAATTGTCACGGGGTCGCCATCCTGAAGAGGGGGCAGGGTTTTGGTACCATGGTCATGGTATTTCTTTTGCCTTTGTTGTCGGGCTGACAGAGATTTCTGTACTTCTTGGGCAAGTTTGGGAAACAGCAAGGTTGTTGGTGTAGGCAGCTTGTCTTTAAGCATTCGGCTCATCAACAACTGCGCTGGTGAATCCTCAAGGCCTGATATTGGCGTGTTGCGATACTCCAACAGGGCCAGATAAACATCTCTTCCGTCTTCTGCTGCCTTTCTCATCAGTTGCTTTATTGTTCCAACTGACCTCTCACTTTGTGCATTGGACGGGGCGTGATGGGGACTAGACGTCTTGACTTCGAAGCCCCACTCACCAGCAAACTGAGTAAACTCTCTACTTCCAAATGGCATATTATCTGCTATAACAGTGTCAGGTATGCCATGTCTTGCAAAACATATTTTCAGGTGCGAAATGACGCATGTTGCAGTCTTGGTGGCTAAGTGGCACACTTCAGGATATTTCGAATAGTAGTCCACGACCAAAAGATAATCCTTTCCTCTGAATGTAAAAATGTCCATCCCTAGCTTTTACCATGGACGCTGGGGAATTTCATGAGGAATGAGTGGTTCCCGAGGGTTTGCAGGCTTGTACTTGGCACATGTGGAGCATCGTGATATGAATTCTTCAATGTCTCGTCCCATCCCAGGCCTGTATATAATAGAGCGAGCTCTGGCTTTACACTTCTCCATGCCCAGGTGGCTCTCGTGCAGTTTAGTTAACATTTCATTCTGCATGCTGGTAGGTATGACTAGCTTCTCTACCCTGATCAATACTAGGCTTTCTACCACATGAAGCTCATCCCGGATAGGCCAATATTGCCTTGTACTGATGGGCGTGTCCCTTTTGTGATCTGGCCACCCTTTAGCAATGAGCACTTGTACCATCTGTAGAGTCTCGTCGACAGCTGTTGCTTGCTTCAAGAGATTCATTTTTTCGCCAGAAATTGGCAGGCCTGAGACCAGGCTGTGGATCCTTAATTCCATTTCTTTGTACGGACAACCTTCGCTGGGAGGTACAGGAGAAGGGTGAGCACGAGACAGCATGTCAGCGATGCATACCTCGGTGCCTGGAACATAATATAAGTTCAGTTTGTATCTCAGTAACCTCAGAAGCATGAGTTGCATTCTTGGCGAGGCATTTTGGAGTGGCTTTCGGATTATGGTTTCAAGTGGTTTGTGGTCATTTCCGACTTCAACCTCTCTTCCATAAATGTAGTGATGAAAGTGTTCAGCAGCAAACGTGACCGCCAATAGCTCTCTCTCGATTTGGAAGCAACGTTGCTCGGTGTCAGTTAAGGCACGGGAGGCGTAAGCTACTGGCCCTTTATCCTGAAGGAGACAGGCACCCAGCCCAGTAGATGAGGCGTCGGCTTGTATGGTCACCTTCTTGTTTGGGTCGTAGTAGCGCAGGACTGGTTCGCTGCTGAGAACTTCCTTAATCGTATCGACAGCCTGCTGGTGCTCCGGCAACCACTGAAACTCTACATCTTTCTTAAGTAGTTGCCTGATAGGACACATAGTTGTGGACATACCTGGGATGAAATCTTTAAAAGAGGCAACGGTGCCCATCAACCTGCGAACATCTTCTTTACTAGCTGGCTGGGGTAATTCCACCATGGCTTTAACTTTGGCTGGGTCAGGACGGATACCATCTTCGCTGATGATAGTTCCGAAGTAGAACACTCTTCGTTTCTTGAATTGAACCTTCTTTGGGTTGAACTTCACGTTTTGCTCTCTTGCCCTTTGCATAACTTTTCGCAGTAGTTGATCGTGCTCCTCTTCTGTCGCACCAGAGATGATCATGTTGTCTGCAATGACTTCTACCCCTTGCATATCTCCAAACACTTTGTACACTCTCTTCTGCAGCACCTCCGAAGCAGAACAGATACCGAAATGCATTCGCAGGAAGCGGTATCTGCCAAAATGGGTGTTGAAAACGCACATGTAAGAGCTTTCTTCACTCAAGGGTACTTGCCAGTAAGAGTCCGTCTGGTCCAGGACTGTGAAATGCTTCTTCCCTCCAAGGCGTGAGACGACATCTTCAAAGGTAGGAATTTGGAAGTGTTCCCTTTTAATGACTTTGTTTAAGTCCTTGGGATCCAGGCACAAACGAAGGCTGCCATCTTTCTTTTCCACAATAACAAGGCTATTTACCCAACTGGTAGGTTTGTCGACTTTGGCAATAATCTCGTCACATTCCATTTCATTAAGCTTTTCTTTCAGCCGGTCGTGCAGTCCGTGTGCGACTCTACGGGGTGGGTGTATGACCGGTTCAGCGCCATCTTCAACAGTGATATGATATGTGTCGAACTTTCCCAGGCCTGTGAACACATCCTTGTATTCTACAACAACATCTTGGATAGTGAGGTGATTGGAGTTAACCACATTGACTGAGTGTACTTCTTGACTTGGATGGTTTGGAGGACAATCAGTCCTCTGTATCAAACCCAGTCTTTGGCATGCTTGCAGACCTAGGATGGGAGGCGCTTTTGTCATTGCAACATAGAATTCAAGAGCTTCTTCATGATGATTGGTTTTGCAGATCAGGATAGCTTTGCCTTTGTGGTCGATGATGTGATCCCCATAGGCTCTCAGACAAACATTTAACGGTTGCAGGCGAGGAGGGTTTTGTAGTTTCTTGAACGTTTTCCAAGATATCACGTTAGCTGAGGCGCCTGTATCGAGCTTCATCTTCACCTTGCTGCCATTTACTTTCACAACAGAGAACCAGGCTGGGTTGTCTTTGGTGCAGATGTTCCCAACATAGAGGAAATCCACAAAGAACTCGTCCTCGCTGCTGTCTTGAGTGACCACTTCGTTGACATTTGTATGCGCCGTTCTGCACTGGCTGCTAAAGTGGTTTGGACCTCCACATTTTAGGCATGTTTTCCCCAAGCTGGGCACTGGTTTCGCGCGTGTGTGGCTCCACACCTTCCACAACTTCTTCTTCTATCATGGTTTTGAGTGTCTCCTCCTCGAAATCGGCCTTGCTTGCCACCTTTTGGAGTTCGGCCTTTATTTGGATGATTCGTGTTGAGTGCGTCTACTTCGTTAACATTCGCCTTGTCGGCACCTTTCATGTTTACGAATTCTTTGTGTGCCAATTCCGAAGATCGAGATATATCAACAGCTTTCTGCAGGTCAAGTTTCGGTTCACGTAACAGTCGCTCCTTCACCGCAGGATTTTCGGTAGAGAACACTATTTTGTCTCTGATCATGTTGTCTGACTCGGTGAATTCACACGATAAAGCGAGCGTTCGAAGCTGGGTGAGGAATTCGTCGAAGGTTTGCCCCGTGGTCTTCGAATAATCCCAGAACTGATACCTGGAGAAGACAATCCGCTTCTGGCCAGCTAACTCGCTTTCGAATTTTGCCTTCACATCGATGAATTTCTCTCTGTCTTCGCCTTCGTTCCATTGGAAATGGTTGTATCGCTCCAAAGCTTCGGGTCCAACTGCGGACAACAACATTGCGATTTTGGTTGAATCGGGTTTCTTCGTCTTTTCCTTTGCGACGAGATACAACTCTGATCTTTGAATCCATCGTCTCCAATTTTCGGAAGGGTTTCCTTGTAATGATAAGAACTCTGGAAGCTTAAAATCTTGAACCATTTCGGTTCTTTATCCCACTATTTGACACCATGTAACATACAATGAGTCGAGGAAGCCATATTTATTTCCTACACGAGGTCAAGTCCTGACCTGGTTACCAAGCATGCCGTAACTCGGCCAGGTTACATATGTGACACAAAGGCTGCAATAAGGTATGTCACGGTCGCTCATAATTCCTTTGCAGACAGGCAGCTAAAACAAAACCCAAACTACAAATCAAAGGCTACTATGATGTATGTCACGGTCGGTCATACTTCCTTACGGAGACAGGCTGCTAAAACGAAACCCAAACTACAAACCAAACGCTCCTATGAGGTATGTCACGGTCGATCATACTGCCCTATGGCGACAGGCAGCTAAAACGAAACCCAAACTACAAATCAAGGCTCATATCAGGTATGTCACGGTCGGTCACACTTCCTTATGGAGACAGGCAGCTAAAACGAAACCCAAATTACAAATCAAAGGCTCCTATGAGGTATGTCACAGTCGTTCGCACATTCGTATGGAGACAGGCAACTAAAACGAAACCCAAACTGCAAATCAAAGGCTCCTATGACGTATCTCACGGTCGGTCTTTCTTCCTTATGGTGACAGGCAGCTAAAACGAAACCCAAACTTCAAATCAAAGGTTCCTATGAGTTATGTCACGGTCGGTCATTTTTCCTTATTGGGACAGGCAGCTAAAACGAAACGCAAACTACAAATCAAAGGCTTCTATAAGGTATGTCACGGTCGGTCATACTTCCTTATGGAGACAGGCAGCTAAAACGAAACCCAAACTGCAAATCAAAGGCTCCTATGAGTTATGTCACGGTCGGTCATACTTCCTTATAGAGACAGGCTGCTAAAAGGAAACCCAAACTACAACTCAAACTCTCCTATCAGGTATGTCACTGTCGATCATACTTCCTTATGGCGACAGGCAGCTAAAACGAAACCCAAACTTCAAATCAAAGGTTCCTATGAATTATGTCATGGTCGGTCATTTTTCCTTATGGAGACAGGCAGCTAAAACGAAACGCAAACTACAAATTAAAGGCTCATATGAAGTATGTCCAGTCGGTCATACTTCCTTATGGAGACAGGCAGCTAAAACGAAACCGAAATTACAAATCAAAGGTTCCTATTAGGTATTTCACGGTCGGTCATACTTCCTTATGGAAATAGGCAGCTAAAACGAAAACCAAACTGCAAATCAAAGGCTCCTATGAGTTATGTCACGGTCGGTCATTCTTCCTTATGGAGCAAGCAGCTAAAACGAAACTCAAACTGCAAATCATAGGCTCCTCTAAGGTATGTCACGGTCGGTCATAATTCCTTTGCAGACAGGCAGCTAAAACAAAACCCAAACTACACATTAAAGGCTCCTATAAGTTATGTCACGGTCGATCATACTTCCTTATGGAGACAGGCAGCTGAAACAAAACCCAAACTACAAATCAAAGGCTCCTATTAGGTATGTCCCGATCGGCCGTACTTCCTTATGGAGACAGGCAGCTAAAACGAAACCCAAACTACAAATCAAAGGCCCCTATGAGGTATGTCACGGTCGGTCATACTTCCTTACAAATCAAAGTCTCTTTTGAGCCAATTAGTGAATAAGAACATTCGGATCCTTCCCTCTCCTAGACGTTTTGCTTCGCCGACCTCTCCCCCCCACCCTCTCCTCTCTTAAACGCCGTCCCCATGGGTAACATTTCGCAGGCTTGATGTCCACTGACCATTCCCTCTCCTACTTGTTTTGCTTCACCCCTGGCGTCCACCTCCCCACCCTCCCCACCTTCCCCTCCCTCTCCACCCTCCCGATGTCCCCATGGGTAAGGCAGTTGACTAATATATATAGATAGGCTTAGCCTAACAGCGGAGCTCTCTGAACAGAAACGATGATGATAAGCTTAACTTAGGTGAAAGGTCGGAAGCACAAGACAAATTAGAATTAAGATTGATGACCAGGCTATTAATTTTAGCAATTCTCAAAAACAGTAAGCTTATTACGAGACCGTCTGCACAGAACATTTAGACTGCACAAATTCCACAAAAGCTCACTGTTTGAGAAATGTGAAACCTCTCTTGAGTAGCAAACCTTGAAAAAAAAGCAGGAAAAAACGATTTTGCAAACCGTTTTCTCTGCTAAACACAACAGCGTTTTTTTTTCTTTTAAAATGTTTTATTTATCAATAACAAATCCCTAAAGTTTACAATATTATCCTGAGAGGTTAGTCATTTCCGGTTACAAGGCATCCTGAGTTAAAGCTAGTCATTTCCGGTTACAATAATACAAGGTCAGTTCCGGTTTGCAGTCCTTTCTGGTTTGCACATGATTACATTAGTCATTTCTGGTAATGAATGATGAGTTGCCAGTAGCTAAATTATTAGAGTCAGAAGCTTTGACTGTTGTATTTCACAAATATTCGGATGACACCACAAAGCAGAAAATTTCTGTTCGCGGTGGGGGGGGGGGGGTACTCCCATATATGAGCTATATAGGTATGTGCCGCTGTGAAGGGTATGGTTTTCAGGCAGTTTAGTCTGGGATAGGGTATAGTAATCAGAGATTTTTGGTCTAGAATAGGGTATCATTTTCTACGAAACTGATCAGTTGCATGAAGAATTTAGTCTAGACGAGGTTTACTGGCACATGGCATTTAATAATCGGTAAGGTGTGCTGTATGACATTTTTACTGACCCCCGGTATCTTAGACTGTGATAGTGAATTAGTTTCTGCAAAATAGAGAGTTTAGAAAAGGTCTAGGATAGGGTAGGATTTTTCGGTGTTTAGTCTAGAATATGGTTGCAAAATGCAGCTAAAATGGTCTAGTATAGGTTAAGGGTGTCAGAGTCCCAGCAGCACACCCCCGCTCAAAAATTTGCAAAGTACCCCCCCCCCCCCCCCCATCGGTCAATTTGCAACTGTGTTGTGATGTCATTCCTTATGTCCCTTACAGTGGCCCGAGAGTTCTCGGTGCTATTGTGAAAAGTTGCTTTATTTCGAAAAACCCATATACCATAAAGTATGGTCTTAATGAAAAAGCGTGCTCGCATGTCATTCTCGTCGACAGCAGAAGTCCATTAGGTAAAAGAAAATAGTCTTAACATTAACTAAAAACCTAGTATTGAGTAGTGCCGATAGGGTGGGAGTGAAAACACCCCACACCCTTCCACAGGTTCAAATTTTAATCTAGCTTGGAAAGGCGTGGTAAACAGTTATCTGGTTCCACATTTGCGGTACCATTGCTAAACCAGACACCCAAGATTCGCATTCCTGACACCCTCGTCAGGCCATAAGGAGTGTCCGGACTTCATGGCTTAAGTACTCTTTGCCACATTTAATTTAGTCCCTGTACCTGTCTCGTATTTGTGAAGTAAGGTAAACAATTTGTCTATTACCAGTTTCATTGGTAATATTTATATAATCTAGAGGGTCACGCAAGAGAAAGAAATTCTCAAAAATCGTCCTACCTGGGAAGGAACAAGTTTGACCTTCTTGAAATAATCGAGGGTAACACTTTTGAAAGTCTGTTTGTAAGATCTTTTGAACAAATTTTGTAATGAACATTGAGTAGCGAAATGGCCGGGCCACCAATTTTTGAGGTTTTTCTTTTCATCTTTCTTGTAAAGTAATCTAGTCACGCTTCCTTGCATTGAATCACTGAGAGAATTATTTTCCAAACTAAATTTATAATTTCGAACAGAATAGGGCCTAAAAGATCCCAGAATTTAGCGTAAAATTCTTGAGGTAATCCGTCTGAACCGGGGGTTTTCCCTGAAGAAAGTCCACGCATTGCGTGGGTAATTTCAGCCAAAGATAAAAATCCTTCGCAGGATAAAATTTCGCTCTCACTTAATCTGTTTTCAAGTTTGTTCAAAAATTCGGTTTGGACTGTTAAATTAACAGGTTCTTGCAAGTACAAATTACGGTAAAAATCGAAATGAGCCGCAGAAAAGGAACAAGCTTAACTAAGGTGAAACTTAATTAAGGTGAAAGGTCGGAAGCACAAGAATTAAGATTGACGACCGGGCTATGTTCAATTTTAGCAATTCTAAAAAAAAAACAGTATTACCCGACAGTCTACACAGTACATTTAGACCGTAGAAAAGTTCACAAAAACAACTTTTCTCTGTCTAGAATAACTAGTACGACTACTTTCCGAATAAAATACAGTTTTCGTTTGTCAAAAATTGCCCGAGAAACTGATTTGGAAATCAAAATTGCAAAAATACACAAACATGTTTGCATATGGCGACGCGAGTGAAGACAGAAAATCTAAGTCTTGTTTTGTTTACATAAAATCGCTTTTCAATCTATGTAATGAATGAACAAACACATAAAAATGGACAACACAATCTTCTTTCGAAAAATGTTATTCAAATCTCCATAAGTTTATGTTTAAAAGCAAAACGCGAACCATTAAGAGCTCATGATTCGAGGCCGAGATGTCTCCGATGAAAGAAATCAAAACAACTGAATTTAATTGAGCGCGTTATAAACAATTCTCCCGAAAACTAGCGAGAACATAAAAAAGTCAATCACAGATTCATATCAACATAAATTCCCATCGAAAAATGTATTTTGTTTTACCTTTAAGTCCATCCACTGCTTGGAAATTGTTTAAATCTCCGCTTCTTCAGTTCTGAAACCCGAAGTGACAAACATCTTCCCGCATTGCTCCCATCCTCGAAGCAATATTTTATCTCTGAAAGCTCTTCTATTTCCACTATAGTGGCTTCTGAGTATCCCATAATTAGTATCCCTGTCTTGAGTAGCAAACCGCGAAAAAATTCAGGAGAATAACGACTTTAATTTAAACGGTTTTCTCCGCTAAAACACAGCAGTGTTTTCCCAGGTGACGTGAAAATTGCAAAGATCCCGGTGTGGCGTCATACGCGCATGTTTTGCGACGGTCTACGCGCCCGCGAGTTAACCCTAAGCGACGGCGGCGTCGGCCGTCGGCGTCGGCGGCGGTGTGACAACGCGTCCGCGAAACATTCCGCTAGCCATGACCATGAAAAATGACGGCCATGGGTTCTATGGTTCTCTGGTTCTATGAGTATGGGGCTGCGCAGCCTGGCCTTAGGCCAGGCAAGAGCTCCGCTATTACATAACGCGTGCTCAATGTAACAGCCGATCGAGCGAGTGATGGATTGAAATTTTGTCCCACCACCACACTATGTAGTTTTTTTAGTTAAATATGGCTTCAATTGAATTTGAACCCATGACCTTAGACCTTGCTAACTTACTCAATGTTAAGAAATAGCCCGGGGTATGAAATCGAACATTTGGTAATCGAAGATAATCGAATTTAATCGAACATTATCGTTCCATTAAATTCAATTGTCGAACACAATTGAACAAAATAGAACTAACTAAAAAAATAATTTTGAGATTATCCAATTACAAATAAATTGTTTACCTGGTTTAATTTAGAACGGGTACATTTACAGTTCGTTTTTCCCCACGTGTGACTGAGTAGCCCCTAGTGGTCGGGAAAGATCATAATCGGCTTGTGCTGAAGTTTAATACAGTTTCCTTTTAGTAAAAACAGGAAACCAAGAAGAAATTGCCGTTTTTACGCTACGTGCCTTGAAAATGACCGACATTTTTTTTTTCGGCCCAATCTGGCCCAATCGCGGGTTTATGAACTCGTCCCAGGCTTCACAAAATAAAACACCTCGCTCTTGTGTCTCGTGGCAGCCATGGATAACCAGTAAGAATTGTTGAATATTAATCACTTTTAAATATTCTTTATATTTTGTTGTATGGACCATCTGCATTTGTTGCCACTTTAAACAGATTGCAAATACATTTTTTCTTTCTTTGGCAGAAATGGGGAAGATGATGCATGTCTAATAAACAACATGAGTTGTTATGTTGTACCATGGAACAATTCCTTCTGTTCTTCTTAAATAGTAGTGCAAGATATTTTGAAAGTGTTATCCCCCACCACACCCACCACGAGCCCTCCACCCCCACCCCAACCCCCACCCCCTGAAACTCAACAAAGAATTTCATCAGAGCAATTATAAATAACTGAAGAGTATGAAGTGGCATCTACGGACATTTCAAATAAAATAGCATGCGTATGGGACGTATGGGATTCACTTTTCCTCATCACACAATACATTTGTTTTAAACAAAAAATAATGTTTAAAAGCTGTTTAGACAAAGGGAGCTGAAAAGATTACCTTAAGTCAAAGAAGAAAAGAAAACGAACATTTTTACCAGACTTGTAAATATTTGTAATTCCGCTGACCAATTGGGTGCTCTAATTTGTGAAGCCTTGGACGAGTTCATAAACCCACGAGAAATTGGGTCGAAAAAAATGGCGGAGGGAAAGAAAGCAAAATTAGAAAATAGTTATCGGTCATTTTCAAGGCACTCCGTTCTTCCTCCATACATTGCCACGGCGAAGGAAATGGCAATGTGTAATGAATTTGCGCCCAAGTTTGACCTCGAGTCTGTTACATCTGGATAAATCTACGAAGCATAACGGTCGCCGACACGAGTGAACTATCCTAGACCCATCCTAACAACCGGTAAGCCAACACTTTCAGCTTATTTATAATTGTTATGTCTCTTTGGGGGGTGGTCCGTAGAGGGGGTCCGTAGGGGTGGTCCGTGGACCGGTCCGTAAGCAGTCCGTGGACCCGGTCCGTACAGGGGATCCACAGACCGGGGATCAGCTTTTTCGGGTCACCCCCGCTAAAAGTATCAGTCATCCTCATACGTAATCAAATACGATTTAGTTCGATTATGTTCGATTAGTTCGATTGGTTCGATAATCAAACTCACTATTTTGTTCGATTGCTGAACACAATCCAAGATAATCGAACAATTGTGTTCGATTACGTTCGATTTTGTTCGATTGAATTTTTGTTCCATTTTGTTTGATTTGACACCCCGGGTAAAGTTAACCCTTAAACCCTAACTGCATAAGCACTTTAGATTTATAAACTTAGAGACGACACATACAGATTTGTGGTATTCCTCGGCAAATGCCGTGGGACAGACGTCGGCTCTTTCAATTCGCAATAGATCAATGTACCTCGCCCAAACAAGTTATACCAACAATAACAAACACCAGCACATGCTAACCAAAAGGAAAACAAAATAATATGACACGTAATAAATCTGACGAACAATTCGTTTTCTTGAAAAAACACCAGGTGGAAGGAACCCACGGTTGTGATATGGATTTTTTGCTTGTCATGGCAGTGAACAAATTGTTTCTGTCTTTACAAACTTACGTCCATTGTCACGGGTGTTCTGAGTATCTCCATTTCTGAAAACTGTCACAAAAGATATCCATCAGGTATTGAACATGTAGTTAATGGTCATGAATGGTAAGGTTAATTTCATTCGGGGGGGGGGGGGGGGTAAAGTAAAACATTATCTTTGCACCCAAGATTAGCAGTTATTATCAAATATATCTCAACAAGGATAAGTGCACTTTAACCCTTTTCAGACTTGGGGGGGGGGGGGGGCTTTTCGAACCCCCCCTCCAGTAAAATTGTGATAACTATTACACAGAAATAGCTATGAGGCTAAAATTTTCTGACTTTTCCTAGAATTTATCTAGGGACATTTTGGTATCCATAACATGTCAGTGTGATTAATCATGTTGCCATAGCAACCGGTTTTTGACACATAGTTTTTCAAAATATTAAAATATAGTGAAATTCTTATTTTAAGATCTTGTTCTTTGACTTATAGTGTATTTTCTTGTTAGAATAGTTTTCTCTTGGGAGTAGTTCTTGAAAGACATCAAAAATTTTTAACATCAAATATTTGGGGTGAGGGTAGGTAAATTTTTGCTCTCTTTTACTTATAGACAAACATTTTGT
This sequence comes from Cladopsammia gracilis, assembly GCA_022457155.1. NCBI lineage: Eukaryota > Metazoa > Cnidaria > Anthozoa > Scleractinia > Dendrophylliidae > Cladopsammia > Cladopsammia gracilis. The sequence continues at coordinate 316,642 of JAJGOT010000532.1, read as the reverse complement.
ACTATTTATTAAATAGCGCTTCTAAGTTCATTGTTGGATAATAGACATTAGTTTGATACTTGTTTTATACATTCTGATCCTTTTCTCTTTTAGATATTTTTTAAATTTTAATTTAAACAAAAAAAGGAAATCCAAGATGGCGGATCCAAGATGGCGGACAATAATTTCAAAATTATAGTTTTATCGCCTTTTTTGCTTTTTCTCGCTTTACAAGTGTGTCCTTGTTTGTATTTATTATGTTTTAATATTAAAGAGATGATTTTACAGTTATATTTGATATTTTAAGTATCTGGATGAAAAAATATCAAAGAAACGTCCGAATAATAAAAATTACGTCATTGTGACGTCATAATTAGGTGTGGCAGGTCAAAACTGGGTGTGAGGTTTCCTTGTATGGAGATGAACATTGTGTGAAAATTTTATGGTCCTAGCCTTACTGGTTCCAGAGATATGTAGGGGGGTCCGAGGAGCCCCCCCCAGTCACAGATTTGCCTAAAAAAGCCCAGTCTGAATAGGGTTAAAAGAGAACAGTGTTTCTTGTACATTACCCAGTCCCGTTTTCTCCACTAGGCATGTTAATAATCCATGAAACGACCGCGTTTTGAACTTTCAACAAGTTTTTGCCACATAAAATCCTATCCAAACCAGGACCTTCTTTAATGATTACGCTTCCAACTGGGGCCAAGGTAAAAAATTAATGAAAAATGCGGAATTCAGTTTTGTTAATTGATGAGAAACAAATATAAAATACTACCATATGAAAGCACAATTGAACGGCACTGTAGGATTTCATCCACGAACAAAAAACTTTGAGGTACACCATAGGTTCATCAAGGTTTGACTTTGTTAGTGAAATATTTCATTTTGTTTAAATATTATACTTGAAATATGCCATCATACGCGTCACTTTTCAATGTAGCTTTCTCGTTTAGCTTCTATATGATTTTATTAACTCAGTTGCTTTTACGAACATAAAACGACCGTATGACTACACAAAGACGTAACTTACACACAAGGAAAACACTCCACACGGCAAGCCGCACTGATAGCAGCGTCATTTCACTCAGTTAATCCCCAGCTTTTCACGTCGTATTCAAAGTTGAATGCTCTGTGGAATAACACATTCGTAAAACATTAACCCTATTTTGCCTGAGCTGTTTTTGAGTTCCTGAGCCTGGGGGGGGGGGGAGGGGCACAATCCCCCCCAGGCTCAGGAACTCGTTACTTCAAGAACATCAAGGCAATGACAATGAAACCAAGAGGGCAAATTTGGCACATGGAAAGGTCTTATCGTTCTCCCCCTCGTAAATTCAAGAACATTAAGGCTATGACAAGGAAACCAAGAGGGTTCATAGTACGTCAAAAACTTCTTTGCGGTCCGCACAATGGAACGATGACGTGATATGACGTAGTTATTAGGTAATTAGTTATACGGCCGCCATCTTGGATCCGCCATCTTGGATTTCTGAAATTTTTCAAAACCTCTTAAAAACCGTCTAAATTGACTCAAAATTAATCAAAACCAATAAATAAACGGTAAATGACGTAAAATATAAAAGTTATAGCAATAAACATTGTTTTTCTTCATTCAAAGGTAAAAATATGCAAATTTCAAAAAAACATGGCTGTCAAAATCTTGTTGCCATGGAAAGATCAAGTCACGGGATCAATAAAATGTCATGAAATTGTTGCCAGACAAATTGTAGGAAAAGTCACAAAGTTTGATGGTGTTTGAATACATATTAAAGAAGTTATGAATGTTTTAAAAAGGTAAGCGCGCCCCCCCCCCCCCCCCCCACCAGGCAAAATAGGGTTAAAGCATTTTAACACGAAGGACAGAGAGAAAATGTCACGTTTAGGGTAAAATATTATAATTGCAGTGGGGAATTCTTAACAGGGACGTAAAATTAATAAAAATTGATTCAGACAAAAACAAATATGTCATCACCCAAGGTGCGCAACACTGCTTCTGCTGTCCCCGAACGCAAGTCGTGTTGCTGATTTGGATTGTATAAAAATGTATATCATGTAACATATCGCTTTAAGTAAAGTTTTACTGTATAATTTATCTTGATTAAAACGAAGGTAAGTCTTCATTTCCTTTCAGCTATTTGAAGAGAAATAAAAATATAATGAAGGTGTATAGAGCGATTTTCGTATGACCTTGAAAAACGGTTCGGAGTGTTTGCGATTTGTTTCAACCGCCAATGATTGAACAGATCGATACAAATGCCTCGTTTCGTTTCCCGCGTAAACAACCCTAATATGGCAAATGCGCTTGTTCGATAAACCAAACGGAATGTCGAAAACAGAATGACGTCAAACAGAATATTGATTGCACAATTTTCAGAAAGTTCTCGGACAAAAGATCAAATGTGCTGTGTTGTGCGTGTTTTCGAAAGTCGGTGGAAATTTAATAGTGTTTTTTGTATCTGTGGTTATTTCAGAGGTCTTTCTCATTAAATAGCCAAGGAAGTAGTCTTTCGTGCTTCGTAATTTCATCAGGAGTGAGTTTACACCGAAGGATGGAGAGCCCGAAGGTTCCATTTTCTTTGGTGGCCTCCCTCTTCCTCCAGCTTGACAATCTCCGGTGGCAATGAATTTTTCGCAAATTGTTCCAGCGGTATTGCAGCATACGCGGTTTTCGCGTGCACTGCCTGCAAAACTTCCACTAACTGCATAGTCTGCCAAAATATGGTACTTTTTTTCAAGGGGTAGGCTACGCCAGAGTTGTAAAGTCCTTCACGAGTATTTACTCTCCAGTTCGGCATTTTGTTGTTTCGAGTTGCGGAAAAAAGCGGAAAATTACTTTTTTTTGTATTCAACACGTTGCATGTTCGATAAGCCAATCAAAATCCGCGCGCGTTTGACTCTGTTCGATAAACCAATCTAATGTTTATTTTTAGCGTTCATTTGTTGTTTTAGCTCTGTACGCGCGTTCCATTTCAAGGTCATACGAAAATTGCTCTAAATACTGATACAGAACAGTTCTATTGTATCACGGATACAGAGCACTAATAGGGATGTCAACCTGTTTTTGTTTGGGCATTTTTTGAGTTCCTGAGCCTGAGGAATAATGCCTCCTAACTGCAAGAGCATAAAGGTTAAGACAATGAAACCTAGAGGGTACAAAAATGAAACGATGACGTCATATGACGTGTGAAATGCGTAATCAGTTCTACACAGGCGCCATTTTGAATCCGCAATCTTGGACTTCTGCACTTCTTCAAAACCTCTTAAAAGCCGTCCAACTTGACCCAAAATAATCATTACCAATAAAGAATGATAAAATGGAACAAAAACGTTAAAGGTAGTAGGTGATAAAAGAGAGTTCTGGGACAGTCCCAAGTTCCCCTGAATTTCACAGAATTTTCACAGATCCAACAAATTCCAAAAATCCAACGATTGCTGTCATTTTTCACACAACTCCGGAACTTGTCAAATCTGCTCAAACTCATCAGAATTGTGAGGATTCTGTCGATTTGAACTGGTGAAAAATAAATTTTCATTTGCTGCAATCTGCAGAAAATATTTCTGTGAAATTCAGGGGAATTTGGGACTGTCCCAGAACTCTCTTTTATCACCTACTGACGCCGAAATGAGCACAAGACAAAATCTTGAAAATGGCTAATTTCAAGAATTTTCCGCTGAATTTCCGCAGAGGAAAATTCTTTTCAAATCTCAAAATCTTTTCCCCAGGCAAAAAATGTCTGATTCCGAAGAAGAAGAAATCGATTTCATTCCTGAAATTATTCAAGAAACCCGCACAACATGGCAGTGTCACAAAAATCCCAGACTTGAACATTTCAAAAATATTATCCGCAAAAATGAGGGGAAAAATCAAATTCCACTCAAAGATCTCGAATTTTATCAAGAACAAATTCTCTCCCAAATTCCCCGTGGCGAAATCACAAGAAAAAAAGTCAGGGATTTCGTCAAAGCTTCCAGTGGAAAAAAGTCAATGGCAACGATCACTCAATTTTTAATCACATAACAGACCACGACGGCAATGACTATGAACACCTGGAAAAATTCCTCATCGACGATTTTAAATATTTTTCACTGGCATATGATGACCTTCATCTCAGCAGAAAAAAGTTTCTTAATTGCCACCAAGTTCTTTTCGCCCTGTTGAAGAAGAACGGTTTCAACCCCAATGAAGATGATTTCAAACTGCTCAAACTTTCATCAAGACGGGAGGAACAAGAAAAAATAATCCAAGCCATCTTCAAAAAATGTCATTGGAAATAAAATGGATCTTGAAAAAGCATTTTCCAATGAAATGAGTGAAGATAGCGACCATGAAAATTGCTCCACTTGCTCAGAGGAAGAAACAAGAAGCGACGATGAAACCGCTTTGCCTTCAGACGAGGATTTTATTGTTTCTGATTCGGAGATGGCGGAAGAAAGCGACGCTGAGCGAATCGAAGACAAACTCGCACCCCTCCTTGACTCATTCGTCAAGCTCCGAGAGAAACAAAAGATTCTCGATAAGGAAATCAAAAAGCAAGGTTATCTCCTCTGGAAGGAAGTCCTCCAGGAATGGAAAGAAAACAAAGCGAACGAAGCGAAGTGAAGCGAAGCGAAGCGGTGTTTTGAAATAACAGACTTTGTGAATATTAATGTAAAACATTCATATTCTGACACGCCAACGCAATAAATCGCCAAATGGTATTGCATCATATGCCACATGTCTACAACGTGCTAGAAGGTGATGCAATTCTCAGGTGATAAAGGAAATTACGACACTTATTGTTCATTCTACACCATGCTTCAAGAAGTACGCCAAACGTTAGGCAGCCTTGGCGAAAAATATCCCGAGATTAAACCAAATCTCGATAAATGTTTCAAAGAAATTCAGACAAAATGTGTGGGTGAGCAGGCAACAACCTCAAAACAAGAAAGAAGGCAAAAGATGGCAGATCTTTTGAGAAAGTCTTTGAACATGACGCGGTTACAGATTACCTATGAAGGTTTGGAGAATGAAATCGCACACACCGAAGACGCACTCATTCAGCTTGTGAAACAACTCTCTGAAGCGATTTCTTCCTCCAAGAAGAAGGCATTAATGTTTGCTGCAAGACAAGGAAAGTTACTGGGTGATGGGAAAAGGCATTTGTCACAGCAAAAATTTAAACACGTTCGAGAGTCATGTGGTTTTACCCGTCGTTACGCCGATTTTTTAATATCATTACACAAACTGATGGAAGAATACCCAAGACTTTGTTATTGCGCTGCCCCAATTCGAACATTCAAGGCGAACATGAAAGTCATTCGTGAAATCTGCGACGAAGAATCAATTTTTTGGAAGACTGTCTCATGAAACAGGAAGACTTTTTGGGCCACGCTGTGGCCGCATATCATTAGGCCACGCTGTGGCCGCATATCATTAACTTTTTGGGCCACGCCGTGGCCGCATATCATTAAAACTTTCAATAAACTATTAACCATGTGCTAGTTTTTTTAAATCCCCCAAAGGGATCCACGAATTAAATTTATTAGGGTAACCTGTCCATTTTACAAGCGCGAGTTTTCGCTTATTATCACGGCGAATAACCTTTTCAATGCGAAACACATTTTCTGTTGTTCTTTGAAGTTCCGCCTCGTAAAATGACCCACTGATTTTTTCTCCCAACAGATCGACTAATTTATACGTTACAGGGTTTGTGTTCTTTATTTCGTCAATCACAAATATCTCCTCTGTCCAGTTCGGCGTGAAACCTTTGTCAAATATTTTTCGTTTAAACTTAGAAATTCGGACTCTGTCGCCAACCCTGAATTTTGCCGGGTTGTGTTTAGCATAAATTAAATCACCGTATAAATTAGCGAAAACCTGTCTCTCATTTTCCTGTTTGCTCGCCTCTGCGGGAGTCATTCGAATGCTCGAATGAAAACGGTGGTTATATTCATCCGCTAATTTGCCAAGTTTGTCCCAGTATATTGTATTATTGTTAGCAGAAAACATCCGGAAGAGTTTCTCCTTGAAAGACCTGTTCCAGCGCTCAACAACAGATGCCTTTTCTTCGTTTTGTGTCGTATACAGTTTTATCGCATTCTTATCAAGCAGATTTTTCATTGTTGCGTTGAAAAATTCACTCCCCTTATCCGACCAAAGCATTTTCGGTTTTCGCTTCGTTTTAAATATGTCTTTAAAAGCATCAGCCACTGTTTGACCTCGCTTGTCTTTCAGGGGGCGAATCCAACCGAACTTTGAGAAAACATCGATTACCATCAGGAGATATCTGATCCCTTTATTCCACCTCGAAAATTTCCCCATCTCGACCAGATCAGCCGCCCAGATGTTGTCAATCCCATACGCAATGACTCGCCTCTTTGGAAAGCGCCGCCTGATTGGCCGGTGTAATTCGTTTGCCAGATTTTGAGTCCACCGGCCTTCACTCAAAATCTTTTCCCGTTTTTTGGAGCACCGAGGCCAAGTTTCTGTTTTGCTTGAATTGTGTTTCGCGCCAAAGCATGACCCCACTGTCTTTCTTTCCAGGGAATGGCATCCAAAGCGGCAACCATTTTCCTGTCTGCTTTGTTTTTGCATTGACGCGGATTTGATTGTTTTGCGCAGACTGAATAATCAACATCGTGTTGCATAGCAACTGCGTCTGTTTTTCCTGTGGGTTGCTGCATAATTTCGAGAATCTTTCCCTTTTCATCGAATCGGACTTGTTTTTCGAGTGGGTTCCAGGGGCCGGTATAATTATGCCCTGGGAGGGTGAAACCTTTCTTTGGTCTTGGCAGCTTCCCAATCAGGGAATGAACATCCAACCCGCTGCCATCCAAATCTGCTCGATCTGTCTTATATTTTCTGTTTGGTCGGATCGCCGTGGACAGCTCATTCAGCATATCGGAAGAGGTTTTGGCAAGAAATGGTTTCATCTTGTCCAGGGCAAAATCCAATGCTTTTTTCTGAGTGTTTTTGTTTCGCAATAATTCACTGGCTCCATAACGACCCATTTCAACTGTCTTTTTTCCCAACCAAGGCAGCGCATGCGCGACACCAGTCAGTGCCAACTCTCCAAAGCCCCCACCTTGTGGGGGCAGACTCAGTTTCCCGATTTCACAAATCTTGTTTTTTTGATTCCGCAGGAAGCGCAATGGCAAAACCACATCTTTCTGCCATTTTTTGCGGGCTGGAATCCAGTTGGTTTCACGCATTCAGTTTGTTTTTTCTCCTTCACGCAATATGATTTCATTTTCAATCGAAATATTCTTTTATGAATCTTTCATTTTGCGCTGTATCAGTCAGACTGAGAGGTTTGAGAATATCATAGAAATCTTTCCCCTGCGACCATTGATGGAGGAAAAACAGGCAATAATACCCACAAAGGACACTATCTATGTTTTGATACTGACTGCTGTTCCAAATCACCGGTTTGGAACTTTTGAATTCCTGGGGAAATCCCATTCCAAAAGAGTCGAAATACCACGTGAATTTCCCAGAGGGAGCGCAACACACCCAGTGAGTTCCTGCATTTGCAAGGGAATCAAGATTGATAATGCAGGGGCTGTGTTCTCGGGGCCTCACTTCATCCCTGGCGAAAATTCCTTTCAAATTGGGAATTTTCAGAAAATCAATCCACTGGAGAAGATCAAGGTTGGTCAGGGGTTTGTTCACGAATTTGGGTTTCGCTGCGCTCACAAAATCGCCCCGAGAACTGGGATATTGTTGAATGGACTTTTCGATCCTAGCAGAAGTCCCGCTCCTTTTTTTGATTTTTTTCCCATCCCAATTTTTCGTTCCCAGGTTCCGATGAATGGGGGAGGTGGTTCCCAAGGGGCCCCCAATCTCGGAGCGCCGTTTCCTTTTGGGCGTCCAACTCTTGGCGCTCCTTTTCCTTTTGGTCGGCCAACTCTTGGCGCTCCTTTCCCAAATAAATTTTTCACCATGTCAAGTGCCAATGGAATTCCAATGGAAGCCAGCACAGTTCCCAACAATCCGCCTGATTGTTTTGCGGATGGCTTCACCACCAACTGTCCTCCTGATTTCAGGGCAGCCAAAATGTCCTGTTTCTGCTTATTTGTCAACAGATGTTTATTGTCAATCAGTTTCTGAATTTTATCTTGGGGAATGAGAAACCCACCAGTTTGCCCGCTCCCACTTATCTTTTTCACAACTTGACTCGCTCCTTCAATCGCCAAACCAGCCAATGCTGACAACCCAAGTGTCTTTGCCAGGGTGGGTGCCAGGGAACGAGCCAGGGGAACAATAGCAGAGAAAAGACTTCCACCTTGCCGCATCACTTTTCTGATTTGCGTTTTCGATATCTTTATCTCAACTCCCTTTCCCAAAGCTGCAGCTTTGCCGATTCGTTTTATTTGATTGGTTGTCAGCATCAGTTCATCATTTCCGCTTGTTTGTTTGCCGTCCAATCTCAGGGTGATAGCGCAGTTTGCTTTGAATGCTCTTCCAAGCTTGCTTTTTTGTCCTTTCGACAGATTTACTTTATATGGGTGATATGTTGTCATTTTAAATGACAACATATGTTTTCACATCACAGCCGCTGCGCGCGCTTCACACGATAACCAGTTCATTTCCAATCTTATCAATTTTCACCAGTTCTTCATAGAGAACTATCGCATGTACATTGAAGTTTGCAGCTGCATCTGCGTTCAATCGATATCTGAATATCAACTGCTTGGGATCTCTTGTCGGTTTTTCAGTTTGATAAGTCAGATCGAAATAGATCAACGGGAAAAGAGAATTGAAATTGGCCAGATTCAACTGTGTTCCTGTGTTAAAATCATTTTTCCGCATTGCATAAGCCATAACATCCTGGAAAATCCTCACTTTGCTTTCACTGTCGTACTCTGTTTCCGGGTAGAAAACTCCGTTTCCATATTCCAATCGACAGTTCGACAAGGATGAGTTTGCATTGTCCGCATTCAGCTTGAAAGTGTCCATTAAATAAGGGCTATCTTCTTCTTTAGCGTCATCATTGGTTCTTTTAAGATAAAAATATGCTTAACATTGTCAATACTTGCGGATATCTGGAAGAATCCCGATGACTGTGTAGGAGCTGATTCTGCATACATCTCCCTCAGATATTTCCATTGTGTTTCTTTCAGGAATGAACTGACAAATTTGTCATAAAGAGAATCTTTCGGTGTCAATCTGGGGACCCAAAGCAAAAACCTATTCACAACAACTCTTCCAGCAGCAGTACCATTAGCCATATGAATTAATTCATTATCCTGTTGAAGCTTAATCTCAAATTGCAGCTGCATGGGAACAAGCATCTTATCTTCCAACTCTTCGAAAAAGGAAAAACGATTCAGGGGAATGATCGTATTAATGTTCTTTGCACCGCCGTTTCCATCGTCTCCCACTGCTTGAGTTTGCAACCGGCGAGCTTTAAATCCTGCATTCGTATTAGCTGTTGTTGCATCAGTATCCAAATACCAGAAACTGTTCTTGGCGACTGATCTGCTGAAGTCATCGGAGTATTCTAACAAATTTTTAATAAAAGTAACGTTATGCAGATTATCAGTCTCATAAACAATCTTTCCAGCAGAACTAATCTTCAGGTGATTAATCAGAGAAAGAGCGCCATTGATCACTGTGATTCTGTCAGCTGCGGCATACCCAGCGCCGTTTGCTATTTTCTGGAGTTGAAATTGCACTTCAAAATAAGCATTGTACCAATCATAGAAAGCTGATCGGTCATTAATCGTGAATTTATAACCATTTTTTGTTGAGGTTGATTATTAGCTGGAGCTCTGATTACATCATCCAGCTGGAAGCGCACTAATTCATTTCTTTGAAGATATTCACTCGATCGAAAAGCCATTTTATATTATTTTTTTCTTTTTCGAATTCCTTGCCCCGAGATTAATCTGTTTAATATAGCATCAGAACTTTCTCCCTGCGGTCGCGCTCCCTGCGGTCGCTCTCCGGAGGTTGACGCAGGGGTTGATTGTGGTCGAGCTGGTTGTTTTTTGCTAGGAGGTTTTCCCTTTCTCATATTTCTCAGTTTTTTCATGATCAAATCACCAGATTTTTCAACTGCTTTTTTGCCGAGTTTATCCCCAGCGTGAGAAATTCCTGATTCCAATGCTTTTTTCGCAATGGGTTTTGCGAATTTATTGAAGACGACTGATGCGACCTTCCTCATTGGTTTGAAAATATTGTCTACAATGACACCTGTTCCTTTGTGCAGGAAGACAAACCGCCCCAATTTGGGATGATAATAACGAGAGAATTCATAAGGTTTCATTTTATTTGCTTTTTCAAGATAAGCGAGAACGCCGTATCAGCCCCATTCAAATCAACAACCCTTCTTTTGCCGTCAGTGATATAAATCCGAATGGAGCTTATTCTGTTTTTATTCACAGGGCTGAACATCACTCTCATGGGTTCAAGGGTAAAACTATAGGAGGCCTGCAGAACAGATGTTGAAAAGGAGAAGATGATATCACTCTCTTCCCCATCCACAAGGGAATCACTCGTGAGATCGCAATGCACGTTCAACATATCAGTATCTTGGCTGAGGTTTGGAACTCTGGGGCTAATGTTGACTTTATCTTTAAGAATCTTTTTATCGAAACCAACGAGATCGCCAAAGTTGGATTTCGTGAGATCAAGTTGCCAGTTTTCTTCCAGCGTGATTGTTACTCTGAAAGTTGTGGGAGAGAAAGCAAGATTGATTGGGAATTTTTCATTCTTTCCTGGGGTGGATCCTGCGAGGGGGCCTGTTGCGTTTCGAATTGCCGCATTTATTGTGGAATAATCCCAAACCCCAGCAGGAAAGGTGATATCGGAAAATGTTTTCCCATCGTCAGAGCTGAATCTAATCAGCTGATTTTTCAATGCCGCATTGATGTTATACCACGTAAAACTCATATTGATAATTCTGTTCAACCCAATTACATATTGGGAATTTGGGTCCAAAACAATGGGTTGATTGAATTTTGTTGTGAAATTTTCTGGTTTGTTTCCCCCAGTCTTGACGGAAAAGGATGACAGGACAATTTCTCTTTCGATTTCCATTTTAGAGTTTGAAATACTTTCTGAAAAGCTTCTCATGCTGGGATTTGTTGATGATGTTTTCACTCAGGAGAAGATCGAGAATGCCAACTCCGGTATTCCTGATGCCAACGTTTGTATTCCCAGCAAGAATGGAGCCAACGATGACTTCAAGTTTCTGGAGGAGATCTGCGGGGTTGGAGAAAAATGAAATGGCGCCGCCTTTTTTTCTTTTTTTCAACCCCGAACCCGCCATCATCTTTCCCGCTTTGTCTTTATAATGTTCTATGTATTCAGTCAGAGCTCGGGCTGCGTGATTTATCCTTTGATGTTGCCAATTCTTTTGCTCTTCCGTTATTTCCCCTTTCTTGAATTTTTTGGTCCAAGATGATTTGTAGCCCTTCAACTGATTTCTTCTGTAGTTTGCAATGGTCACAAGACCCTTGAGATAATTGATTTTCCTCGTTGTTGGAACATTTCCCTGAGAGTTTTCTCCGCAGTATTGTAATCCGTGAGGTCTAAGTCTCTCAATATTTTATTGGCTTCATCTTCATCTGCCTCTTCCTCTTCATCGCCCGGTTCCAAAGCATAATCTGGGAAATCGTCTTCTTCATATTCAGGTGGATCTTCCCCTACCTCTTGCACAACTTCTTCATATGTTGGAGGAGCTGCTGGAATTTGCTTCTTTGTTTGGGATGGAACGGCCTCATCAAACAAGCCTTCGACATCCATATCTTCAAATGGGTTGACTTCGGGGAGATAATCAATCTCCGCTGGTTTGACTTTTTTCTTTTTCCGGGGAAGTGGCCGAAGCGGCCCCAAATTCGACGCAATCACCTCATCCAGTTTCGCTGTGATGGGTTTGAATGTTTTTTCAAGTCCAATTTGACTTGTCTCTTCACCCAACTTTTTCTGGGTTATTGCATTGTGAACAAAGTTGATTTTTTTGCCCAAAGCAGATTTGCTTTTGGCCATTTCTTGCCATTTCAAAAGACTCATTTTAGATCCCATAAACATGAAATCAGGATGAAGAACAAGATGTAGAACGTCATGTTCATTAATAAAATGAAGATTCCAAATTATGATTGTCAGGACCGCGAAGCCAATTTCAAACAACTTCACCCGTTCATGCCGGATCGAACTTTCAGAATGTTGATCTGTGGCCCTTCAGGATCGGGAAAAACAAATGTTCTCCTGGATATGATTTTCCGCTTGCTCTTCTACGATAAAATTTATCTCTATGCGAAAAATCTTGACCAAACCAAATATCAGCATCTGCTGAAAACATTTCGTCCAATCAGCAAAGAAGCTGGGTATGACGTCGTGGAAGCATCCCCGGATGAAATCATCCCAGTTTCAGCATTGACAGGGGAGAATCAAAAGCTGGTTGTTTTCGATGATTTTGTTTCCGAAAAGAACCAAAAACCATTGATTGATTATTTCATTCAGGGGAGGCACAAGAATTGTTCTGTGATTTATCTTTCGCAAAGTTATTTCAGAACACCAAAAGATATCCGTGTGAATTGTTCGCATTTTTGCATTTTTGAATTCCCAAGCAACAAAGAAATTGCTGAGTTATGTCGGGATAATAATGTCAGCAAAGAAGATTATCGGAAAGCAACGGCGCAGCCCTTCTCTTTCCTGTATGTGGATAAGCCGAGGAAATTAATTGCCAAAAACTTTGATGAAAGCATTTAAAATGAGTTATTCCAATGGACTGCTTTCTGAAACAGCTCGCTTCGCGGGAGGAAAAGATGGAAAAGATGGACTGCCAGGCGTTGGTTTCAAGCTGACGCCTTCAGGGGACTTCGACCTTCAAAACAAAAAAATGACCAATGTCGCTGAAGGAACGGGGAATTCGGATGCAATCACAAAGCATCAAGTTGACACGCTTGCGGCGCAATTGCGGGCAGATTCTCTCCAGGTGGATGGTTCCTCGCATATGACTGGGGATCTTGATCTCAGGGGACAAAAACTCATCAACCCCGGGGAAATAGAAATGAATCGCAAATTGATCGTCAATTTGGACACTGATGAAGACAACGATTTGTCAGCGGTGAATATGGTCACTCTGAAAAACTTCCACCCCAATGCTCCGGCTCACACACAGGAAGTCACGAAGGACCTGGATTTGAAAGGGCTTTTCAACGTGAAAAACTCAAAACAACAAACATGGCATGATTTGGGAGCCAATTATAACAATCTTGTTTCTTATAATGACGCCAAGAATATCTTTCTCAGCCGCAAAGAGACGTTTCCAATGGAGACGGCTTTGGATATAGGAAATCACACCATTTTTAACGTGAAAGATCCCGAAGTTGCCGACCAAGGCGCAAATATGCGATATGTGGATGGCGTAGCTCGGAAAAAGCTTTCGTTGGAAGGCGGAACAATGACCGGAAACCTGGATATGAACTCGCAACAAATCAACAATATTGCAACGCCAACTCTGAAGCATCAACCCACGTCAAAATCTTATGTGGATAACAAGATAGGAGGTGTGGTAGTCCACACGATAGAATTAGAAGAGAAGATCAAAAAATACGTAAATGAATCACATATCACGTCAACCTCTCACCCGAAAGACGAATTCCGCTATCTGATGGAAGATGTGGATGAATCCAGCTCTGAACATCATATGACAGTGACTGGGATAACTGATTTTTCAAATTCGCCGCATCTTTTCAACAAGAAGGCGTATGACTTACAAATCACAAAAGATCTTTTAAATGAATACTCTGGGAGACTTGGATTCAATATGTTCAAACTCCCAGAGGGAGAATACACGATTTGCATTGAATTCTTCCCCGCGTCAATGGATGGTGTGAGTGTCGACGTTGTGAGCACAAGTCTGAATATCAATCAGCAATCAACCAAGAAGTTTTCGGGGTATTCCAGATCCATCATCCACATGCATAAATGGAGGATTTCCCCACCTGAATTCATTTTCCTGGATTTGAAATGGCGAGGAACTGCCGAGTCAGCTGAAAAAGGAAACGCAAAGTTGATCATATATGGCATTGCTGGTTCTCAACCTGATGTTGAAAGCAGCGTTTATGATTCCCCTTTCGTTTTTGAGGGCGGGAAGATGGTCATGGAGACTGACTTGGATTTGAATGGCCACAACTTGTCTAGGAGTAGAATTGTGGAAACCGGCGTCTTTCGAAAAAATGATGATAGCGAAAAGTTTTTATTCATCGGCAGCACCTCGAGGTTTCTTTTCTTCCCAATGAAAACAAAACTGGTGGAAGTGGGGTTATTTCATGCCTCAATAACGAATGTCCCAAAGATTGATCTGACTTTCTCCATGTCAGTGAATAACCGTAAATTTGAAAGAACCTGGACTGGAAATAGAAGCAGAAGCTTGAAATACAATATTAGAGGTGGAATTGAAATCCCAAGCATGACTAATTTTTCTTTTTCCCCTCAAGATGACCTGGTGATCGGGTCGCATGAGGCAGTTTATCTTTCACTGGTTTTTGAAACAAGATAGGCATGATCGAAATATGATTTCTCCCCGAAAAATGAAGCGAGCGAAGCGAGCCTCAGCGCGAAAACAAAGCATCTTTGGTTTCAATCACATCGACCCCGCAATTCGGGAAGAAGAACTGGAAGAGATCAAAAAACTTTTTCGATTTTATCACAAAAGATTCTGGTGCCTGAAACGAGCGCATGGCCGATTCAAGAAAATGAATCTGCTCATGAATTTGACCTCTTCCGGTTTGGTTGCAATCGGGACGATTGCTGGAGCCGCGACTTTGAACCCAATCGTGTTGGGAGTGATTTCAGGAGCAGGATTAGTCTTGAAAACAGCAAATGAGTTGAAGAACCTGAAAAGCAAAATTGAGATGGCGAAGTTTGCTTTCACCACCTATGAGAAAACATTGAGTGATTTGCGCTTCGCTTTGCGGGGAGGAAATTTTGATCGAGCTGAATTTTTGTTTTCAATGGAAGCGATTGATGGGATTGTGATTGATTTGGGGTTGGATTTGGAGAAGTTTGAGAAGGAATGAGAAAATCGATTTGAGTGAGCGACCGAAGGGAGCAAAGCGAAGCGAAGCGAACTGGGAGTGAAGCTGGGAATGAATGAGTTTTCATTTCTGGGAAATGAAAAATCACAAAGGCACACAAAGGCTCACTTCGTTCGCTTCGTTCACTGGCTTTTAACGAAAGTAAAACGAAACCAGGGCTCAAATTCCGTCGCACTGATTCTTACTGAGAACTTCCAGACCCCTTGTGCGAGATACATCTTATACTCTGTTAGATAGGGGTAATCCACATACCGCTTGTCAAAATAATCTATAAAATCCTGCCAGACTTTCACAGGAAAATTACTGCCGGTGTTGGGGTTGAAAAGCACCATCTTTGTTTGTTGCTTTTCCATGTCTACGTTCAAAGCCACATCCCATCCCGGATAGCGATTTTTCATCATCTGAAAATTCGTTCCCCAATTTCGCTGCACATCATCCAGCGCCTTCTGACCCACCACATCTGCTGGGCGGGGATGAAATTCTATCTTCCGCGGTTGGGGACCAAGTCCCGCCTGCTGTGGCTGGAGAGATGCTTTTTCAACTTTGAATTTTGTTCCATCGCTTCTCCGGGTGAAAGAATTTCTCCCGCTTTTCAATGCATCATGGATTGTTCTCGCATCGATCCGCAAATCAGATGTCGCTGCTGAAACACTGCGATAAATCTTTGTTGAACTGGAGGAAATGATTTTAACGGGAATCGCATGCGGTTTCTGGGAGATGGTTGGGATTTCTCCAGCCGCTTCGGGAAGAGAACCCACCGGTTCCTTGTCGAAAATTCGTTGCATGAAAAAATCTTTTCCATCTTTCCTGATTTTCCAACTCTGGCACCAGCCAGTTCTCCGGAAAGCCAAATAAACCGCTTTTCTCGTGACGCCAAGCCATTTCGCCATTTCCGTTTCTGTTTCAAATTTCTCCAGGGGAGGAGCACTGGGAGATTCGTGAACTGAAAAACGAGTGACTTTTTGGTTGACAACTGCCACTTCCCTCCCGCGAAACTGAAATCTATTTCTTCCTTCATTAGCCGCTTTGTTCAAAGATTTGGGAGAAAAGTGCATGAATTTCGCCAACTACGCCTGGGATGAAAATCTCTCGCTGAGTCTTTCTTTGGAAACTGCATCTATCAAAACCCACATTTTGATAGGTGGAAAAAAAAATAAATAAAATTCAGAATATTCTGGGATGAATTTTCAAAATCCACTTCTGCTCCTCATTTTAGCGGAACTCATTTGTTAATTTTTTCTCGTTTTCTGGGGAGGATCCAGAATGCCTTTTGGAGATTTTTTTTGGAGAAGAATTTTTTTCTCTCTCAAAAAGTTTTGGGAGGAATGTTTGAAAAATACCCTCCTGAATGGATAGAATGAAAAAAACACTATGCTGAAAAACACAGGTAAAACCCACCCCACTGAATCTAAAAATGGTTAACGAAGAAAAATAAAAATGAAAATGAAAAATCATTTCCTAAAAAAAAAAAGGATTTCAGGGCTTAACCACACGCTCTTGAGGGTGGGTCTTTTTCATTTTCTCCTGACTTTAGCAGAAAAGCATGTCTCAGTTGTTAAATTTACCCCAGTTGGGAGCCAAAAAAACCACCTGTTTCGACAAAAAAAACCCAGAAGGGAGACAAATATCCCCTCCCAAATACCCAGAAACGAGACAGTTTTTAACGCAAGATGGATTTTTTCCCCCAGAGAATCGACGCGAGGAAATCTTTTTCCGGAGTTGGAAAAAGATTTTGAATATTCCGCTGAAATCTGGAGGAAAACCTCTGGGGAATCTGGGAAAACGAATTCATTTTCCCGGTTTGGTCAGGTCGGGAAAACGAATTCATTTTCCCGGATTGGTCAGTTCGGGAAAACGAATTCATTTTCCCGGAGCTGGATTCCGCAAATTATTTTCTGGATTCAGAATTCATTTTTCCCCCGAAACCGAACGCCAAATTCTTCCCGGAGCGGATTTGGGAAAAATCAACCGATCGTGCGTGGAAAATCTGCCCAAAATTCACTGAAAAAATCTGGGGCAAAATCAGACCTACCACACGTGGCAAATCTGAAAAATCAGGAAAAAGGTTCTGCCCAAATTCACCAGAATATTTTCCAGAATCGGATTCTGGAAAAGATTTCCCTCCGGATTTCAGCGGGGGCGATCAAACTTCATCCTCCTCATTCTTGTCCTCAAACTCATCGAATTCCGAGGCAGCCTGCACCATTTCTTCCACCAAAACTTCGTCCACAATGCATGTGATCGCTTTCACATTTCCGCAGAAAAGGTGCTTGATGGAAAAGACGACTTGCCCGCGGAGAGGCATGCCCATGAGCTCTTTTTGCTTTCGGATGGGTTTTTTCTTCCCATCATCGCACAACTCCCAAAATCGACACGAGAAATCCGATTTCGGGAGTTTGGAGGGATAAATCTTGGCATAAATCTTTTCCTGCTCGGATTTGTCAGTTTTCACGAGGATGAAATCTCCCTCCTGAAATCAGGCAAAAGACGGACCAATCTCTTTGATTGCCTGCTTCTTTTTCATCGCAGCAGAGTTGAGATGCTTTTCCAGATCTTTGAAAAATTTAATGTTTTCTTCCGGAAGAGTGATTCCCAGAGAAAACGATTCACCTTGATGAGCGAAAATCTTGAATTTGGTTTGGAGTTTCACTTTGAGCAATTTGCCATCGTGGAGGCATGGGAGGAGGCAGAAAGAAATTTTACCAGAAGATTTTTTCACGGGGTTGTCGAGAGAGATGTCGGAGATAGATATTTTCGCGGGGTTCATTTTCTTGGGTGAGACAAAAAAATGAATTAAATCGCGAAAATCCATTTCTCCATGAACTTGCGATCCTCTTCCGAGCGGACTGGGAGAAAACCAGTTGCCATATCCACAGCTCTTTGAAAGTTTCTTTCTGCGTCACACGCTTTTTCCCAGTCCGTTTCCTCTTTGATTTTTGTTGCCTCCGGAGGAGTGGATTTCTTTTCACTTGACATTTTTTCTCCAATGAAGAAAAAATTCAAAACGCATTTTGCAAATCCACAAGGGCACCATCCATCGCAGCCCGAGTCAGGTTATGATGTTTATAAAGTCCTTTTTTGGGGTGCGCGTGCATCGCCGTTTCCAATGCAGCTTGCTTTTTCATGAGATAGATGAATTCTTGCAATCTGGGAGAAGCCCAAGTGACTTCGTGAGATTTTTCCCCTGAATCCAGAAAATAAGTTTTTTTCTTGCAGAGTTGATTGAAAAAAACTGTGCGCGACAACCCAAATCGTTCCCGAATTTCCTCTGCGGTGAAAAAGTGTTCCCCATCAATCTGGATGAATGGTGTGTCTTCTTCCTCCTGAATCCAGAACACTTTTTGATCGGTTCTTCTGGTATATTTGGTGTTGCCCGATTTGAGAACTCGCAAAATCGTTTTGGAGGGAAGCCCCGTTTTTTCGCTAGCTTCTTTGAATGTGAAAAAAGTTTGCTTTTCTTTTCCTTCTTCCTGAATCGAAAATTTCATTTTAAATGGGGAAAAAGGTTTTTTTCTCCATTAAAAATGTCTTTACCTGCATGGCAATCATTTGCGCGAACGACAAACTTGCGAGGATGGTCGCGATTGAAAAAAGATGAACTGGTGCAGTTTTTAGTTGAAAATCTTTGGCAAGGAGGGGGATTAGATCAGCCCAAAATGAACAAAGCAACTCGTTTGGGACTTCCGAAAAGACGAAAAGTCAACCCTCTAGATGCCGAAAATCCAGAAATAGATGTGCCTATTTTGGTTCCGGAAAGAAGAAATGTTCCTCCCAGAGCCATTCCCAGAGCGATTGAACAAAATGTGGAAACAGTTTCGGATTGGTTGAATTGGTTGGAAAGTGTGGATGATGTTGATATTCGGAGAAGAGCCAATCCCGCGGTGGAAAGATTGAAAAAACAAATCAAAAAATTGTGGGAACAAAGGTTGGTCGTGGAAGAAGGAAAATCCGCTTTGCGAGGATTCGCGAGACAATTCATAATTCAAGGAGATGATTCCCCAACTCCCCAAGATTTTTTCCGGAAAGCAAGATGGCAGATTGTCAAACTCTTGCGCGAAAATCCACAAACAAATGTAAAATGCGTTTTAAATGTAGAAATGTCCCAAACCAATTTGGCTTCTGGAGAGGAAATAATTGATGACCCATTTTTCCATTCCCGACAGAAAAAGAATCTGGGAAACAACCCGGACATTCTGGATGAAATGGAAAGAGAAATGATTGAGAATCTGGAAAACTTCAATCGCAGGGGAAGTAATTGGATGTTTGAAAGAGTTTGCGTTTGGAAATTCATTTTGTGCGCTGGAACCCACTGCGAGGATCTGGGTGGATTGAACTGCCTGCCGACTTGGCAAACAAGAAAGCCGTGATCAACATGCAAAATGAAGATAACATGTGCTTCAAATGGTGCTTGGGCAGAGCCGCAAATATGGTCAAGGTCCATCCGGAAAGAATCACACCGGCTTTGCGAGAACAAGCAGAAGAGATGAATTGGGTTGGTTGCGAATTCCCCATGGCCGTGGAAAAAATCAAGTTTTTTGAGGCCAGAAATCCTGACATTTCAGTGAACGTTTTTGGCTGGGATGGATTTGTTTTTCCCCTGAGAATCACCAAGGAAGAAAGGGGACTTCATGTGGATTTGATTCTGCTGACAGAAGAATTCAAAACGCACTATTGCCTGGTGAAGAATTTCTCCCGCCTGGCAAGCTCCCAAGTTTCGCGAAATGGGCATGAAAGATTTTTCTGCAAAAGATGCCTCAATTCATTTCCCAGAGTGGAAAGTCTGGAGAAACACAAAACCATTTGCGGAGACTTTGAGGCCGCGAGAATTGAACTTCCAGGAGGAACTTGTTCCTTCCAAAACTATGCAAAAATGATGCATCTGCCTGTTGTGGGATATGCAGATTTTGAGTCAATCTTGAAACCGCTGAGGGGAACTCAAAAAACCCACGAGCATATCCCCTGTGGATTTGCGTTTCATCTCGTTTCCCCGTTTTTGCAAATGGAGCCTGTGTTGAAGAGAGCTGCAAATGAAAATGAAGAACTTCCCAGAGAGTTCATTCTGGAATTAATTTCCCAGGTGAGACAAGCTCACTTGAGTTTGAAGAAAAAGGAAATTATTCCCCTGACCAACCAAGAATGGAAATCATTTCGGGAAGCGAAAGTGTGTTGGTTGTGTCGAGAAAAATTCGGAGAAAAAAGTCTGTCCAAGGTGAGGGATCACTGTCACTTCTCGGGAAAATTCAGGGGAGCAGCGCATCAATCTTGCAACCTCAAGTTTCAAAGGCCAAAATTCACCCCTGTGTTTTGCACAATCTGGCAAACTATGATGCCCATCTTTTTGTGCGAGCTTTGGGGACAATGGAGAAGTTTTGAGCGTGACATGCATCCCCAACAACGAGGAGAAATATATTTCCTTTTCCCTGAAATTCGAGTTGAAAAAAGAATGGAATGAGGAGAAAGGGAAAGAATTTTCAGTGAAACATGAAATTCGATTTCTGGATTCCTTCAAATTCACGCTGGCAGGATTGGAATCGCTGGCAAAAAATCTCCCCAAAGAAGAATTGAAAGAAATCACCAGATTTTTTGGTGAGAAAAGCGATTTGATGCGGCGAAAAGGAGTTTATCCCTATGAATTCATGACAGGATTTGACAAATTCGAGCAAAAATTACCGAAAAAGGCCGCGTTTTTCTCCAGATTGAATCAGGAAAAAGTCTCAGATGAAGATTTTGCCCATGCCGAGAAAGTCTGGGAAGAATTTGAAGTGAAAAATATGGGCGAGTTTCACGATCTTTATCTAAAAACGGACGTGCTGCTGCTTGCAGATGTCATGGAAAGTTTCAGAAAACTTTGCGAAGAAAACTATGAACTGGATCCAGCGCACTTTTTCACTACCCCTGGGTTGGCTTGGGATGCAATGCTGAAAATGACCGGAGCGAACTTGGAACTTCTGGAGGATGTGGAACAGTTGTTGATGATTGAAAAAGGAGTCAGGGGAGGAAACGCAAATGCATTCAAGCGATTTGCGAAAGCAAACAATCAATATATGAAGAATTTCGATCCAAAAGAGCCATCTCGTTTCCTGGTTTATTTGGACGCAAACAACCTTTATGGATGGGCCATGTCGCAGCCTCTTCCAGTTGGGAAATTCCAATGGATGAGCGAAGAAGATTTGCAAAACTGGGAAAAGTTTGTGAAAACAGAAGATCGAGGTTGCATTCTTGAAGTTGATCTCATTTATCCCCCAGAATTGCATGACGACCATAATGATTTTCCCCTGGCTCCGGAAAAACTGGCGCTGGGTGGGATTGAAAAACTCACGCAAAATCTGAGGGACAAAGAAGGCATGGTTTTGCACGGTCGCAATCTAGCATTTTATCGTTCCCTGGGAATGAAGTTGAAAAAGATCAGGCGAGGAATCAAATTCGAAGAAGCACCTTTCATGAAATGTTATATTGACAAAAACACTGCCCTGAGATCCAAGGGAAAAACAAAGTTTGAAAACAATTTCTTCAAACTCATGAACAACACAGTCTTTGGGAAAACCATGGAAAACCTGAGAAACCGAGTCACGATTGAACTGGTGAAAGATGCGGAAAGGGCAGAAAAGCTGGCGAATAAATGCAACTTCGCCGATGTGAGAATTTTCGATGAGTTTCTGATTGCAGTCAAGATGAGGAAAACTCGAGTGGTCATGAATAAACCGATTTACGCAGGAATGTCAATCTTGGATCTGTCCAAACTTTTGATGTATGATTTCCACTATGAATATGTGAAGAAAAATTGGGAAAATGTTTCTCTCCTGTACACCGACACAGATTCTTTGGTGCTGGAGATTGAAACGGAAGATTTCTTTGCGGACATTGCGGGGGATGTGGCAGAATGGTTTGACACAAATGATTTTTCCCCAGAGCATCCGGCAGTGTTGAATGGAATGCCAATCGTGCCGGGGAACATGAAAAAGATTGGGTTGATGAAAGATGTATGCGAGGGTGCCATTCTGACAGAATTTGTCGCCCTGACCGAAACTGTATTCTCTCCTGATTGAGAAGAATGCAGAAACCACTGGGGAACAAAAGGCAAAAGGAGTGAAAACATGCATGATCAAAAAGAGTTTGAGGCATGCAAACTTCATGAAATGTTTGAGGACAAAACAAAAGCAACTCAGGAGGCAAAGTATCTTCCGCAGTAGGGGGCACCATTTGTTCACGGAAAACATTACCAAAATTGCGCTGAGTGCGGAAGATGACAAAAGAGTGATTGTGGGAAATGGAATTGATAGCGGAGCTCTCGCCGGGCCGAAGGCCTGGCTGCGCAGCACCATACTCATAGAACCGATGCCCGCATTTTTCATGGTCATGGCTAGCGGAATGTTTCGCGGGCGCGTGTGTGTACCGCACGCGCCCGTGTTGGGCAATTTTGAAACCAAAGCGAGGCTGTGTTTTTCGCGAGGCTACATGGCCAATGTGACGTGAGCTCGGTAAACACGTCAGTTGGAGCTGTGTTTAGCGGAGAAAACCGTTTTAAAGTATTTCCCTGCATTTTTTCGCGGTTTGCTACTCAAGACAGGTTTCACATTTTTCAAACAGTGGTCAAGACCGCATTTGAGGCTGCGTAACTCTGCAAATCAAGCGTTTTTGGAGGAATATAGAGCTAAGTGCTTATTTTTAAACCTGATTTCGTTTTAAATTGAAGCTAGTAGCTCGTCGAAGCATTTGTTTACAACTAAACTCTTTTGAGTTTAATTATTGTGCTTCCGACCTTTTCGCCTTAGTTTAAAAGCTTAATATCATTAGTTTACTGTTCTATATTGTGCAATTTTTTAGGTTATATGTTGGCTACACAGCCGTCAGCTCGGTAAACACTTTAAAAGTTGGATCTTTCGCAGTGTTTAGCGGAGCAGTAAAGTCGTTATTTCCCTGCATTTTTTCGTGGTTTGCTACTCAAGACAGGGATAATTAATTAATTAAGGGATACTCAGAAGCCGCTTCAGTGGAAAAAGAAGAACTTTCAGCGGTAAAATCTTGCTTCGAGGAACCCTCATACGTTTTTATCAATGCAGGAGCAATGCGGGAAGATGTCTTGTTTTTATTACGGATTACAGATTTCAGAACCGAAGAAGCGGAGTTTTAACGAATTTCCAAGCGGTCCAGTGACTTAAAGGTAAAATAAATCACCTTTTTTGATGGGAATTTATGTTGATATCAATTTTTGATTGACTTTTCCTTTGTGTTCTCTTAAATTTTGGAGACATGTTTATGAAACGTGCTCAAATTAAGTCGTGTTTGTTATCTTGAATTTCATCGAGGACAGCTCTGCCCTGATGCGCTATTAATGGTATACGTGTTTTTAAACATAAACTAATGGAGATTTGAATAACATTTTTCGAAAGAAGATTGTGTTGTCCATTTTTATGTGTTTGTTCATTTATTTCATAGATTGAAAAGCGATTTTATGTAAACAAAACAAGACTTAGATTTTCTGTCAGGCTTCACTCGCGTCGCCTTATGCAAATATTTGTGTATTTTTGCAATTTTGATTTCCAAATCAGTTTCTCGGGCAATTTTTGACAAACAAAAACTGTATTTTATTCGGAAAGTAGTCGTACTAGTTATTCTAGACAGAGAAAAGTTGTTTTGTGAACTTTGTACTGTGCAGACTGTCGGGTAATACTGTTTATTGAGAATTGCTAAAATTGAAAAATAGCCCGGTCATCAATCTTAATCCTTTCACCTTAGTTAAGTTTCACCTTAGTTAAGCTTGTTCCTTTTCTCCAGCTCATTTCGATTTTTACCGTAATTTGTACTTGCAAGAACCTGTTAATTTAACATTCCAAACCGAATTTTTGAACAAACTTGAAAACAGATTAAGTGAGAGCGAAATTTTATCCTGCGAAGGATCTTTATCTTTGGCTGAAATAATACCCACGCAATGCGTGGACTTTCTTCAGGGAAAACCCCAGGTTCAGACGGATTACCTCAACAATTTTACGCTAAATTCTGGGATCTTTTAGGCCCTATTCTGTTCGAAATTATAAATTTAGTTTGGAAAATAATTCTCTCAGTGATTCAATGGAAGGAAGCGTAACTAGATTACTTTACAACAAAGATGATAAGAAAAACCTCAAAAATTGGTGGCCCGGCCATTTCGCTACTCAATGTTGATTACAAAATTTGTTCAAAAGCTCTAACAGACTTTCAAAAGTGTTACCCTCGATTATTTCAAGAAGATCAAACTTGTTCCGTCCCGGGTAGGACGATTTTTGAGAATTTATTTCTCTTGTGTGACACTCTAGATTATATAAATATTACCAAGTATCTTGCTGAATATTGATCAATTGCAAGAGAAAGCCTTTGACGGGGTAGAAAAACATTGGTAAACTTTTTACCAATGTTTTAAGTCGTTTTGGATTTTGCCCTAATTTCCAGCGTTGATTTCTACATTATACTGTCAAGCAAATATGAAAATTATAGTTAATGGTTTTTTGACTAAAGAAATTCCACTCGAGTGGGGGGTGAGGCAGGGAGATCCCCGGTCTCCACTTTTGTACGTTTTATGCGCAGACGTTTTGGCTACCAGTATAAGAAAGGATGATACTATTGAAGGTTTTCTCCTTCCAGAAGCCTGAGGAAAGCGTTTTAAAATTCACCAATGAATGCGGATGACTCCACATGTTTTATAAACGATATTTTTCTCTAGACAAATTGTTTACCTTACTTCACAAATACCAGACAGGTACAGGGACTAAATTAAATGTGGCAAAGAGTACAGAAGCCATGAAGTTAGGAGCTTGGTGCTCACGTCCGGACACTCCTTATGGCCTGACGTGGGTGTCAAGAATGCGAATCTTGGGTGTCTGGTTTAGCAATGGTACTGCAAATGTGGAACCAGATAACTGGTTACCACGCCTTTCCAAGCTAGATTAAAATTTGAACCTGTGGAAGGGTGTGGGGTGTTTTCACTCCCACGCTATCGGCACTACTCAATACTAGGTTTTTATTCAATGTTAAGACTATTTTCTTTTACCTAATGGACTTCTGCTGATGACGAGAATGACATGCGAGCACGCTTTTTCATTAAGACCATACTTTATGGTATATGGGTTTTTCGAAACAAAGCAACTTTTCACAATGGCACCGAGAACTCTCGGGCCACTGTAAGGGACATAAGGAATGACATCACAACACAGTTGCAAATTGACCGGGGGGGGGGGTACTTTGCACATTTTTGGGTGGGGGTATGCCGCTGGGACTCTTGAGACCCTTAACCTATACTATACCATTTTAGCTGCATTTTGCAACCTTATTCTAGACTAAACACCGAAAAATCCTACCCTATCCTAGACCTTTTCTAGACTCGCTATTTTGCAGAAACTAGAAACTCATTCACTATCACAGTCTAAGATACCAGGGGTCAGTAAAAATGTCATACAGCACACCTTACCGATTATTAAATGCCATTTGCCAGTAAACCTCGTCTAGTGTCTCTAGTCTAAATTCTTCATGCAACTGATCAGTTTTGCGGAAAATGATACTCTATTCTAGACCAAAAATCTCTGATTACTATACCCTATCCCAGACTAAACTGCCTGAAAACCATACCCTTCACAGCAGCACATACCTATATAGCTCATATATGGGAGTACTCCCCCCCCCCCCCCCCCTCCACCGTGAACAGAAATTTTCTGCTTTGTGGTGTCATCCGAATATTTGTGGAATACAACAGTCAAAGCTTGTGAGTGATAATTTAGGTACTGGCAACTCATCATTCATTACCAGAAATGACTAAAGTAATCATGTGCAAACCAGAAAGGATTTCAAGTGGACCAAACGACCGGAAATGAATTTTATAAATAATCCCTTATGGACTAGACTTTCAAGTGACTGTAAACCGGAACTGACCTTGTATTATTGTAACCGGAAATGACTAGCTTTAACTCAGGATGCCTTGTAACCGGAAATGACTAGCCTCTCAGGATAATATTGTAAACTTTAGGGATTTGTTATTGATAAATTAAACATTTTAAAAGAAAAAAAAACTTTTGTTGTGTTTAGCGGAGAAAACGGTTTGCAAAATCATTTTTCCCTGCTTTTTTTTGTTTGCTACTCAAGAGAGGGTTCTCAAACAGTGTGCTTTTGTGGAATTTGTGCAGTCTAAATGTAATGTGCAGATGGTCGCGTAATAAGCTTACTGTTTTTGAGAATTGCTAAAATTGAAAAATAGCCTGGTCGTCAATCGTAATTCTAATTTTTCTTGTGCTTTCGACCTTTCACCTAAGTTAAGCTTATCAACATCGTTTCTGTTCAGAGAGCTCCGCTGTTAGGCTAAGCCTATCTATATATATTACGCTGGCGTTGGGGCATTGGAGACTGGGAGAAATATTCTCCCCAAATGAACGTGAGATTTTGGAAAATGGCTAATTTTTTGTGCGGAAATTCAGCGGACAAATCTTGAAATTAGCCATTTTCAAGATTTTGTTTTGTGCTCATTTCGGCAGGAGTAGGTGATAAAAGAGAGTTCTGGGACAGTCCCAAATTCCCCTGAATTTCACAGAATTTTCACAGATCCAATAAATTCCAAAAATCCAACGATTGCTGTCATTTTTCACACAACTCCGGAACTTGTCAAATCTGTCTTCGCTTTGGTGAGTGTGTGCTTTTCAATTTTGTGGTTTTGGTTTTGGTCTCGCGAGTTTTCTCGCCCTCGCGTTACGTGGAGATGGCCGCGCGTCCCGCGCACCAGCCGTTCGCCCAGAATAGAACTGTCCGCTGATAGCGGAGGAAAACCTGGATCTGGGGGGGGGGGGGGGGGGCACCAGAGGCCCACCCGGCCCCCACCAGCAACGGCACTTCCCCTGTAACCACAATAGGCCATTTTCACGATGGCGTCATTTGACTACAACTACCAGAATTAATTTCGTTTTTCCTTTCTTATTTAAATTTTGTAATCCCTGTGAGGTTTAAATAACAATGGCCCTAATTTGCACTACAAAACAAAAAACTGAACCTCCGTGCGACCCTTCTTCAGAAACTGCCGGCCACCTCGTACTATCGATGCCGTGAGCGTAAGCATGAGAAATTTAATCTTGAAAGCGAGTTTCGCCGCAACATCCTGTCTCGTGGTTATTCAAATACCACAGATGATCACACGCGTTTGGCATAGATCAAAGATCTCCTAAAAACGATCGAAGATTACGACGTAGAAGGAGCCATCATTCGCAGTAAAGAACAGTTGATAGAGCTGGGGGAAAACCGACCAAGTATTTCTACCAGCTTGAAAATCAGCGACAGACCACAGGGTCCAGAGGAGCTCTATTTGATCGTACAAGACGCTATTTTCTTTGAATCTTCGCTGTCTTGAAAGTTAAACTGATTGCGTTACACAAAATGTGTACCGCGGGCCAAATTACTACGGGCTCGAAAGCTGCAAAATCGGCGCACAGTAAGGGACTGGTCAATAAGTATAGGGGGGTGGGTCGGAGCAAATGGGGGGTGGTTTACTAGATTTTGAGCCCTCACAAAGGGGTGGGTCATTAAATTTTGAGCTAGCCAAAGGGGGTCGGTCATCATATTTATGATTCAATGATTTTACGATTTTACATGTATAAAAATGAACTATTTGTTGAAATAAAAATGACAGAACTCAGAAACTCACCATACCAGGAAATAGCAAGGGTGACAGGCCGCACAATCTCTATACCGGTGTGAAACATTTGACAACCTTTTCTATTTTTGCTCTAACGAGTGTATCTTTTAAAGATTTTCCTTTTTTAAAGGATATAATAGATGGTTCTTTAAAAATTTGCCGTAAAAGTGGTTGGTTTTGTATATAGTGCCATTTTCTCATTAAAAAAACTTGTTTGATGTTTGGCACTGATGGTTGGTATTGTGTTACAAAAGGCAAAATGTCTTTTTGAGTTTGTTTATCTTGTTTAAGCGCCGATTCCCTTTCTGTGAATTTTATTTCTGATAGGATTTTTTCTACCAGGTTATTTGGGTAGCCTCTAATCAGCAAGCGTTTTCTAAATTTTGAAATATTTTCCTCAAAAGTGGTTTTTGAAGAATTAGTTCGTAGGAGTCTCAGGGCTTCGCCCTTCACGAATCCTATTTTAACACTTGGTGGGTGACAAGACGTAAAATGTGTATATTGAAAGGTTTCCGTTGGCTTAAAATGTGTTTTTATATCAAGGATAGATTGTTCCTTGAAGTCTTTCGCCTTTGTATATAACTGTATCTGGAAATGTAGTTTCAATGTCTGAGATTTCAGCCGTAAATTTGATTGTAGGGTGATGTGAGTTGGCTTGTTCGATGAATTGTACAATATCTGGTTTGCTGATGTCCCATAGTGAGAATATATTGTCAATGTAACGTTTCCAAACTGTGGGTTTAGAGACGTTTTTGCTTAGAATTTGTGTTTCAATGTTCGCCATGAATATGTTTGCAAAGGCAACGGCCATTTTAGTTCCCATGGCAGTACCGTGTATTTGCAGACAGAAAATGCAGAGAGTGACAGTGAGAGCGATTTACCATTAAGTGTACTCCGTGTTAATTAATTTGTTTTATATTGTGGACAACAAAGGTAAATCAAGAAATATTCATACATGTACATGCAAATAGGAGATTATTAAACCAGATTTTGCAAAACAAGAATTTTGTTGTGAGGGGGTGGGTCATGTAATTTTCAACCTTCCATCAGGGGTGGGTCAGTCAATTTTGAGCCAAGAGAAAGGGGTGGGTCACTTGTTTTGCAACCACTGATTTCCCAAATGCTCCGACCCACCCCCCCCCCCCCCCCATACTTATTGACCAGTCCCTAACTACGGAGAGGGAGGAAACCGATTTAGGCATAATTTTTCAAATCCCTGTAACTCAGACGAAATTCAATAAAAACACCTCATTTTAAGTATGTGATCTGTAATTTCTATATTCTAATGAAATATCGAAGAAATCCATCGAAACAAGTAGGTAAACCTACATTTGCGGCGACCGAAATTTACGGCTTGAAAGCATCGCTTTCGTTCAATGTGCACCGCAACAGCTGGTGACGGAAATGACGCCATCAGGTTATTGTGCGCATGATCGGAAGTTTTTTCAGACGTTATCGCATCCGCCGAAGGTTATGATTCGATTGCCCGTTTGCAGTTTCGCTGGATTGTAAGATGTAAATCTTGAGAATTCTGCTGAAATTCTTCGCAAATTCTACTGTTCTAGTGTAAAATGGGTATTCTACATTTAGCCGTTTGTTAAGAAGGATTTTAGTGTGGACCAGGGGCCGATTAATCGGCTTTTTCAAAAGCCGCGAGCAACGGACTAGAGGACGGTTGTGGTTTCCCATGGTGTTGTGCTTGTAGATTTTGACCTCATTTTGGCGTCCTTTTTAGCCTGGCGGTTGGTGTATTGTTTTCGCCACTAATATTAGCATGTAGATTTTTATGTAAGAAAGCCGTTTAAATTTATTGTACTTTTCTCTCTGAAATACCGGACATGACAGGATCTGAAATGATCTGTTGGCGTGAATGTCTTTCCTGCTATTCGTAATGTCACGCTGGCCCAGCTATTTTAGTTTTGTCTTTGCAGGATTTTAATTGTCAGGATCCAAGCTTTATAGCAGAGGGAGCTGTAGCTTAATAAGCTATTCAACTTGAAGAGAGTTGAAGTTTGTCTCAGTCAAGGTTGTAATTTTAGCTCGCTGTTTATACTAAAACCCCGCTGGCAATTTCGACAGTCTGGCAACTGCTTCCGTTTGAACACCAAAAGAAATTAAACACGCGTTAAATTTTCAATAATCTTTCTACCATTTCGAAACGTAAGCATGTTTTGTCCTGCTCGATAATGTTTTTTTCTTCTAAGTCGGATTTTCTTGCAGGAGTATACCTTTTCAAAGAAGAATTTTCCATGTTTTTGATTTTCCCTCCACAGCTGATGTTTTGAATTAGCAGTCCGGGAGTATGCCAGTTTTGGCAGAAGCGGTGACGTCATGATTCTATTGTTCCGCTAAAAATACGCAAAAATCGGAAAAAATAATAGCGAGAAAAATGAGAGGTTTTTCAAAAGCTGTCCCAGATCCCCTCGTACAATATCTGGGACTTCCAAACAAGCCATCTTGAAGAAGGGTCATTCTTGTGTCTCCAAGGGAAGTTTCGTGCAATATTTCGGAAGTTTTGTGATAAAATAGCGAGAGTTTCAAACGGCCTTCGAAGACGCCGCCGCCATCTTGACGGGCATCGAATGTAAGTACATGTCTTTATGCTTAGTTTTCAGTATCTTGCCGAATTCTTTCGAAATCAAGACTAATTTTCCTTAAAACTACAACATGTAAGTGATGATCAGGCAAAGTTTTATAGATGGCAACAACCTAGTAAAAATGGCAACCACACATTGAAAATTGCCTACGGATGCGAAGGGTTACTGTATTGATAGCAATGACTTATTCGGCCTTTGTAATGTTAGGTATGATGTATCGCGTTTGTTTCTAGTTTTCTTCACAGGCAATGTATTCATTCATGCAATGCACAGGCAATGTATTCATTCATGATTCATCTATCTTAACTGATCCAAATTGTCTGTGAAATCAGTTTTAATCAGTGTGAGTAGGCTAAATGTGGACTAAATTTTCTGTACATGATGTTGATGATACTTAATTGTGCCAAAAGTTGTTTATACATATCCCAAATACAAATGTTCAGATACAAATGTTCAGCCAAAAAGGGATAATTACATCAAATATATATATCAATTTATTAAATACCACCCCTGTGCTGAGGCATAACGTCAAACATGGATCAGGACAAATGCAGCCCCTGTGCATAAGCCTACATTTATGTCAAAATATCAACAGAAGTTTGTATTTGGATAAATCATAAAATCTTGAGATTCCCTCGCAGTGAAATAATCTCCTTTATATTCATACATGAAAGACAACTCACAAGATAACTGTTGCAAATTGATGTCAGATACCACCATCATTCATTAAATTAATTTCCATTTTTTTGTGTTACAGGTACAAGAAGGCCTTAAAAAACAAGTTGATGGATATTTATCAAATTATGACTACAAAATATAACAATAAATAATACTGTTTTTTCAATCTGGTGTGCATTTCTTGTATATACTTGCAAGTGTTGTTCAATATAAACATGGAGAGCTAAAAGAACTTTGAAAATCTTTCCTTGTGGTCATGGCAAGTGTAGTAATGGATATTATTATTAGACTGTGAGCCTTCTCTTATTTTTCTTTCAGTTAGTCGAGTGAGCATGCACACGCTCACTCAACTAACTTAAAGAAAAATAAGAGCCGGCTAGCAGTCTATATTATTATGGGTCAATATAATTTTTGTGGGTACCCACAGAGAAGAGTGCCCCCCCCCCCCCCCCCCCCCCCCAGAAGTTGCTGTTCATCGCAAACCTCTCAACTTTTACAATGTCTTTGGTTTGAAGGCAAAACCGGAGTTAAAAGCCATGATTTTATTTTCAGATCTAACACCTTGGTGAAAAATTAATTCCCATATGGCGGGATATGTTATAATATCCCTCAACCTTGTTGATCAAAGTTCATTTGAGAGCTGTACATCTTTTGCTTCATTTCCTTGTGCTATAACTGTGTTAAATCTGGTGGATTATAGTATTAGTTCAAGTTTGAGTTCAAGAAATGTAACTCGCTTTCTTAGTTTTCCAGGATATACACCTTATTTTAATGAGTCTATTGGAATTTTTTAATTATGGTATATTAGCTGTTCTTCGAACACTAGAACTTTTGCCAGTTCACTACCCCATGTATAAAATCCTCAATTGTTGTTGTGTTGTTGCAAATAATCACTGAACTCCAGACAGTGGAATTGTTGGAAGCAAAAGGGCTCGAGGTGGGACAAAAAAATCATAAGACCATCTTACTTATACCTCATTCACACCAACGCTTAATCATGTTTAAATGTTGTTTATTTTAAAACATACATCCTAAATTCCTGAAATAATTGGAGTGAAATCTTTACTAAAAGCAACTTAATGACTTTTATTATCATTCCACGTAGTTTGAGTCATACATTTAAAAACGTTCGAGATGGAGGCTAAAACCATAGTTAAACTAAACAACATTTAAACATGTTTAACCATTGGTGTGCATGAATGGGGCTTTAGATTAATCTATCACTTTCAGGGGTCCTGTCCTGGTGTACCGGTACACAAGGACAAAACTCAAACACAGACACAATACAAAGGGAATATACAGTAAAAAGCCGCGTGTAACAACCTTGTGATGTTAGTACCAAAAGTTTAAGAACCTGTTTTACCAAAATAGATCAAGCAGGAACCTTCTTATATGTGGGTTACAGTTAAATTATGATAAACATTTTAACCAAGGAGTTTGACTTTTGAGATTGTAAAATTGTATTACAAGAAAATATTTTATTTTATTTAAGCTTATTTTTCAACTCTTGTTGTAGAGATAAGACTACATATACATTCTGTGATCAGTTTTGTTAGGTTTATTTATCATAATACAGTTGTCACGAATAAATACTGTATATTTAAGGAACAAACCCAAGATTATTTATTTTTCTGGTAATCTACAACTACTGTATATCTCCTTCATAGAAATTAAGAACCTGCTAAGCCTAAATTGCCAATAACTACCCCAAAATACAAGAACCTATTTTGCCAGACGTAAAAAATGTAGGTTCTACGGGGCACTGAAGTTTACCGTAATTGTGAAATCCCTTGTGAACTCGTACACCAGGACAGAACTCCATCAGAAAAAATAAACAGAAAGACAAATTCGAAAAACCAGAGATTTTATTCGTAAATGAAAGCTTGTGCCGAAACGGAATCAACGAAAAAACAAAACAAAAATGCTTAATAACCTCACCATAAACTTTATGTGTGTAACCGCCTGCGTGATATAACCGCGTACTCGCGACAAATTACTCAAAAAATTACTCTCTGCAAACATCAGAAAAAAAAACACAGAGCAGCTCACTTTCTTATTTGTTTCCGAAGCATTCTTTTTTCTAACAATATGAAAATTAAATTTAATAAACGGGCGCAAACTTGTTAGCGTGCTTACCTATATTTTTCGAAGTAGACTACGTACGTAGTGCCATTAGCACTAAGTGCACGATAAACTAAGAATTCTAGCGCAAGAATGGCTTTTCTCTACCCGCGATGTGTTTCCCAATTCACAGACATCGAGAAGACAAGAAAAAAGGCACGATTGAACGAGCATTTTTGTCCATACTCTTCGATTCCTCTCACTTGTCCGCCATTTTGAATGTTTTGAAAAAGACCATCGCCATGGTGATCATGTTATGGTTGGTGACGTAGACCATTTTTTTCGCTTCTGCCAAAACTGGCATACTCCCGGACTGATTAGTAACGGCTTACCGCACATCCGGTCATTGCTACTTCCGTCACCAGATGATGCGGTTCACATCGAACTCGTCACGTGGTACAAGTATAATTTCTCTCGGCACTTCGTGCCTCGTTATCGGCACTTCGTGCCTTGTTCGGACGCTTTCCGAAGATAATTGCGCCCTAAGTAATTTGGCCCGCGGTACATATTTTTTGTAACGCAATCAGTTAACCTTTCAAGACGGCGACGGTTCGAAAAAAATAGCTTCTTGTACGATTAAATAGAGCTCCTCTGGACCCTGTGGACAGGCACACGACTCAATTGCAGAGTTACGTGCCAACAATTCAACCGTGACTTCTGATAAAAATATTATTCGCGAAAGTCGCGATTTTTATCGTAACCTCTATTCGGTTGAACAGGTTTATTTATCTAGCCAAGGTTTTTAGACCAACTGGATAAAACTCTGGCGACAGTTCGAAGAAAATAGCGTATTGTACGATCAAATAGAGCTCCTCTGGACCCTGTGGACAGGCACACGACTCAATTGCAGAGTTACGTGCCAACAATTCAACCGTGACTTCCGATAAAAATATTCTTCGCGAATGTCCCGATTTTTATCGTAACCTCTATTCGGCTGAACAGGTTTATTTATCTAGCCAAGGCTTTTAGACCAACTGGATAAAACTCTGGCATCCGAAGACCAGGAGAAATGCGAAGGTGACCTCACACTCTTTGAATGTCAAGAGGCCCTTTCACAAATGCAATCATGCAAATCGCTTTCCGGTTGAATTTTATCGTCGCTTCTGGGGTCTATTAAGTCACGATTTAATAAATTACTCTTTTAAACACGGATCACTCTCTGACACAACGTAAAGGAATTATCCGCCCGCTTTACAAGAAGGACGACAAGTTAGACTTGAAAAACTGGCAACCAATTTTTTTCTGTTAAACACAGATTATAAAATTTGTACTAAAGTAATCAAACATGCGGAATTCCTGACCGCAGTATTTTTGAAAACCTTTTTCTGATCCGGGATACAATCGACTATGTAAATCATAAACAGCTTTCGGCCGCTGTTATTTGCTTGGATGTATGTTCTTGGGAAACGCAGTTTGAGAATTTCACAGTGTATTTTTAAAATGAATGAAGAAAGTTTGTGTTTTCATATGAGCGATAATATAATAAATTGAGGAATAATCAATTTAGGAAATAACGAAATATAATATCCAATTTATTCAACACTTTTGAGAGATTTCACAGATTGTAAAGTATAAATAGGTGATGTCACGTTTAATTCTCGCGGAGATTGCAGAGCGAATTTTTGTGTTTAGTTAAATATACGTATTGGATTCGTTTAGCAGTAAGATTTTGTTCCTAAAAGATTGTTTTTTTGGATGTGTTGATAGTTTGTCGAGATTTATGAGGAAAACAGTAATTTCAAACTTGTTTTAATGATGTATATGTATATGATGTATATCGGCTTATAAACAGGAACTTTTTAACGGTGAACTCTCATAACTTATAACTCTCATAACAATGAACTCCGAGACGACCGGCACAACAGTCACTTGTATTCCCGATTCAACTCCAGACACGTCCTCAAAAGAACCAGAGACTGTTATCATAATACTGATACGTTTTTACAACAACGTACAATAATTCACTCACTAGTTTTTTCGTTGTTTATGTTCGTATTGGTGCCAGAACAACAACCATAACTATGGAAACTATACAAACCTCCGGTCAGGAAGTAAAATTGCAGTTTAATACCGATGCCTTGGATTTCATTTATACTTGACCAGAAATCCGCAAGCATTTCCTTCCAGCAGGGCCCGGTTGTTCAAAAGGTGGATAGCGCTACCCACCGAATAAATCACTACCCAGTGGATAAAGGTGTGCAAAACCAATTGCGTTATCTACTGGATAGTGATTTATCGGGTGGATAGCACTATCCACCTTTTGACAACCGGGGCCAGAAATTTTAGCTGTCTCCGCGACCCGCAAAAATTTCCTCCCGCAAAACAAATTCAGTCGGACAATCTGCAAAATTTCCTTGTGCACGGTAGCTAAATCAATAAAACTATGACGTCTTTCCCATACTATTACATAATCAAACCGTAATAGCAGTGATTCAGTATTTCAAAATAGAACACACGAAAGGTCATACTATTTTGCTCTGCTATATCGCTCATATTAAAACACAAACTTTCCCCTCCCATTTAACTTTCTTAAAACGTCTCCATTCGTAAAAATAAACCTTGAAATTCTCAAACTGCGTTTCCCAAAAAAACGCATTTGACCTATTTTTACCCTTCTAAAGCAGCTTTAATGGCTTTACGACAAATGATTGAAGCTGATAGGTAATGTGAGATATCGAAACTTAATAAAAACTGTAATACCTTTGTGGTGACGTAACGTGAGACATGACAAGTTCATGACATTTCAATACCCTAGGGAAATTAACAATAGGACCGGGGGTGTTCCTCAAAAATTTTAGTGATGGTATGTGACGCCCTTCTTGAAATCCTAACCGCTTTAACCAACCATATCCTCAATGCCCTAATATAGCTTCTATAAAGAAGAAAGAAGAAATCCCCCGGACAAAAGTCCACAAAATTTTGTTAACAACTTTTGTCTCTTTTTTCGTCGACTGATTCCGAAATCTCGTTTAATGCGCATGCGCATTAAGGAGATAAAAAGGAGGGACTACAGACAAAGCCCAAGCTTTTGACCCTTCTCGGTCGACTGAGTTCGTATCGCCTTTCAAACCAATTAAGCGCATGCAATGAGATTCCTTGTCTCATTGAGCTGCCATTGCTCTTGTCATCAGTATTAAAACGGCGGGGGATGTTATTACAAGACTAAGTTTTAGTCGCGTTCAACGGACGAGAGGTCAAGTGTGTCGGTTGTGTTTTCCCTTGGTGTTGCGCTTGGAATTGTAGATTTGGACCTCATTTTAGCGTATGTTGGCATGTAGATTTTTATATAGGAAAGGTTTGAATTTCTTCAACTTTTCTCTCTGAAATACCGGACATGACAGGATCTAAAATGATCTGTTGGCCGTGAATGCCCAGCTATTTTAGTTTTGTCTTTACAAAATTTTAATTTTCAGGATCCAAGCTTTATAGCAGAGAGAGTTGAAGTTTGTCTCAGTCAAGGCTGTAATTTTAGCTTCCGTTCGCTACGCTTCTGTGGCGTGGAGCTCCCTTTGCAATTTTGACAGTCTAGCGACTGCTTCGTTCATGCATGGTTCATGCCACTATTTCATTCAGGCAATATCATGGTTTTGGTTCTTCTCTCGAACCTCATCAGTTGCCGGGTTTGTATTTCGACGCTCGTGTTCGCAGATGTTTGCGCCATGCTCTGCACTTGACAAATTAAACCTTTCCCAAATCTGGTTGAAAGTATCGCAAGAACATCTTTCCCCGCCAACAGTGCCTCCACTGCTTGAGTGTGTTTCGGTTTCAGCGATGTTATATTTAGAATTTTTTCCAGACATCCCTGAAGTTTGGCAACCATTGACAGAAACTAAAATTGTGTCGAGTGTTGATAGCGGCTGGCGCGTTTTTGACAGATGTTGACAAATTGCCATGGAAAAGCCAATCAGAGTTTTGAGTTGTGAGAGCAACGCATAAGTTCAAAAGCTTAGGCTTTGTCTGTAGTCCCTCCTTTTTCTCTCTCCCCGCCGCTCGTCTCGCCTTTCTCGCGTGGAGTGATTTTCACGCGCGCTCGCGTTTCGCTCGCTCTACTATCCCTGAGGAAAAAGGAGGGACTACTCGTAGTCTACAGTAACAGTAACAAAAAAGAAACAGCAACAACAAAAGTAACAGTAACAGTAACAGAAACAGTAAAAGTAAAAGTAAAAGTAACAGTAACAGTAACAGTAACAGTAACAGTAACAGTAACAGTAACAGTAACAGTAACAGTAACAGTAACAGCAACAGCAACAGCAACAGCAACAGCGACAGCGACAGCGACAGCAACAGCAACAGCAACAGAAACAGTAAAAGTAAAAGTAAAAGTAAAAGTAACAGTAACAGTAACAGTAACAGTAACAGTAACAGTAACAAAAGCAGTAACAGCATCAGTAAAAGTAACAATAACAATAACAATAATAGTAACAGTAACAGTAACAGTAACAGTAACAGTAACAGTAACAGTAACAGTAACAGTAACAGTAACAGTAACAGTAACAGAAACAGTAACAGTAACAGTAACAGTAACAGTAACAGTAACAGTAACAGTAACAGTAACAGTAACAGTAACAGTAACAGTAACAGTAACAGTAGCAGTAGCAGTAACAGTATCAGTAAAAGTAACAGTAACAGTAACAGTAACAGTAACAGTAACAGTAACAGTAACAGTAACAGTAACAGTAACAGTAACAGTAACAGTAACAGCAACAGCAACAGTAACAGTAACAGTAACAGTAACAGTAGCAGTAACAGCATCAGTAAAAGTAACAACAATAACAATAATAGTAACAGTAACAGTAACAGTAACAGTAACAGTAACAGCAACAGTAACAGTAACAGTAACAGCAACAGTAACAGTAACAGTAACAGTAACAGTAACAGTAACAGTAACAGTAGCAGTAACAGTATCAGTAAAAGTAACAATAACAATAACAATAACAATAACAATAATAGTAACAGTAACAGTAACAGTAACAGTAACAGTAACAGTAACAGTAACAGTAACAGTAACAGTAGCAGTAGCAGTAACAGTATCAGTAAAAGTAACAGTAACAGTAACAGTAACAGTAACAGTAACAGTAACAGTAACAGTAACAGTAACAGTAACAGTAACAGTAACAGTAACAGCAACAGCAACAGCAACAGTAACAGGAACAGTAACAGTAACAGTAGCAGTAACAGCATCAGTAAAAGTAACAACAATAACAATAATAGTAACAGTAACAGTAACAGTAACAGTAACAGCAACAGTAACAGTAACAGTAACAGCAACAGTAACAGTAACAGCAACAGCAACAGTAACAGTAACAGTAACAGTAACAGTAACAGTAACAGTAACAGTAACAGTAACAGTAACAGTAACAGTAACAGTAGCAGTAACAGTATCAGTAAAAGTAACAATAACAATAACAATAACAATAATAGTAACAGTAACAGTAACAGTAACAGTAACAGTAACAGTAACAGTAACAGTAACAGTAACAGTAACAGTAACAGTAACAGTAACAGTAACAGTAACAGTAACAGTAACAGTAACAGCAGCAGCAACAGCAACAGCAACAGTAACAGTAACAGTAACAGTAACAGTAACAGTAACAGTAACAGTAACAGTAACAGTAACAGTAACGGTAACGGTAACGGTAACGGTAACAGCAACAGTAACAGTAACAGTAACAGTAACAGTAACAGTAGCAGTAACAGTAACAGTATCAGTAAAAGTAAAAATAACAATAACAATAATAGTAACAGTAACAGTAACAGTAACAGTAACAGTAACAGTAACAGCAGCAGCAACAGTAACAGTAACAGTAACAGTAACAGTAACAGTAACAGAAACAGTAACAGTAACAGTAACAGTAACAGTAACAGTAACAGTAACAGTAACAGTAATAGTAACAGTAACAGTAACAATAACAATAACTGCGAAAACAAGCACTGAAGCACAACATGTCGGACACCGAAGAAACCGAAGCTTTGTCTGATCCAAGCGCTCAACCCGCCGTTTCAACTGGTCCAAACGTACAACCCGCCGCAGTTTCCGCCACGTATATGCTTTCAAATTTCCCTGTGCCCGCTCCCATGGTCTGCAAAGGAAATCTTGTGAGCAATATGGAATTTCTTCGTCAACAATGGGAGCACTATGAAGTCGCGACCGGCCTCGATAAACAAGGTTCGAAAATAAGATTAGCATCTTTTCGCTCCGTAATGGGTAAAGACTGCCTACAAACATTCCTGAACCTCAATATTGCAGCCGAGGACAGGAACAACGTTCAAGCATGCATGGTCATGTTGGATAACTACTTCAAACCGAAACGCAACGTCGTTTACGAGCGGTATGTTGTTAATTCTTGTTTGCAAAATTCAGGAGAGTCTGTTGACAGCTACGTCACTCGTTTACGGAAATTTGCATCGTCGTGTGAATGGGCAGCCTGTGGCCTTTGCTTCGAAATCGCTCACACACACGGAACGTAGATACGCTCAAATCGAAAAGGAATGCCTCGGGATTGTATTCGCCTGCCAGATATTCAGCCAATACATTTCCCGAAGAGAGACTATCACAGTACAGTCGGATCATAAGCCACTTAGCCGTGTTAGCCGCTCCCTGCAGACTACAGCGGATGTTGCTCCGATTGCAACGTTACAACTTGAATGTGAAGTACAAACCTGGTCCATAAATGTACCTAGCAGATCACCTCTCTAAAGTATATCTTCCTGATCAAGGAGAACAAGAGGACGAATTTCAAGTGTTTGCATTGGAAATTGAAGCCTAAAACCCGTTTGATTCCCTGTCAATGTCAAGCGAAAGGCTAGGACAGTTGCAAAAGGCAACAGAGAAAGATTCAGTACTGCAAACTCTCAAAACCACAGTATTGGTAGGATGGCCAGAACAACGAAGTGAGACTCCTATTCCAATCAGAGAATACTGGAACTAAAAAGAGGAAATATCATTGCACAACGGTGTCTTATTCAAGAACCAGCGTGTCATAATTCCCAAGGCAATCAGACCAGAAATCATCTTCAGAAGCCATGCAAGTCACCTTGTCATCGAAGCATGCTTAAGAAAAGCTCGTGATGCAGTCTTTTGGCCAGGAATGAACAGTGAGCTAAAGGAAACAATCTTAAAGTGTTCTGTCTGTGCAGAGTTTCAAACAAGAAATCCTAAAGAGCCAATGCAGACATCGAAAGTTCCAGACCGTCCCTGGAGCCGTCTAGCAGTAGACATGTTCACCCTTCAGAGGAAACAGTACATCGTCCTAGTTGACTACTACTCAGACTTTGTGAAAGTGCAAGAGCTCAGTGACAACCTCACCAACCATCATACAATTCCTGAAGGAACAGTTTTCAAGACACGGAATCCCAGACGTTCTTGTTTCTGACAATGGACCGCACTTAACAAGCCATGAGTTCAGTTATTTGCTAAAGAGTGGGAGGTTAAACATGCAACCTCGTCTCCCCATCATCACAAATCGAATGGGAAAGCAGAATCCGCAGTGATTCAAGTAAGCGTTCCGAGATGAGAAAGATCCTTGGCTCGCCTTGCTGGAATACAGAAACACAAC
Organism: Cladopsammia gracilis; assembly: GCA_022457155.1. Taxonomy (NCBI): domain Eukaryota; kingdom Metazoa; phylum Cnidaria; class Anthozoa; order Scleractinia; family Dendrophylliidae; genus Cladopsammia; species Cladopsammia gracilis. Next base: position 276,041 of record JAJGOT010000532.1, on the reverse strand, counting down.
CACTGAAACCATTGGATCAAGTCCAGCACGGAGACTCATGTCCAGAAGAACCAAGACTCTCATGCCAACAGCCTCAAACCTCCTCCGCCCTCATGTCGTGGAAAGCGTTGAAAGTCAAATCAAGTTTAAAAGGCAGAAAGCAAAGGGTTACCACGACCAAACAGCAACGTCTTTGCCGCCACTAGAAGTTGGTCAAGAGGTTAGAGTAGCGCCACTTCAAAGAGGCAAGCGTTGGCAAGCATCAAACAGCTTTCTAATATGTTCTACTTCGTGAAGACGGTTAATCAAACCGTTCGACGAAACAGGCAGTTTCTCAAACCACTGGAACAGACAGCAGACAAAGTTGTTCCTGAAGGCACTCAAAAAATTGCTGAATCCGATGGAGTACATGTTCCTACAGTGCCTGTTCAAGCCAGACTCAGCCGTGATGTACCTGATCCTGTACCCGATCCTTTACCAGATCCTGTACCAGACCCTGTAGCAGAACCTGTACATGCACCCGTATCTGGGAAGCATACTCGTACCAGGATGATTAAGCCACCTACAAGGTTCAAGGACTTTGTATGAACTGAACGGAACTGTTGAGACTTTGTTGTAGAGACAAGCGAATTAATTTCAGTGCTCTTTAAAATGTTTGTTCAAGTTTATGGCCATTAAAAAAACTTTTTTCATTTGTATTTTTTCGTTTCTTTATTCATGTATTCAGTTACGTGGAAGTTCGTTTTCTTTGCAAAAAGAAATGTTACGATATTTGCATTTTGATTTCATCGGCTTACGTCATAGTTTCGCATGACTCATGTATGCCCATATTTGGTAATTAAAATAGTTTTACAAGCACATGGTTTCAGCTTGAACTCTTAACATGGTGTCAGAAGTTAAAAGCGATAATTTCAGCCTAACTATCACCGAAAATTAGCAGCACAACTTCTTCACAGACAAGGAAAAACAATCCGAATCAGTTAGTCTCAGTGTGTCGTTAGTCTCAGTGGAACATTCGTCAAAGTAGCTGCAAAAACAAGCACTGAAGCACGACATGTTGGACACCGAAGAAACCGAAGCTTCGTCTGGTCCAAGCGCGCAACTCGCCGTTTCAACGGGTCCAAACGTACAATCCGCCGCAGTTTCCGCCACTTATATGCCTTCAAATTTCCCTGTGCCTGCTCCCATGGTCTGCAAAGGAAATCTTGTGAGCAATATGGAATTTCTTCGTCAACAATGGGAGGACCATGAAGTCGCGACAGGCCTCGATAAACAAGGTTCGAAAATAAGTGTAGCCGCCAAAATCCACAGATTTTTGCCTTCAGTTTCTTATTACTTTGACGACCACGAGATAATCCTTTTACAGCCAACAATCACTGAACAACTCTTAGGTGTCAAACTCATGCGATTCATTCACTAACCAGACAAGCACGATAGGCACGGTTTCTAAGTGAAAACAAATACAAAAGAGGCAAACTTAGATACAGAAAAAAAAAGGCAAATACAGAACAGCCTAGAAAAAATACTTACAAACACGTTTACTGATGTCGGCTGTCCGATAAAACATGGATAACTAAACGGAACATAAACTATAGAAAGAACGCCCCAAAACATGGCGACCTTCTGCCCACATGTCCCGTTCGCGTGGGCCTGGGCCTAAGTTAAGGTAGTCAACCGCTGGACGCATAAACAACAAAAACATATGAATAGAACTGGAACCTACATTCCCCACCCCGTTAAATGTACAGTGGGCAAGCATTTAAACAATGTTCTTAGCGTTTCTCATAGTTTTCAAAAGTGTCCACAGACTGTAGCTGTCCATTTCTCTTCACACAGACTTTAACAGTTTTACAAAAGTAATAAAGCATTAAATTAAGTGTCTCTGGTAAAAGTTCTAGAATTCGCCCTCTCCCGCGGCTTCCAACAGTACACATTTGACAATCGGGCATTCCAGGATAGACGTCTTAGTCTTGACTTTCACTCGCCGCACACATCCGTCACTGCCTGGCATAACTTCGATCACTCTTGCCAATGGCCAGCAGCTCCGTGGGGAAGTGTCATCAACTATCAGAACAATGTCGCCAACAGCTAAATTCCTGGGTAGACAGTTCCAGTTCTGTCGCTGCTGCAGCAAAGGAATGTATTCTCGAGACCAGCGTCTCCAGAACTGATCCGCTAAAAACTGCACCTGACGCCACCTCCTTCGGGAATATTTCTCTCCTTTCTGGAAGATTCCTGGTAGAAGAACAGACCCAACTCGTAGTAGAAGCAAGTGATTCGGAGTGAGGGCTTCTAAGTCTCTGGGGTCTTCCGAAACCTTCGTAATGGGCCGCCCATTTATGATCGCCTCCACTTCACACATAAGAGTCAGCAAACTTTCATCATTCAGGACTTGCTCCTTGAGGAGTGCATTGAGGATCTTTCGTGTGGTTCGTATACACCACTCCCAAATACCACCATGGTGCGATGCTGCTGGAGGATTAAAGATCCAACAGACATCTTGCTGCAACAGATACTGATGAATACGCTGACTATTCCACTTCTGAACGCTGGTACGGATTTCTTTCTCGCCACTCACGAAATTGGTACCATTATCAGTCCTCACTAACACTGGTCTGCCTCTTCTCACGATAAAACGACGTAGTGCGTTTAGGAATGCATCTGTGTCGAGGGAGTGAGCTATCTCAATATGGACGGCCCTGATTGCCAGACAAGTGAAAATGCAGCCATACCTTTTCAATTGACTTCTTCCTTGCTTCACTAGAAATGGACCGAAGAAATCGATCCCAACGTGACTGAATGGCGGTTGACCAGGTGTAACACGTTCTTTGGGTAGATCTGCCATCCTCTGACTACATGCAGGAGCTTGTCGTCGTCGACAGTCAAAGCAATTGGAGAGAACCTTACGAACTGCAGAATTTGCTTGAATCACCCAGAACTTGCCCCGAAGAAGCGACAGGACATACTCTCTTCCCGAGTGACCAGATATCATATGATAGTGCCGAACTATCAAGTTTGTAACATGATGATCCTTTGGCAAAATAATTTGATGTTTGGCATCTTGAGGCAGAGAAGCACGACGCAACCGCCCACCAACTGTGAGAATGCCATCAACAAGAATGGGGTCCAAGCCAAATATGTTGCTACTTTTCTTGACTTCTCTTCTCTTGGGTATTTGACTTGGAACTTCTACCGACGAGGCTTGCATCCCCTTAAGGCAGTCAATCTCTTCCTTGAAGTGTCTTTCTTGTACATACTTGACTATACTTCGCTCAGCCTCTCTCATTTCAGCTACAGTCATCGGCTCAATAGGGGACTTCTCTGTCAGCTTCACTGACTTTGTCTTGACTTGCGCACAGAATTTGCGAAGTTTGGCTTTGTACCTGAGAATCCAGGCAACGAATTTCTTTAGATGGTACCATGATGAAAACTTCTTCAACACTTTATCAACTTGAACAGCAACATCTGTAAGTACGGTACCAACCATCGCAACTTTCTTGACTTCCGGATCATCTGTAGAGAGATCTTCTGCACCTGGAAGGCTCGGCCACTTGTCTTCGGTCTCCCACAAAAAAGATGGACCCACCTTCTAACGGGCATTCATGAGTAGGCTGCCAACCTCAAGTCCCCTAGATACATCATCTGCTGGGTTCAACTTTGTCGGAACATGTCTCCACTGAGAAGGAGTAGAACTGTCATGGATCTGAGACAATCTGTTTGCCACAAAGGTATGAAATCTCACGTCATCGTTCGCGATGTACTTAAGTACAGATGTACTATCTGTCCAGAAGAACGATTGGTCAACAGTCATTTCCAGCTCCCGTTTCATCATCTTGTCGAGTCTCACTGCCACGGTCGCAGCGGACAATTCCAATCGAGGTATTGTGATGGTCTTCAGAGGAACGAGCCTTGACTTGGACATGAGAAACGCACAGTTAATTCGACCTACCTCATCAACCAAACGAAGGTAGCTGACTGCGCCATAACCGATTTGTGATGCATCACTAAAGTGGTGCAGTTGACAGGAGGTAATGTCTCCAAACCCACTTGGTTTGACACAGCGATCAATGGAAAACTCTTCAAGTCGTGGAAGTTCCCGGAGCCATTCCTGCCAGCGCCTTAAGCATTCTCCAGGGACCACATCATCCCAACTCAACCCTCGACGACACAAGTCTTGCAGGATAGCCTTGGCAGGTAGCACAAAGGGGCTGGCAAACCCTAGGGGGTCATACACCGAGCTAACTATCGACAACATCCCCCGACGAGTAGGGGGTTTCTCTTTAATCTTCACTCTGAATCCAAATGTATCTGACTCTAGGTCCCATTTGACTCCAAGAGCTCGTTCAGCAGGCATGTCTCCAAACTCAAGATCCTTTACAGACTTGGCTTTCTCTGATTCGGGAATACTTGCGAGTACCTTTGGGGAATTACACAACCATTTTGTTAGGTGGAATTCTCCCTTCGATAAGAGTTCGCAGAGCTTGGGAACAAGTGCGACAGCAGTGCTTTCGTCTTTGACTGATTTCAAGGAGTCGTCCACGTAAAAGTTTTTATTCACAGTCTCTACAACATCCATGGGAATTGGCTCTTATTATCTTCGGCTGTCTTTCGTAACGCATACCCAGCACAACTTTGCGATGACACTCCACCGAATAAATGAACTTTCATTCGATATTCTTCGGGCTGTTTTTCCATGTCATTCTCTGGCCACCATAAAAATCTTAGTGCATCACAATGATCTGGAGTGACTTCGACTTGATGAAACATCGATTCAATGTCAGACATCAGGGCTATGGGTTCCTCTCTAAACCTTGTTAACACGCCTACCAATGTGTTGTTGAAATTCGGTCATTGCAACAGGCAGTCATTGAGTGATGTGTTTCTATACTTTGCAGCACAGTCAAATACGACCCTAGTTTTATTGGGTTTCTCCGGATGAAAGACTGGGTGGTGAGGCAGAAACCACACCATACCATCAGAGCGGTTAAGCGAAACATCGGGTACTCTTTCAGCATATCCTTTGTGGAGATGATCATTGACGACCTTCGAGTATTTGATGAACAAATCTGGGTCCCGTTGAAATCTCTTCTTCAGAAGCTTCAATCTATGTTCAGCTAAGGCTTTGTTGTTAGGAAGGGAGGGTGGATAAGACCTCCATGGCAAAGCCAATTCGTAATGGCTTCCATTTAGAACGGTCGTCTGCTTCATTATCTCCACCGCTTTCTGGTCATCTCTAGACATCTGCATTGTTGTATCAGCAATAGAGTCACTAAATTCTTGGTGACAAAATCTCTTGAACTGCTTCTCCAATTCAACATCTCCTCTGATAAAGTTAGCAGTGCGGCTAACATTTTTACTCTCACGACCGAGTGGACCATACATTGTCCAACCAAAAACAGTTCTAACCGCATAGGGCCCTTCTCCTCTGCTCTGCCTAATCTCCTTTGGCTCCAGTGCTTTTGGGTTGTCATTGCCAATCAGCAAACCGACTTGAGCTCCTACATGTACTTGTGGCATATGAATCCCATGAAGATGAGGCCATCTCTCTACATCCTCCTGTCGCGGGATGTCATCAAGGGCAATAGGCAAGGTGGGGGTGGAGAAAACTGTTGGTAGATCAACAAATTCGTTCCCTGTTAGATCATAAACCTCCAGACTAACAACGCTACATTTGATCCTACTGTTCTCTCTCTCAATTGTGGTCAACGAGAAACTTGTTTCCTTGCCCTCTAGACCCAGCTGGTTTAGGAGTTCCTCTGTACAGAAAGTTGAATTGGAGCCACTATCCAGGAAGGCATAAGTTACCACAGGATTCGCACACCCTCTTGCTGCTACCTTTACAGGCACAATGGGAAGGCCAACAATCGACTTTGACATTCCAGTAAAACTGCAAAGTCCTGCCTAAACTTCAATAAATCCATTGTTGACCTGTGGGATAATACGCTGGGGTTCCTGTGGAGTGGGATTCTCATGATCTCTCTCAGCCACGTTCTGGCGATCCTTATTCTCATTAACACTAGGTGAAGATGGGCGATGCAACAATGATGAGTGTTTTCTCCCACAGTCCCTGCAGGCATTTTTCTTTCTGCAATTTTGCACGAAGTGGTAAGGCATTAGGCAATTAAAACAGAGCCGCTTGCTTCGCACAAACTGTTCGCGCTCCTCTTGAGATTTTCTCTTGAATTCAGGACTATCACTAAGGCTATGAACCCGATTACACATCAGACAGTTGTTTTCAGTGTCATTCATTCCACTGGAAGGATTCTTAGACATTGTGTCCTCTCCTCTTTGGGTAATGCCACCTTGGGTAGCATAGCTTTGTCCTTTCGGTCGGTTTGAAATGTCTCCAAAAACAGGATGTGAAGCAGTGCGAGCTTCCTTCTCCACAAATGCAACAATATCATCAAATCTGACCTCTCTGTCTTGCTCTTCTGATATCTTGTCAGCAGTGTTACGCCATTTCTTTCTCATGTCATATGGCAATCTATTAATGACGCCTCTTAAACTGTCGGGGTTCTCGATCTTGCTACTGTAGCCAATGCTTTTCAAAGTGTTCCCACAACTTGTGAGCAAGGTAGAAAGGTTTTGCAATCCTTCGCTGTCCTCTGGCTTAATCACTGGACCCTTGGTCACTTTGTCAACATAAGCCGTGGCAATCTTATAATTCTGACCATACCTCTTCTTCAATAATTTACGAGCCTCAGAGTACACTTCCTCCGGATTCATGGCCAAACAACTACGCATCAACTCCTGAACTTCTCCCTTCGTGTATTGTACAAGGTAATACAATCTTGAACCGTAACTTTCAAACTTTCAGTTCTAGACTCTATTAGACACTCAAAGGCCTTGATAAAATTACAGTATTCAACAGGGTCTCCACTAAAAATTGGCACTTCTGGCTTGGGTAGGGTTAAAGTAAGTTCACTCCGATGTTGCTGCGCAACCAGGTCTTCCATACACTTTGCTCGTCTTTCTTGCATTTCAATCATCCTTTGAAGTGTTTCCGCATTCACTGCTGCTATGTCACTGGATCCTTGGGTTTGATATTCTTCTTTCTTGAGGGTTGTAGGAGACCACTCGGACGCCAAAGGGTTAAGTGAGTTTTCAATCTTCATTGCATCTCTGTCTTCGTGTACTGGCCCCTTGTAATCTGTGTTGGGAAGCAGTTTCCTTGTGGGACTCAACTCCACCATGCTGCCTCGCTCCATTGCATCCGCTTCAGCATAAACCTGTTCTCTAGCTACCGTTTGGACTAAATCTGACTTAATTTTCAACATTTCTTCTGGCCGCTGCAGGTGAAATTTTCTTTCTGCCAATGCTTGCTGCTCTTCAAATAATTTCAGCTTTTCTTCTAAAGCTCTTCGCTTCGCTGGTTCGTCTACATACTTTCGCCTCGCAGAGCTGCTACTCATCTCAGATCGACCGACCGAACCTGTCTGACTAATGGAGTCTTCAGGTGTAACATCTAAACCAAGTGGGGGTACATGTACATATCTATGCTCAATTTCTGAAATCCAACAAGCTAACCTTTCTTTCAAACAACTGACAGCATCATACTCGCAATGAAAGTATTCATATGCCTCCTTGATACTCTTAAGCTCAACCAGACTCTTGGTGTACAAATTATGAGCTCCCTTGAAATTCTCAAATGCTTGAGTAAGCTCGGATATCTTCTTCTTTAAACAGACAATATCATTTTTCTTTCCCAGTAATTTAGAAACTTCATTCCTCTTCTTTGTCAGTACCGACTTAAAACCAGCTCTAGTGTTCTTCAGTTGTGAAATTCTTGCAACTCGTTCAGCCTTTTTGTCGAGCGAATCAACCAATTCGTCGCTCGCATAATTTGCACCGGAATCCATGTCGATATCGACCTCGTGTTTAAACTAATGTAGCCGCCAAAATCCACAGATTTTTTGCCTTCAGTTTTTTATTACTTTGACGACCACGAGATAATCCTTTTACAGCCAACAATCACTGAACAACTCTTAGGTGTCAAACTCATGCGATTCATTCACTAACCAACAAGCACGATAGGCACGGTTTCTAAGTGAAAACAAATACAAAAGAGGCAAACTTAGATACAGAAAAAAAGGCAAATACAGAACAGCCTAGAAAAAATACTTACAAACACGTTTGCTGATGTCGGCTGTCCGATAAAACATGGATAACTAAAATGAACATAAACTATAGAAAGAACGCCCCAAAACATGGCTACCTTCTGCCCACATGTCCCGTTCGCGTGGGCCTGGGCCTAAGTTAAGGTAGTCAACCGCTGGACGCATAAACAACAAAAACATATGAACAGAACTGGAACCTACAATAAGATTAGCATCTTTTCGCTCCGTAATGGGTAAAGACTGCCTACAAACATTCCTGAACCTCAATATTGCGGCCGAGGACAGGAACAACGTTCAAGCATGCATGGCCGCGTTGGAAAACAACTTCAAACCCTAACGCAACGTCGTTTACGAGCGGTATGTTTTTAATTCTTGTTTGCTAAATTCTGTTGACAGCTACGTCACTCGTTTACGGAAATTTGCATCGTCGTGTGAATTTGGAACGCTTACAGATGAATTAATCCGCGATAGATATGCGATTAGTCATTATTGGTCTCAGCGACAGAGGTACCAAAGGAAAGCTTTTACGAGAAAAATCCCTAGCACCCGACAAAGCAGTCGACATTGCCCGTTCTCACAAAAATAACAATCAAGCAATTGGAGTATATGAAATCCGAGAGTGATCCGACTAAGTAATAATATATAATATAATATTTATTGATTTGTATTGCCCTAAGGAGGAAATAAACTTAATTGACAAGGGAAAAGCTAAAGATTTCAAGAAGCAGCCGGGTAACAACGTCAAAAAAGGAAACAAAAACGAAGAATCTCCAAAGAAGAAATCTTCCGGATATGGAAAGTGCAAATTCTGTGGTAAACAATATCACAGCAAAAGAAAAGATTGTCCAGAGTACAATCAGCAATGCAGTTTCTGTAAAAAATTGCATCATTTTGCAGCTGTCTGTATGGCAAGGAGATAAGGTGAAGTTCATCTTCTAGAAGAGAACTGTGAAAATTCACAGGAGTCCATCTTAAAAATTGAAGAAATTTCGACTGTGGAATCTAGCGGTAACCGATGGTTTGCGACGCTCAATTTTCACAATGAACAAAGCAAGCATCATTTTGCAGCTGTCTGTATGGCAAGGAGATAAGGTGAAGTTCATCTTCTAGAAGAGAACTGTGAAAATTCACAGGAGTCCATCTTAAAAATTGAAGAAATTTCGACTGTGGAATCTAGCGGTAACCGATGGTTTGCGACGCTCAATTTTCACAATGAACAAAGCAAGCGAGAAACCCCCCTCAAGTGCCAACTGGATACTGGTGCGACTTGCAATGTTCTAAGCTACAGAGATCTATCAATTATTGCCCAAGATGGAAATCCACTCATGGAAACAAGCAAGACAAAGTTTAAACTGTTTGATGACTCCTTTATGAAACCTCTGGGAGTAGTCCATGTTAGAGTCATACATGACATACATGGGCATACATGAGTCATGCGAAACTATGACGTAAGCCGATAAAATCAATTTGCAAATATCGTAACATCTTCCCTTTTTTACAAGAATACGAACTTCCAAGTAACTGAATACATGAATAAAGAAACGAAAAAATACAAATGAAAAAAGTTTTTTTAAAAATGGCCATAAACTTGAACAAACATTTTAAAGAGCTCTGAAATTAATTCGCTTGTCTCTACAACAAAGTCTTAACAGTTATGTTCAGTTCATACAAAGTCCTTGAACCTTGTAGGTGGCTTAATCATCCTGGTACGAGTATGCTTCACAGATACGGGTGCAGGTACAGGGTCTGGTACAGGATCTGGTACAGGATCGGGTACAGGATCAGGTACAGGATCAGGTACATCACGGCTGGGTCTGGGTTGAACAGGCACTTTAGGAACATGTACTCCATTGGATTCAGCAATGTTTTGAGTGCAAACTCTGGTGCTCAAGTTTCAAGTAGTTAATGGTTCAAACAATCCATTGCTGTCCGCTGAAACCTGCCAAAAGTTGGGACTTCTAAAGTTAGGATCCCAAACGAATGGAACGAAATCGAAATTTGGCACATGGAAAGGTCTTATCGTTCTTATCATTTTTAAGTGTAATAAGCTTTCCCATAGGTCATGTGACATGTCAAGGCTCAGTTCCTTAGCTATGGGGGGGGGGGCACATTGTGCCCCCTCGTAAATTCGAGAACATTAAGGCTATGACAAGGAAACCTAGAGGGTACATAGTACGTCCAAAACTGTCTCTTTTGCGGTCCACACAATTGAGCGATGACGTCATATGACGTAGTTATTAGGTGATTAGTTATACGGCCGCCATCTTGGATTTCTGAAATTTTTTTAAAACCTCTTAACAACCGTCCAAATTGACTCAAAATTAATCAAAACCAATAAATAAACTCTAAATGACGTAAAAATATAAAAGTTATACCAATAAACATTGTTTTTCTTCATTGAAAGGTAAAAATATGCAAATTTAAAAAATCATGGCTATCAAAATCTTGTTGCCATGGAAACATCAAGTGACGTGATCAATAAAATGTCATGAAATTGTTGCCAGATAAATTTTAGGAAAAGTCACAAAGTTTGATTGCGTTTGATTACATATTAAAGAAGTTATGAATGTTGAAAGTTAGCGCGGGCACTTTGAAATTGTGCACCCCTTCCCCCCTCCCCCCTCCGCAAGGCAAAATAGGGTTAAAATAGCAAATATATGACGAATTGCCGATGGGTTTTAGAGAAAACATAAAATAAAAACGCCTTTCTTATGCAGATTAAATATTTCCAGCCCTTCACGTTTGGAATGATCTTCCATGGTTCTCTAAAAGTCCAAAATTTAACCGTTGACTATCTGCAACTGAAATTTTAAAACTCAAGTACAATGCAATCATTCCAAACGTAGATGGTTAAATCTGTTCAACCTCCATTGGAAAAGCTTATTTATTAACTATACAAAGAAAATTCGCTGACATATCGCCGATTTGCTGAATTTTAAAATTTTGATCAAGTGACATGTCACGTGATCAAACTTGTGCGTTAAGGCAGAAGAAGACGTCAATATTAACTTTCAGGGAAAATTTCAATCTGGTCCAATCAATCTAGCCGAAGATATTAAGTTTCAACAATATTTTCCGAACAGACTTTATACCCAGGCCTTAAACGGCTTGAGTAGCAGTAGCAGTAGCAGAAGCAGTAGCAGTAGCAGTAGCAGTAGCAGTAGCAGTAGCAGTAGCAGTAGCAGTAGCAGTAGCAGTAACAGCAACAGTAACAGTAACAGTAACAGCAGCAGTAGCAATAGCAGTAACAGTAACAGCAACAGTAACAGTACAGTAACAATAACGGTAACAGTAACAGTAGCAGTAACAATAAAAGTAACAGTAACAACAAAAGTAACAGTAACAGTAGTAGTTGCGGTAACAGGAACAGGAAAAGGAACAGCAACAGTAACAGTAACAGGTACAGTAACAGTGACAGTGACACTAACAGGAACAGGAGCAGGAGCAGGAACAGTAACAGTATGAGTAACAGTATGAGTAACAGTATGAGTAACAGTATGAGTAACAGTAACAACAAAAGTAACAGTAAGAGTAACAGTGACACTAACAGTAGCAGTAACAGGAACAATAGCAGTGAAGGTAACAGTAACAGTAGCAATAACAGTAACTGTAGCAGCAGCAGTAGCAGTAACAGTAACAGTAACAGTAGCAGTAACAGCAACAGTAACAGTAACAACAAAAGGTACAGTAACAACAAAACTAGCAGTAACAGCAACAGTAATAGCAACAGTAACAGTAACATTTACAACAAAAGTAACAATAACAGGAACAGGAATAGTAACTGTAAAAGTAACAGTAATAGTAACAATAACAACAATAATAATAGCAACAGTAACAGTAACGGTAACGGTAACAACAAAAGTAACAGTAACAGCAACAGCAACGGTAACGGTAACAGCAACAACAAAAGTAAAAGTAGCAGTAGCAGTAATAGTAACAGTAACAGTAACAACAAAAGTAACAGGAACAGTAACAGAAACAGGAACAGGAACAGTAAAAAACAGTAGTCACGGTAACAGTAATAGTAGCAGTAACAGGAACAGGAACATCAAACAAGAGCAGTAGCAGCAACAGAAACAGGAACAGTAACATTAACAGTAACAGTAACAGTAACGGGAAGAGGAACAGTAAGAGTAATAGTAGCAGTAAAAGAAACTGTAACAGTAACAGTAACAGTAAAGGTAACAGTAACAGTAGCAGTAGCAGTAGCAGTAGCAGTAGCAGTAGCAGTAGCAGTAGCAGTAGCAGTAGCAGTAGCAGTAGCAGTAGCAGTAGCAGTAGCAGTAGCAGTAGCAGTAGCAGTAGCAGTAGCAGTAGCAGTAGCAGGAGCAGTAACAGTAACAGTAGCAATAGCAGGAGCAGTAGCAGTAGTTGTAACAGTAAGGACTTTAAGATCCACTACGGCGAACCTCTGCTACGGCTGATGCAACCGAAAGAGACTGGGCCGACTACGCCGTCTCCCGGCAAAATTCAAATGAACCGGGTACGGCGACTCGGCGATGTAAACAAATGTAACCTTGAACAAGTTTTTTGCTTTGCTGTTTGTTTGGGAAACAATGGTTTCTTGGAAAGAATTGAGAGAGCTTATAGTGTTATATTACTACATGGATGTCCTCGATGACGCCGAATTTCTCTTGCTATACGACCTTTACAGCCCACAGAACCTGGACTTTCCGTGTGACTTGTATCCAAATTTCGATCTTCAAAACTTGACCGAAGATGAATGTTGGGCCGAATTTCGGTTAAGAAAAGCTGATATCCCAAAGCTTTTTCAGGCTTTAAGGATTCCTGACGTAATAACTTGTCACCAAGGAACAATTTGCGAAGGAACTGAAGCGCTGTGCATACTTCTGAAGCGGTTGTGTTACCCTTGCCGATACAGCGACATGGTCCACTTGTTCGCTAAGCCCGTTCCTATAATTTGCATGATTTGCATGGGATCGAAAACATTATTCTCCGGCTACGTGTTCTTAAAAAAAAACCATTTATATTCGAAACAACTCGTTCTACATTAAGCTGCATGAAATTTATCTCTCTAAATACACTGTTTTAGAGACTAGAGGTGAGCAAAAATAATAAAAAAACAACTTCGAACTTACGATGCTTGCGATTTCTGCTTGTCCATCTGAATACTGCTCGACAAACTTCAATTTTTTTTCGCTAAATGAACGTTATAAAACCCAAAATCAATTTTAAAATTTTAAAAATGAATGATCTTTGCATTATAACGAGTTTAATTGCATTCTAACGAGTTTAAATCTGATAGAAATACTGAATTTTACTCACGTTGTGAACACTCCGTCAAGTCGATGTGTTTGCCGTACCACACAGCCGTCCTACGTTGGACCACAAGTAGTGACGTCACCGGAAGTAATTTTTCACTGTTTTGCCGTAGCCGAGCCTCTCCGTAGTGGATCTTAAAGTCGCTAGTAACCGCAACCGCAACAGCAACAGTAACAGTAACAACAAAAGTAACGGTAACAGCAACAGCAACAGCAACGGCAAGAGTAATAGTAACAGAAGCAGGAACAGGAACTGTAGTATTCGCTATGAAACACAGACTCGAAGCAAACGGATTGAACACAACACTTTAATCGAAGCTCTAGAACCTGGCTCCCGTTTCCAATACACACCCCGTCATGTAGACTTACACTGAATGTACTACGTCATGTAGACTTACATCAACTATACTACATCCCTTCCTTTTTCTAGCATAAAAGCCAAACACAACCATTCCAAATCTTAACAAGGAGCTATAGTTCTAACAAGTTCAATTTAAAGCAAGTCATCAAATTAGGTCAAACTAAAGTTCAATGGCATTAACGTTTATCCCATAACATAGTCATCAAATCTCCTTGGGATGCCTCTCATGCGCATTGGCCACGGAGACCTCAAGGGTGGAACATCCTGCAACATCTGCCTGAACTCGTCCTCTTGGCTCTGTTCCATATCTGCCTGGTCAACTGCAACCTGCCTACGATCCTCCTTCTCCTCCTCCTCCACCTGGGATGTCGATGTCTCCTCTGGTATAAACTGTTCTGCATTGTCTCGTTTGTGATAAGGTTTCACATGGGTGGTGTTCCTTTTATATTAGACTCCATCGGGTTACTCTACGAGAACACTGTTGCCGCGCTTGTCAACCACTTCATATGGCTGATTCGCAAACTGGGGGGTCCACTTGTTGACATGCTTTTGCTTTAACAGAACTTTGTCGCCTTCCGTTGAGGTACTTTCTTCCGCATGACGTCTTCTGTCTGCATAATCTTTCATTTTTACTTTTCTGTCTTTATCACGATCCCTCACTTTTTCATCCAACTTGACGGCCTGCTGCAGTTCGGGAAGTTTGGTGTGTAATTTCCATCGGAATAGCAGCTCCGATGGGCATACACCTGTGCTTGGATGTGGTGTGTTACGATATGCGACTTAATACGTTTGCACAGCTGTTTTCCAATCTTGTCCTTTCACTTGAGCTATTTGCATTCTCTTCAGCAATGATCTGTTCTGCCGTTCGATTTCGCCATTAGCCTGTGGCCATAACGGCATCGTCTTCCTGTGGTAAATGCCATTGTTCCTTAAGAATGTCTCAAACGAGTCTGCAACAAAATGAGGGCCGTTGTCACTATGAACTGAGCAGGGTAATCCATGAGTTGCAAACAGTTTCTCTAATTCGCTGATTCCCACATCGGCTGTGTTTCTCTTTGAAATGTTGATATCCACATATCTACTGTAGTAGTCAGTCACTACAAAAATGTAGTCCCCTGATGGCAGTGGACCCATGAAATCAATTGCAATGTCCTGCCATGGTCCTTTTGGCAGTTCAGTCATTTGCAACGGCTCAGGATTGCTTGGTTTGCTTACAACTTGACAGCCATGACATGTTTTGCAGCTGTTGAAACCTTAGCTATCGCAGTAAGACAAAACCCAATGATAAAAGGTATTACAATCGACAAGAAAAAAACAAAATTACTTCAATATGCAGATGACACAACTGCGGTCCTTTCAGATATCGATTCAGCGCAAAACCTTTTTAGGCTGCTAGACGAATTTAAGAAGATCTCAGGTTTAGCCGTCAACCCTATAAAAACGGAAGCAATGTGGATCGGCTCTTTAAAAGAAAACAAATCGAAACCCTTTGGTATTAAATGGTCAAATGAACCAATTAAAGCTCTCGGTGTCTATTACACTTATGATCAAAAATTATTACATGAGAAAAATTTTATAGAAAGATTAGACAGCGTTAAAAAACTAGTAAACATATGGTCTGCACGTGGTCTTTCCCTTTACGGAAAGATCACTGTTATCAATTCCTTAATTATCCCAAAATTTGTTTACGTGGCATATTGGGTGGTTCAGGAATTGAATAAATTGATATTTAAATTTTTATGGAAAGGTGTTGATAAGGTTACACGTTTGTCAACAATAAATGACTACCAAAAAAGCGGCTTGAAAATGATTGACTTGGAAACAATGGTCAAATCTTTAAGACTTGCCTGGTTAAAGAGAATTTTCAGCGAAAACGACGGCGCATGGAAGAATTACTTGTGTTATCAACTTAAAAGCTACGGGGGCCTTTTTCTATTTCATTGTAATTATGATGTAAAAGACGCTGTAGTTACATCGCGTTTTTAATTTACTCCGAATTGCTTCAATGGTGGGTCGCTTTTCGTGAGAATTATTCTACAGATAAAATGCGGTATAATATTATTTGGAATAATAAAGATATTCGGATAAACAATAAGTCAATTTTTTATAAAGCATTTGTCGATAATGGTTTCCTTTTGGTTTCCGATCTCCGATTTGATTTGAGTATTGCAGAGTCGTATAGTATTATTATAAGAAAGATCGAAAAAACTTATTTTTTAACATGGGCAGGTCTTAGACTTGCTGTACCTGCCGCCTTGAGAGACAACTTTAGAACAAAGGATTACACCTTTTTGACATTGCCACCCTCTGTGATAATTAAGAATAATGATTTTGACATTTTAAAGAAGAAATCAAAAGATTATTATTCATTGCTCATAAGTAAAAAGGCACAACTTTCAAAAAACACCTCGATTTTAAAACGAGATTTTAATTTGACGGAAGACCAACTGGAAAAAGCATTTCTTTTACCACACATCATATGCTCAGAATCCTATGTTAAGGCTTTTCAGTACAAGGTCCTCAACTCCATATTATATACTAACACTAAGCTATACAAAATAGGATATCTATCTGATGATAAATGTTCCTTTTGTAAGTCGAAACCTGAAACCCTTATTCATCTTCTCTTTGATTGTGTATATGTTAAACCTTTCTGGAAGGACTTTGAATTTTATTATTATCTGCTGTCAAATGAATGGATTAGTCTTAGTTTACAGGATGTGCTATTAGGAATTATAGCTGTACAATGCCCTTTACTGAACTACTTTCTAATAATAGCAAAGCTATATGTATGGGAGTGCAGAAGATCACAAACCCGTCCTATTATTGCTGGGTTTAAGTTAAGGATAAATATTAAATTTGAAACAGAGAAATATATTTGCACCAAAAACAGAACCTTAAGTGAACTTAATAAAAAAATGGTCGGTAATGTGTAATGCGTAAAAGGGTTTTTTTTTTGGAATACATGTAGTTAGTAGTTTTTATTGATGTCTGTTTGCCTTTGTGTTTATCGTTAATATCGTAAGTAGTATAAGTAGTGTAAAGTAACATGTAAAGAAGCACTTGTATTTGTGTTATTAAAATAATAATAATAAAAAAAAGTTTTGCAGAACATTTTGGCTTCCTTATCAATGCCAGGCCACCAAACTTTCGTTCTTAATCGTTGTATCATTTTGACCATTCCTTGGTGACCCTCGTGGCCTAACTCAACCACTCTTGCTCGAAGCTTCCGTGGGATTACAATTCTCGTTCCCCTTAAGACAGTGTTTCCGATGACACAAAGCTCTTTTCGGATTGGCTTGTAACTAGCACAACTGGTGTTCTCCTAATTTTCTGTCTCGATGCACTGCCGCAGATTCTCCAACTCTTCATCGGTTGCGGACTCCTCGTCTACTTCTTTACCAGTCATAGCATGGGGCACAGCTGTTTTGGCTACAAGTCTAACATATTCTTCGGCTACATTCCGTGATTGTGTTTCATCACTCTTCGTAAGGCGTGATAATGAATCTGCAATGTTTATGTGACCCGGCAAATACTTAACTGAAAAGGAGTAAGACTGGAGCCTGAGGACCCATCTTTCAATTCTTGCTGACGGTTTGAAACGAGCAGAGTAGATGAATTCAAGAGGTTTGTGATCAGTCCACATATCAAATGTTGTGCCATACATTATAAACATGGAATTTCTCACAAGCCCATACGATTCTTAATTCCTCCTTTCAGTTTGCGAATAACGTCGTTCCACTGCGGAAAGTCCCCTGCTTGTGTAGCAGATTACACGATTCTGACCCTTTTTTTTAAACCAAGATTGCACCCAATCCAACGGGACTTGCATCAGTAATAATCTTTGTCTTGGCATTGCAATTAAAGTATCCCAGAGTCTCTGCTTGGGCCATCCTCCGTTTCAATTATGCGAATGCAGTTTGCTGTTCTGGACCAAAACCGAATGGTTCTCCTTTCTTTGTTAGCCTTCTTAATGGTTCTGCGACGGTGGCAAAGTCTGGTATGAATCTGGCATTGAAATTCACCAGGCCTAGGAAACTTTTACCTTCAGACACATTCTGGGGTTCACGGGCATCTGTGACCGCTTTAACCTTCTCTTCTGTTGGACCTATGCCCCTCTGCGACAGAACTAAACCCATGAATGTAAGCTTTCGCATGTGAAACACACACTTCTCCTTGTTGAGAGTGAGCCCTTTTTCTTTGAATCTGACTAGCACTTGCTCCAATCGCCTGTCATGCTCATCTGTGTCAGGACCATAAACGATGTCATCTGAAATGTTTGCTGTCCCACTGCAATCATGCAACACTTGCTGAATCACTTGCTGGTATTTCTCTGGTGCGGAAGAGATGCCAAACATCAACCGCTTGTATCTGAACAGACCTTTGTGGGTTACAAACGTAGTAATAGCACGGGATGCAGTGCTGAGCTCAATTTGGTGATAACTCCATTTCAGGTTAAGTTTGCTGAAGACACTTCCCTCTTGCATATCGGTCAGCACTTCGTCAATTGTGGGAATTGGGTGCCTCTCCCGAATGACAGCTTTATTGTCACACCTCATATCTATACATAGCCGCACTTCGCCATTTGGCATTGGCACTACAACAACTGGGTTCAACCAAGGCGTGGAACCATCCACTCTCTCAATAATGTCTTCATGCAACAGTTCATCAAGTTTCTCCTCAATCTTCTCTTTCACGCTGACCTCCGGGCGTTGTAATGGCTGGGCTACTGGTTGAACTTTGGTGTCAATGTGCAATTTCAAATGATAGTCTTTCAACTTTCCGATTCCTTCAAACACGGCTTGGTGTTTTGTAATGAGTTCACTACGGTCTATTACATTGTTCACTGGAATTCCTTGGACTCGCAACGTGAGGACTCCGAGCTTCATAGCTGATTCTCTACCAAGGAGTGGCTCTCGTCGCCCTTGTATGACTGTGAACTCTGCTGATACACATTTGTTTGCTAAACTGAGATCGGCTGTAAATGTTCCAATAACTTTCAGTAGACTTGTTGCTCTATAGGCGTAAAACGTCTTTGCGCTTCTCTTCGATGCACTTAATATGTTGTTTTAGTTCCTCCCACAATGTTTGGTCAATTACGTTTGCACTGGATCCAGAATCAATAATCATTCCCACTGGGATTCCTTCAATATTGACTGTTACTTTTCCTTGTCCACCTTCTTCCTCTATTGTAAAAACGTACTCATCCTCATTTTCTTCAATTTCTCTTGCATGTACCGCACTCCTGATCGGTCACGAGGGTCACCTCTGGTTTTGCATACATTTGCAAAATGTCCCATCTGAAAACATTTGGAACAGGTCTTACCTCTTTCAGGGCACTGAGGGTCTCAGGCAAAATGGTCACGTCTTCCACATCGCCAGCATTCACCACCTGGTTGGAAGTTGCAGCCTCTGCTGTTGCCTCTGTTGTTGTTGATGTTTCTGTTGGCTGGGTCATCACGGAGTCTGTTCACAGAATCATTCGAGCTACTCATACTCTTGGTTTGTCTCTTGACTGCTTCGTAATTCCTTGCAATGTCTTGTAGATTCTGGAACGTGAGAGTCTGTTCCTTCTCCAAACGTTTACGGCGTAACTCATCAGACCGACATCTCGAGATGATCTGATCTCTTATCTGGGCCTCCATTTGCTCGCCGTAATCGCAATGTTGGGCCTTGCGTCTCAAGCCTATAGCAAACTGACCAATCGTTTCACTTTCGGTTTGTACCATCTATCGAAAAAAATGCCGTCCATATGGAATATTAACTTGAATGACGAAATGTCTGGTTAGAGCATCTTCGGCCTTCTGGTAATCCTTCGCACTTCCCGTATCCGGTAAAACATCGAAAATATCCTGGACGTCCGGTCCAGCACAACGAAGAAGAAGAACTCGTCGCTGTATCTTGTTGTCGTCCTTATTAGGAACAAAAATAAGTCCTTTACAATCCGCATATAACTGAAAACTCCGAAGCCATCGTTTACACTCACTGCCCACGCTATTAGGATCGCTGTTCACATCAAACGGCCGAATTACTACAATGTCGAAATCTCTCACATTCATGTTTGCTCCAGATGTTCTTTAAACATTTTCCTGCATCCTCGTCGCCAGTTGTAGTATTCGTGATGAAAAACAGACTCGATGCAAACGCATTAAACACAACACTTTAATCGAAGCTCTAGAACATGGCTCCCGTATCCAATACACACCCCGTCATGTAGACTTACACCAAATATACTACGTCATGTAGACTTACATCAAATGTACTACAGGAACAGGAAAACTAACAGGAACAGGAAAACTAACAGTAACAGTAACAGTAACAAATCAAAGGGCTCTTAAAGCCATCTCCTTAATGCGTTTGAACGTGAGGTTAAAAAAAGAAGAATCTTGATAGTGAATATGGTAAAGATGGCGTTGTAGAATCAGACATTATGTAGAAAATGCGAGGCGCAGTAGTCAACTGAATATGGTTCTTGGCAGGATAGAGAAATTTGAGAGAAAGTTTGAAAATTCGTGTTGGTGCAAGTCAATAAAAGTTATGAGTAACAAAGAATCACGAGTGTGAATGTAAATAATTTTGATGTTAGTGAAATGAAAGTGAAAGACTTTTTCCGCCTTGCTAGCTAATTGACGATGAAAATGTGTTGTTGGGTCAATTTGCACAATGCATTTTCAGTTATTCATTGTCTATTTTCTGTTGGGATATTTGACGCTAGAAAAGACTTTCTAAATCAAATACAATAGATTGCCGCAATTTCAATACAATTAAAAGCCCACAAACCTACCAAGTGATCGATAATACGTCACGTGCAGTGACTTTATATCTGATAAAAGCAGTCTTATAAATTAGTATGTGGTGTTTTATTACATATAAAGTTACTGCAGGTGACGTATTAATATTAATTATCAAAATATCAACTGACACAACAAATGGTGACGGAATCTTTAATATTCTTTCAAGTAAGGCCCGGTTCAAACTTTGAACTTCACATGTGCCGAATCTAATGGAAGGAGACCGTAACAACATGTCATTTCTCTAGATCTGCCTGTCCCCATGCCAGGACAATTTGGGCTATGTTTAGGAGACATCGCGCCATCAGCCATTTCTTTTTCAACTCTCCAGCAGTATTCGAAAATAGAACAAAAGTCAAACTTTATGGTATTTTGCTGTTCCTACTCTTGCATAATGAAACGGAACGTTTTGTAGTTATAGCTAAAGTATCAAGTCTGCTGTTTTATATATTTTGACGTAAAAAATGGCGGGGAAATGGTGATCACTTGGTCATTTGTCGGTCACGTCTGCTATGGACGCACTTATATAGAAAATATTGGGTCTGGAGCGGGTAAACAGGACACCACTCCTGGCGGTCACTTTTTTAGTTTCCCTTAGATCGAAATGAGGTTCATGACAGGCCTACACCGACTCCGCTATGTGGTTTTGCGGTTGCGATGCATTTATATTAGCTTTCAAAGTTTGGCTGTTATAAGTATGTCGTTAAGTGATTTAAGTCTTGTATGATATGATAGGCGGCGTTTCGTAAATAGTTTTCAGGAATGGTTGGTTTTGAACGAAACTCCATTTTTCATCAGTATTTGTTTAAGGTTTTTCAGTCGTGGGTGAAATGTCACAAAAGGCATTATTATCTCGTGAGTTTTTTTCGTTTTGTTTTTTAATGCCAATTGCGTTCCGGCAAAAGTGAAATTCAGAATACCAGTGCATTTAGGAAGGTGCTAATGGGGTTAACAGTTAACTGACAATTGCCCAAAAATATAGTAGTTAACTTATAAATGAAAAGTTAACAGTTAAGTGACATTCTATTAATTATACTAAATTAACGATTGTTGTTGTTAATAAAAGCAACATAGTTTTTTCCTAACAGCAAAGCTATTTTGTGACATTTACCTGTCTCGCTGCGTGACCAGGTGACACATTAACCGATATTATATGCGAAAGGTACCAGGGTCGTAGAGCGTTGACCTTGATCTCCGTGATGGCGTCGAGTGGCGTGGTCAAAGTTATTCTGAGTTTTTATCGAGATGATGACAAAGGATCGGCATTCGAACGACACATAGGCCGCATACCGTTTGACATGACAAAGCACAATTCAATGGACATATAATCAAACAATAAGCGGAACGTTTGGAATTGGTGCGTTTGATTTAAAGTTGTTCCGATTAGAGAAGATCGACGGGAAAGCTGTTACAAAGGCTCGGTTGGAAATAGAGCTACATTTTCTAATTGGAAATGCGACAAGTGAGATACATGGTGTGTATTTTGTTTCGTCTTTTTGTTTAGAATTTTGTCCAGCACGCGAACGCGGGTTGACCCCGGGGTTGACCACACGAGCCCTTTTCAGTGTTAGATTAAATGAGTAAGATTTCTGATGACAGTAAAACCTTTATTAAGCAGACTCCAAAGTAAGTGGACACACCGTATTTTATTGGACACAAGCATCAGTGAGTTTCGATTTTTTCCTTCCCATACTGTCTGTGTACGATCCTGTACCAAACAGACATCTTAACGATCCTTATTACGGTTTTGGAAGCTATTTTGACAGGTGAGAAATTATGGTTTTTGTATGATAATCTAATGTCGAATAATTTTCGTAAAGTTGCTGTTCTAAAAAGATATATAAACTAAAGCTACACGGCAAAGAGTTCTACTGACAAATTTTGGGGGCTTGTTGCTTGTTTTAGTTTTCCATACATTTCTCTGTAATTTTTCCCGAGAAATTTTAGTCGGTGGGAAGAAAACTTTTTGCAGAGAAATGTACATGTATTAGAAAGGTGACAGGCCAAACACGACACCCGCTAGTCGCAAAAAGTATAAAGAAGCCTTTAGAATTGCTTTCCCAAGAAGTTCTACGAGATATTTGTTCCCTTTAGATCATCAAAATACTGAAAATAGAATCGGACTAGTCACTATTATCTCTTTGACTCAGTTTAGCATGCTCGATATGTATTGTATGACCCTTTGATGATCTTTAGGATATAAATCTCTTAAACGACGATAGTTTTTATGCTGTGTAGCCATTTATAGAATTATTGTTTTTCTATGCCTTCGTTATGCTATGTTATTCTTGGCATATTATGTTAGAGCCTCTTTGGCTAACTTTTTTTGCAAGATAAGTAGTGATCGGCCGCAGCTTTTCTTATGAATATGCTAGGATCAATCAATCTCTCAGCCCGTGATTTAGTATCTAAGTCTGCGGTGTGCAAGACTTGCCAGAAAATGGATCTTTATCACGGATGTGAGCGTCTAAGATCAAAGTCTGAAGCTGCCATGTCTCTATTAGAATCATGACCTCTTGCAGTTATGGTTTAGCTCCTTGTTTTATGCTGTTTTTGAGTAGTGTTTCCTGGAGCTTGAAGAACCTCCGTTGTTTCATCATGGCGTTATTGCATCCCGTCGTGGCTTGTACAGATATGGTAATCTGATTTGAAAATCTCACGGATGCTAGTGAATTCTTACGTTTTTCTTAAGCAAGACTCGAGTTTCGGATTTTAGGTGAATCTCATCAGTTGCTCCCATAAGTAAATGTCTCGCGGAATAATATGAAATAATTCCGTTGTCCGTGAAATGTTTGCCGCTAACGTCTCTTGGGAAGGATCGAACGTTCCGTTTTCTCATTGGCTCGTTTAATTGAATCAATAGCATTGGTGCAGTTTCCTTATAACTCACACTATTCACTATTGGTGGAGGTTTTTCCTGCTTTTAAATAGCCGAGTCAACCCCACTGGCATTTGGACTTTACCGGTAAAGAAATTTCATTTTTCGATGGGAATTTATGTTGATATCAATTCTGTGATTGACCTTTTCTTTGTGTTCTCGCTAGCTTTGGAGAAATGCTTATAAAACGTGTTCAAATTCAGTCGTAAATTCAGTCGTAATAAATGATATCTGGTTTTATGTAAACAAAGCAAGGCTTACGACACGCAAAATTCGTTGAGAGGGAAGGGGTGCGTTGTCGCGAACGCCTCTGTTTGGCACAAGAAGTCCATGACAATTCTCAAGTAAGAATGATTTAATCGCAAAGTCCCAGATCCGTAGTCACATTGTTCACCGATCCCAGTTCCTGTTCGCTTGGGCATTAAAATGAAATCTCGCTCACAGTAAAAATAAAGGCCGTGTTAAAACGAAAGGCTACATTTTGGGAACTAGTGGAGTTTTAATTTTTTTCGTGTTTACAAATTTGATTTTTCGCGCCATTTTTGAAGCCCGGGGCAGCCGGCATAATGTCGCGCGGGAAACCGCTGGTAAATGATGAGCCCTCCTGCGTCCTTAGCAACAGACTTGTAGTTAAGTTTCTCCCCCCTTAATTTTGCAAATTTAAAAGCCTTACTGATATACGTAATTTCCTACTTGTCAAACTAAATCACTTGATAAAATCAATGAATGAAAATATTGAAATGAACCGATTTCCGACAGCGCGACCCAGTTAAAAAAGAAAAACGTTAAACTTCCTTAAACAAGCGCATGAGTATAGGCTACCAGTGTAGCCTCTTGTTAACTGACAATTGGCCGAAAAAATAGTAGTTAACTGACAATTGGGTACCCCCATTAGCACACTCATTTAGCAGTGCTAGATTAATTTGTAGTGTGTTTGGCCTTGTTCACAAAATGGTAAAGTAAGCTCACAGTAGCAGTAGCTATTTAATATTTTGCATTGAAATTCGCGCAGTTTAGTGCTCAAGGTTATTTGAATAGGTAAAAGGAATATAGCTTTCCAATTTAGTTGAAAACAATCAGTGTTATAGGTTTCTTCATATTTTTTGACCGATGTTGGATTTTTTGCAATTTTCGAGACCAAAATGCGATACAGTGTTTTGGATTTAACCTTCTCCAGATTGTATTCATCGTTGTTAATGTAGAGATGAAAGGTTGTTGGGTTCAACTGTTGCGTATGAATTGATATTAAATTCCTATTTAAGTTTAAGATGTTGCGCCATGTTAGTGGAAGCGCGTTATATATACTAAATAATAGGAAGACATCAACGGGGGAGATACACAGACTTCGCGATTCCACTCCCAACACAAGCTCTCCTGTAGTGTCGAAAAGGTCGCCAACTTTATAAAAACCACATTCAGTTAGTCTTTTGCTGAAAACAGATTTGTTTTCGATACAAACATTCTTGTTATTCCACAAAACTTCATTTATAATTTCTTCAAATGTGGACGGGTTATTCTCATTTAGAGAGGACCATGACATAAGACACTCCTTATAGAAATAGGGGACAGTAATCGAGAGCTTTTTGTAGTCAAAATTACAGTGAAAGAGAAATTTCCCTCCAACGATTTTTAGGTACGAATCCAAAAAAATTTTCCAGCCTGCTGGGTAAGGATCCAGATATCTTTTTATACACATAACTCTTTGTGTCGTAATCATTGAATTAATATCAGGCATACTCAGGCCTCCTTTTTCTATTGGGTTTATCAGTGCCGCTCGTTTCACTTTGTCTTTACCTTTCCATACGAAGGAGAACAGAATTGAATTAAGTTTTTGTATTGAATCTTTATCACATGCAATAAGAGTCGCGCGGTAAAGAATTTTTGGGATAGCAAATGATTTAATGACTTGAATTCTGCCAATCAACGTGAGTCCTCTCCAGCTCCATCCATGTAGAAGTTCATTTGTCATTTGTGAAAAAAAAAAAACACCTAAAATTTTTACAATTTTTTTTATTTCTTCAACCCCCATGTCGTTGTGATGAAGCTCCATGTTGCCCAGTGGAAGGATTTCGATTTTTTCACGGTTCATGTTCAATCCCGAGTATCTGCTAAAATGTTTCACACAATCCATGAGATTAAAAAAAGAAAATTTATCGCTAACGAACGTTAACGTTGTTATGTCGTCCGCGAAATTAACCAACTTAATCGTTTCTGTTCCGTTGATCTTAATGCCTCGTATTTGGTTATTATTTCGTATGTATATCGCCAAAGTCTCGAGAGCAAAAATAAAAAGATACGGGGAAAGTGGATCCCCTTGACGAACTCCGCGTTTAACTTGGAAGAAAGGTGTAGTAAAGCCGTTATTAATCACGCAACTTGATATGTCGTTGTAAAATGTTTTAATCCAGGTAATAAAGGAAGCGCCGAAACCAAACACTTCTAAAGTTTGAAAAAGAAAACTCCGGTTAATCGAATCGAAGGCCTTTTCAAAATCAATAGCAGTCAAAATACCTTTATGGCCTTTCCGTTTAGTGAACTCAATTACATCATCAATGGTGCGAACTGCGTCAAAAATTGTTCGCCCTTTCACATAAGCATTTTGATCGAAATGAATAATTTGAGGAAGCACTTTCTCAAGTCGTTTAGCGATCGCTTTTGACCCAATTTTTGCATCAACATTGACTAAGGAAATTGGTCTCCAGTTCTTTATTAGTCGTCTGTCTCGATTTTTTTTTCTCTAAAAGAGTTATTACTGCTTGTTTTTGAGTTGTTAAGAGTTCACCGTGGCGATAGGAATAATTTAAGGAATCGACAAGATTCCGCCCGATTTCGGGCCAAAAGACCTTATAAAATTCCACAGATAAGCCGTCGTTACCTGGTGTTTTGTTGTTTTTAAACGTGGAGAGAATATTAAATCATTCTGCGTACGTCAGCTCGCCCTCGCATGTGTCGCGCATTTCATCTGATAATTTTGGAATATTAGCAGAGTTCAAGAAGAGGCAAGTCATTTGATCAAAATAAATTCTGCCTTTTCATCGTAAAGATCCGCAAAGAAAAATTCGATTTCCTTTGAAATTGTGTTTGGGTTGGTAGATTCTTTACCGTTTGATTGAATCAGCTTTCTTATTGAGCTCTTTTTCTTTTTGTTATTTTCGAGGTTTAAAAAAAAATTAGTGTTTCTTTCTCCTTTTTCGTACCATGTGATGCGAGAGCGGATAATCGAACCTGACACAATATAGTCGTATTCTCTTTCATATTCCGCTTTAACCTTTTCTAAATTCTCTACATTTATTGTTAATTTATCTCTTCTTTGACGGGCTTTTAGTTTACTGTAAGTAATGGTTTCTTGGCGAACTTTAAATTTAATCCAGTCCCAGACAATTCTTGGATCATTACAGAAATTGATTTCTGTTTTCCATTCAGGGAACATCTCTCGCATCAGGAGAATGTAATCAGTGTCTTCTAAGAGACTGTTATTTAGTTTCCAGAAGGACGGACCGTGTGGTTGGTCATTGAGACTGTCTATTTCAAGGATGACTGCTGAATGATCTGTTTTGATAGCAGTTATAATGTCGGCCTTAGCAACATCATCCTCTAATATATCCCTTATAAACCAGTAGTCCAGTCGCCTTTATATAAATGGACGTTTCTTCCTCCATGTAAAACGTTTGCTTTCTGGATTTTGTATCCTCCAAATATCAATTAAGTCGTTTTCATTTAAGATATCGTCTAAACTTTTGACTGAATGTTTATAGGTTGGGTTCCCACCTAGGCAATCAAGGGAAAGGTCGCGAGTTAAATTGAAATCTCCACCGAGTAAGATTTTGCATTGCTTAAAGTGTTCCTCGCTGTTAATCATGTTGGATATTTTTTGGAAAAATTCGGATTGTTGAGTTGTTATGTTAGGGGTGTAAATGTTTCCCTAAGGAAAAAAACAATCCTGAATATTAGCCTCCAAAAAGATGAATCTTCCTTCTTCGTCGGACTTGACTGAAATTAGTTTGAAATCAAGCGTATGTCGTATAAGTATGGCGACCCCTCGACTATGCGCAGACCCGTGCGCAAAAAAGCAGCTTGCACCTTTGCACGCTTGCACCTTTCCTTCGGAGAGTTGGATTCTTTCAGTCTTTTCTCGTCGGGTGAGGAATCTGCTGAGTTGCAGCTGGATGACACTTGTATTCTAAGTTTACGCTTTGGCGTTTGATATTTGCTTGCCATAGGCGTTTCAAAATTTTAAAAATGATTGCTCGGTGTGCGGAGCTCCAAAAACACGTCTACATCCTTCGTCGCTCTCCCCAGTCTCCCAGTCTTCAAGTTCGAGTTCGAGTTCGAGTTGGACTTCGAGTTGGATTTCGAAACTCGATGTCCAACTCGACGTTTCGGGATTCCCATATAGAATGAATCAGTGAATTCCATTGTAATAATCTAATGGATAGTATCAGTTATATATCCGGAAAAAATCCTCCCGTTTTTGCGTTATTTCCGCTAAATCGGAAAACGCTATATATTTATGTTTAGTTCATTTTATTTGTAATTTCTAAGTTTTTCAGGTTTGGAATTGTGAAATGTAATACCCTAATCAGCCTGAAGGTTATTTTCGGGGGGGGGGGGGGGATTGATCTCGTCATTTCACAAACAGAAATCTGGGACCGGAAAGAGTTACGCGATTAACATCGGAACGGATAGATTGCCGTCCAAAATGGTGGCGCTGTTCAGATGTGTTACTTTTTCTTTATACCCTCTTAAAGTTTAATGTTCCCAATGTTTACGTATTTTTCTACGAAAGAGACGATAACTTTGTAATAGGAACGAAATTAAAAAAAGCCTGTCAAGGTTGTTGAAAGGAGTTGTCGCAGAAGATTCCTGTCAATTTGTAGAATTTTCAGTCAGTTCAATTGCAACCTGTTGGTAAACGAACTTGAAATGTTCACCCGTATACAGACTTCTATTTTATGAGAGGGGTGAATCCAGCGATCTGTTTTTGGTCGTATCGTAAGTTTGTCTCAGTAAAGGCTGAAATTTTAGCTTGTATTCGCTACGCTTTATAGCTGCGTGGAGCTCGCTAAAACCTTCGTTGGCGTTTTTGACAGTATAGCGACTGCTTCGTTTATGCCAGCCCACTGTTTGATTGAGGCAAATATATGTATATTTATATGAATACATGTAGGTGAATGTAGTGTAGTATTAGTTTTTAGACGGAAGTAATGCGATTTGTTGCTTGTGGTTATTATAGCCGACGTAAGGGCAAGAGCCCTTTTAGGAGCCAGCAAATCAATAAAAGTCGTGAGTAACAAGAGTCTCGAGTGTGACTATAAATAATTTTCATGTTAGTGTAGCGTATTTGTTCAAAATAGTCTTTATTTGACTGAGGCGAAACTTCAACTTGATTGTATTACGCCACAGCCAACACGTGAATAAGAAATGCTAACACGTAACGCAATATTGCGGTAAGCTTATGTTTTCAATTAGCTCCCAAATAGTGCCAATATCTCTTTTGAAAAAATCAAAACGCTGAAATCGCTTATAAAAATGCTTCTTAAAATGCTTGCTTGATAAACTTTTGTTAAATAAATCAGCAAAATTATTACGTCTTTTGCACACTATTGAATAATCAAACCGTAATGGCAATGATTCAGTATTCCAAAATAGAACAAAGGCCAAATCCATACTCTTGCATAATCAAACCGAAAGATTGATAATTCATTAGCTTAGTCGGCAAAATATCACCTCTCTTGCATACTATTGCATAATCATGACACCTCAACATTTAATACCCATTCAAAGCTGAAATTACTAATTACTGTTTTCCTCAAAAATCTCGACAAACTATCAACACACAAAAAAAAACAATCTTTAGGAACAAAATTTTACTGCTAAACGAATCCAATATGTATATTTAACTAAACACAAAAAATCACTCTGCAATCTCCGCGAGAATTAAACATGGTATCACCTATTTATACTTTACAATCTGTCAAATCTCTCAAAAGTGTTGAATAAATTGGATATTATATTTCGTTATTTTCCTTAATTGATTATTCCTCAATTTATTATATTATCGCTCGTATGGAAATACAAACTTTCCCGTGCCATTTAACTTCCTCAAAACGTCTCCATTCAATATAAAAATACACCTTGAATTTCTAAAACTGCGTTTCCCAAGAACATACATTTGACCTTTTTTACCCTTCTAAACGAGGTCTAATGGCTTTACGAAAAATGATTGACAAGAAAAACACAAATTTATTAAACCTTTGAAGATCAGTTAAGCCGTCTCGGACACATCCACTTAAAAACATGACATGACATGACATCCCAATACCCTAGGGAAATTAACAATAGGTCCGGGGGAGCTCCCCAACAATTTTAGTGGCCGTATGTGACGCCCTTCTTGTAATCCTAACCGTTTTAACCAACCATATCCTGAATGCGATAATATAGCTTGTATAAAGAACTAACTTCCCGAACAAAAGTCCACAAAGTTAAACAAAGGAACCTTTGTTAACAACTTTTGTCCCTTTTTTGTACACGATACCTATATCTCGTTTTGCGCATGCGCATTAACGAGATAAAAAGTAACAATAACAGTAACAAAAAAGTAACAGTAACAGTAACAAAAAAGTAACAGTAACAGTAACAGTAACAGTAACAGTAACAGTAACAGAAACAGAAACAGTAACAGTAACAGTAACAGTAACAGTAACAGTAATAGTAACAGTAACAGTAACAGTAACAGTAACAGTAACAGTAACAGTAACAGTAACAGTAACAGTAACAGTAACAGTAACAGTAGCAGTAACAGTAACAGTAACAGTACCAACAACAGTAACAGTAACAGTAACAGTAACAGTAACAGTAACAGTAACAGTAACGTAACGGTAACGGTAACGGTAACGGTAACGGTAACGGTAACGGTAACGGTAACGGTAACGGTAACGGTAACAGTAACAGTAACAGTAGCAGTAACAGTAACGTAACAACAACAGTAACAGTAACAGTAACAGTAGCAGTAACAGTAACAGTAGCAGTAGCAGTAACAGTAACAACAGTAACAGTAACAGTAACAGTAACAGTAACAGTAACAGTAACAGTAACAGTAACATTAACAGTAACAGTAGCAGTAACAGTAACAGTAACAGTAACAGTAGCAGTAGCAGTAGCGGTAACAGTAACAGTAACAGTAACAGTAACAGTAACAGTAACGGTAACGGTAACAGTAACGGTAACGGTAACGGTAACGGTAACAGTAACAGTAACAGTAGCAGTAACAGTAACGTAACAACAACAGTAACAGTAACAGTAACAGTAGCAGTAACAGTAACAGTAGCAGTAGCAGTAACAGTAACAGTAACAGTAACAGTAACAGTAACAGTAGCAGTAGCAGTAGCAGTAGCGGTAACAGTAACAGTAACAGTAACAGTAACAGTAACAGTAACAGTAACAGTAACAGTAACAGTAACGGTAACGGTAACAGTAACGGTAACGGTGACGGTAACAGTAACAGTAACAGTAGCAGTAACAGTAACGTAACAACAACAGTAACAGTAGCAGTAACAGTAACAGTAGCAGTAGCAGTAACAGTAACAGTAACAGTAACAGTAACAGTAACAGTAACAGTAACAGTAACAGTAACAGTAACAGTAACAGTAACAGTAACAGTAACAGTAACAGTAACAGTAACAGTAGCAGTTACAGTAGCAGTAGCGGTAACAGTAGCAGTAACAGTAGCAGTAGCAGTAATAGTAATAGTAACAGTAACAGTAACAGTAACAGTAACAGTAACAGTAACAGTAGCAGTAACAGTAACAGTAACAGTAACAGTAACAGTAACAGTAACAGTAACAGTAACAGTAGCAGTAATAGTAACAGTAACAGTAACAGTAACAGTAACAGTAACAGTAACAGTAGCAGTAGCAGTAACAGTAATAGTAACATTAACAGTAACAGTAGCAGTAATAGTAACAGTAACAGTAACAGTAACAGTAGCAGTAACAGTAGCAGTAGCAGTAGCAGTAGCAGTAGCGGTAACAGTATCAGTAACAGTAACAGTAGCAGTAGCAGTAATAGTAACAGTAACAGTAACAGTAACAGTAACAGTAACAGTAACAGTAACAGTAACAGTAACAGTAGCAGTAACAGTAACAGTAACAGTAGCAGTAAGAGTAACAGTAACAGCAACAGTAATAGTAACAGTAACAGTAACAGTAACAGTAGCAGTAACAGTAACAGTGACAGTGAAAGTGACAGTGACAGTGACAGTGACAGTGACAGTAACAGTAACAGTAACAGTAACGGTAACGGTAACGGTAACGGTAACGGTAACAGTAACAGTAACAGTAGCAGTAACAGTAACGTAACAACAACAGTAACAGTAACAGTAACAGTAACAGTAACAGTAACAGTAACAGTAACAGTAACAGTAACAGTAACAGTAACAGTAACAGTAACAGTAACAGTAACACTAACAGTAACAGTAACAGTAACAGTAACAGTAACAGTAACAGTAACAGTAACAGTAACAGTAACAGTAACAGTAACAGTAACAGTAACAGTAACAGTAACAGTAGCAGTAGCAGTAGCAGTAGCGGTAACAGTAGCAGTAACAGTAACAGTAGCAGTAGCAGTAATAAAAAAAATCACTTTATTTAAGTGTCAAAGTATTTAGCGCGCGAGCACTAATTGAGGACACTAAATAAAGAAACAAATATTCAAATAGAACATAACATTTTAAAAATCCCAACTGGCAGGAGGCAAACCAGTTGGCTATTTTACAAGCGTGGTCGAGGAGTTGAACTCGGGTCTGCCGTGAAACAACTCCAGCAAGTGGCCAGAGCGGGACTTGAACCTGGGACCTCCGGATTACAAGTCCGACGCCCTAGCCACTCGACCACGCTACCTCCAGTAAAAGGAACAGGAACAGGAACAGTAACAGTATCAGTAGCAGTAACAATAACAGTAACTGTAACAGTAACAGTAACAGTAACAGTAGAAGTAACAGTAACAGTAACA
This sequence comes from Cladopsammia gracilis, assembly GCA_022457155.1. Classification (NCBI taxonomy): domain Eukaryota; kingdom Metazoa; phylum Cnidaria; class Anthozoa; order Scleractinia; family Dendrophylliidae; genus Cladopsammia; species Cladopsammia gracilis. The sequence continues at coordinate 243,624 of JAJGOT010000532.1, read as the reverse complement.
GTAACAGTAACAGTAACAACAAAAGTAACAGTAACAGTAACAGTAGCAGTAACCATCAACTGTTTTCAGTAGCGAAAACAATTAACGAGGCGGAAAGCATTTTAACTGAAGAAGGGGATAATATCTCTGAGTGGTACAATAACAACGTCTTACAAGGAAACTTTTCAAAATATCAGGTGATGAGTCTGGGCCCGAGGAATTGTCATAAGGATTTACACATCGTCATTAATGACACTGTAATTGATCAGAAATCAGAGATAGCGCTCGTAGGGGTTACCTTAGACGATCAACTATCATTTTCGAGTCATGTAAGCAATGTTTGCAGAAAAGCCTCCAGTCAAACTGGTGTTCTTTTGAGATTACGTAAGCTTATTCCGACATCTGCTAAACTATATATTGTCAGATTTGCTATATTACCTTATCTTACATACTGTCAGACTGTCTGGCATTTTTGTCGTTCTTCTGATGCCAGAAAATTAGAACGAATTCAAGAACGAGCATTAAGAGCTGTTTATTGAGACAATAAATCGACGTATGAGGAACTCTTGCAAAGAGCGAAACTACCAACACTTCGCACGCGACGACGGCAAGCCATTGCACTCATAATGTATAAAGTAAAAATGGTCTAGCGCCTCCTTACATTGCGAATTTATTTGTCGTTACTAATTCTCAGCACTTTCTTAGAAATTCTGATTTTTCTATACCTAGATATCAGACTGTTGCTTACGGCAAACATAGCCTGACTTATTTTGGCCCTGTTATCTGGTCCAAACTCGACAAATCTGTTAGATCATCTGAATCATTAGATACTTTTAAAAAGCGCATTAAATTGGTTGACTTCACAAACCTGCTAGATAATACTTGTAAAGAATGTTTTTTATGCAATAACTGACAATCGATCTTTTATATTTATATACTTTTTCTATATTTATATATGTACATACATTTTATATTTTATTAATTATTAGATTATTACTGTAGTTATAGTGTAGTTAGGTGTCCCCAATTAGTGTACATTGTATGCTAGCGATTTTGACACATTAATAAAGTTCTTATCTTTATCTTATCTTAGTAACAGTAACAGTAACAGTAACAGTAACAGTAACAGTAACAGTAACAGTAACAGTAACAGTAACAGTAACAGTAACAGTAACAGTAACAGTAACAGTAACAGTAACAGTAACAGTAACAGTAACAGTAACAGTAACAGTAACAGTAACAGTAACAGTAACAGTAACAGTAACAGTAACAGTAACAGTAACAGTAACAGTAACAGTAACAGTAACAGTAACAGTAACAGTAGCAGTAGCAGTAGCAGTAGCGGTAACAGTAGCAGTAACAGTAGCAGTAGCAGTAATAGTAACAGTAACAGTAACACTAGCAGTAATAGTAACAGTAACAGTAACAGTAACAGTAGCAGTAACAGTAACAGTAACAGTAGCAGTAGCAGTAATAGTAACAGTAACAGTAACAGTAACAGTTACAGTAACAGTAACAGTAGCAGTAACAGTAACAGTAACAGTAACAGTAACAGTAACAGTAGCAGTAACAGGAACAGTGACAGTGACAGTGACAGTGACAGTGACAGTGACAGTGACAGTGACAGTAACAGTGACAGTAACAGTAACAGTAGCAGTAACAGGAACAGTGACAGTGACAGTGACAGTGACAGTGACAGTGACAGTGACAGTGACAGTAACAGTAACAGTAACAGTAACAGTAACAGTAGCAGTAACAGGAACAGTGACAGTGACAGTGACAGTGACAGTGACAGTGACAGTGACAGTGACAGTAACAGTAACAGTAACAGGAACAGTGACAGTGACAGTGACAGTGACAGTGACAGTGACAGTGACAGTGACAGTGACAGTGACAGTGACAGTGACAGTGACAGTAACAGTAACAGTCAGAGGAACAGGAACAGTAATAGTAACAGTAGCAGTAACAGGAACAGGAACAGGAACAGTAACAGTAACAGTAGCAGTAACAGGAACAGTAACAGTAACAGTGACAGTGACAGTGACAGTGACAGTGACAGTGACAGTAACAGTCAGAGGAACAGGAACAGTAATAGTAACAGTAGCAGTAACAGGCGTAACAGTTACAGTAACAGTAACAGTAACAACAAAAGTAGCAGTTACAGTAACAGTAACAGCAACTGTAACTGTAACATTAACTGTAACATTAGCAGTAATAGTAACAGTAACAACAGTAACTGTAACTGTAACAGTTACAGTAACAATGACAGTAGCAGTATTAGGTAGTACATTTGCATTATAAGTGCATGTATTATTTGTGTGAAGTTTTATTTAGCGCTGAGGATATGGAACTATAGATGTGATCTTACTTGTTAATCTATATGTCAAGCTTTTTTTTAGATTTAGAAGTTAAATTAAAAAAGAATACCTCAAATATTTCCGTCTAATTCTGATTCTTTTTTTTTTACAGTCGACGTTGCAGATTCTAACAGATAAAGAAAAAAAAGAAGTTACAAACTTAGCAGCTGCTGTTCATACTAGCCTTAAACGGTGGAAGGCTTGTTTCAGTATTTAACGTTGACTGTATCGTGCAATGTTGTCGACCATTTATTTTTCAATTTTTTTAAAACTGATCTTTCAATGTCAGATTCACCGTTTATTAAAATACCTACCAATTTTAAGATTGTCTAATAAAAATCTTCCAGATGCATTGTTCATTTTTGGCAATCCTAGACAACTGTAAACATTTCCATATAAAAAGAAAGGCAACGCGTGAAGGGAAAATAGTGCACTCTCGACAACACACGATTTGCATTTCATGTCTCTTCTTGCATGTTCTTTTCCTGGTTAAGTGACCCAGTCTTCGTTCAGTAGGAACGATCCCAAAAATAAAAGAACAAACATGTAAACACACCGTTAAGTCGTTGCATTCTCGTTTCTGAGTGACATCGAACACAGGAAAACACATTAGATTTAGATTTCTAGGGCCATTCATTTGGTCCAAATTAAGTAGTGAGATAAGAGCGTTGCTTAGCCTCAAGTCGTTCGGGGCACCGATACGCAAAATAGATCTTGCAAGCCACATGGACAACAACAGTAGTTGCTGCTTTCTTTGCTTATTTATTAAAATATATCGATGATAGGTTCTTATTTTCTTATGTTCTTAAAATATTTTCCAGATATACAAGATAGATATACATAATTAATAATCGATAATAGTATTCTTTTACATTTTACTACTAAAAATTTTAGATACATTAGATGGATATATTTCTTTGACTTTGTTGGATTTAATCAGAAAACCATAAGTGAGTTGCAAAGTGCAACTGTCTCTCAGTGTACGCTTCAAAACAAGCTTCCGATTATTCAATTTGCTAAGAATTTGTTACAGTCATTTGGAAAATCAAGATAAAAATATTAACCAATCAATTCGCTTGAACAACTTGCTTCCATTCTCGAGGAACCGAGGGGTTTCCAAATATGGTACTAAGCAAAAAATGAATATGCGTAAGCTGTGAATGCGCGTTACACGTTTCAACCCACTCATGGGCTTCTGATTTATGTTATAGTGTCCCCAATTAGCTGTTTTTGTAGCTAAATACATTGACACTTCAATAAAGTTAGCAGCATCATCATCATCATCAACCTATCTCAGTTCACTTTTATCCCTGTGAAATACTGCTCCAGTTCTTTAGAATTCGGCATTTTGTGACGTTGATTTCAGTTGTCGTTTTCAGGCTCTTAAAACTTCTAATTAATAGGAGTAGGTGGTAAAAGCAACTTCTGAGACACCCTCAGATTCCCCTGAATTTCACACAAATATTCCCTGTAGATTTCAGCAATTCACAAATTATTTTTCATCAGCCCAAATCAACAGAATCCACACAATTCTGATGAGTTTGAGCAGATTTGAAAAGTTTGTGAGTTGTGTGAAAACGGGCGGAAATTGTTGGATTTTTGAGATTTGTTGAGTTTGAAATGTTTGTGTGAAATTCAGGGGAATTTGAGGGTGTCTCAGAAGTTGCTTTTACCACCTACTGAGCTAAAATGACCACAAGAAAAAATCTTGAAATTTGCCAATTTCAAGATTTCTCCGCTGAATTTCCACACAAAACTAAATCTTGAAATTGTCCATTTTCAAGATTTTTCCGCTGTATTTCCACACAAAAAAATTCTTTTCAAATCCCAAAATCTTTTCCCCAGGCAAGAAAATGTCTGATTCCGAAGAAGAAGAAATCGATTTCACTCCTGAAATTATTCGAGAAATCCGCACAACATGCCATTCTCCCAAAAATCCCAGGCTGGAACATTTCAAAGATATCATCCGCAAAAATCAGGGGAAAAATCAAATTCCACTCAAAGATCTCGAATTTTATCAAGAACAAATTCTCTCCCAAATTCCCCGTGACGAAATCACAAGAAAAAAAGTCCGGGATTTCGTCAAAGCTTCCAAGTGGAAAAAAGTCCATGGCAACGCACATGAAATTTTCAATCATATAACAGGTCACGACGGAAATGATTATGAGCATCTGGAAAAATTTCTCATCGACGACTTTAAATATTTTTCACTTGCATATGATGACCTTCATCTCAGCAGAGACAAGTTTCTCAATTGCAATCAAGTTCTTTTCGCCCTGTTGAAGAAGAACGGTTTCAGCCCCAATGAAGATGATTTCAAACTGCTCAAAACTCCATCCAGCCGGGCGAAACAAGAAAAAATAATCCAAACAATCTTCAAAAAATGTCATTGGAAAGAAAATGGATCTTGAAAAAGCATTTTCCAGTGAAGCCGAGCGAAGCGAAGCGAGCGAAGCGAGTGACCATGAAGATTGTTCCACTTGCTCAGAGGAAGAAATAAGAAGCGACGATGAAACTCCCACCACTTCAGACGAGGAATTCATTGCCTCTGATTCGGAGATGGAGGAAGCTGAGCGAAGCGACGAAATCGAAGACTCAATTGAACTCCTTTTTGAGTCATTTGTGAATCTCCAGGAGGAACATAAAATTCTCAGAAATGAACTCCAAAAGCAAAGTTGCCTCCTGTGGGAAATCCACCGGGAATTGAAAGAAAGTGAAGCGAAGCAAAACGGGCCAAGCGAAGCGAAGTGAAGCGGTGTTTTGAAATAACAGACTTTGTGAATATTAATGTAAAACATTCATATTCTGACATTGCCCAGCTGCCCGGTTATTGACATATGGCGGCCAATCAAAATCGGTATTTTTCCTCACAATAAAGATTCCCACGCGTGGGAAATTATCTTTGTTCCATTGTGTAGATGTTATTTTTAATCCAAATGCTAACTCTTTGATGGTTGCCATAAAAGGTGATGAGACAATAAATATTCCCACGCGTGGGAAACTGAACCAATATCGGCGTGCCCTGGAACCGAGTGATAAACAAGAAGAGTGGGAAGGCATATTATTTCGCCAGTTTTTCGGGGAATTTTGCCGGCTAACGCGTTAGCCAGTTTTTCGGGGGAGAAATATGAATTTCTCCCAGATTTCAGCGGAATATTTTCCAGAGTTTTTCAGCGGAATATTTTTTCAGTCAAGAAAAAATATTTTCCAGAATATTTCAGCGGAACTTAATGATTGACTTTTTTAGCCCAGCTTTTCCACACATCACTCAGTGGAACCCAAGAATTAAATTTGTCAGGGTAACCTGTCCATTTTACAAGCGCGAGTTTTCGCTTATTATCGCGGCGAATAACTTTTTCAATTCGAAACACATCTTGCGTTGTCTTTTGAAGTTCCGCTTCGTAAAATGATCCGGTGATTGATTCTCCCAACAGATCAACTAATTTATACGTTACAGGGTTTGTGTTCTTTATTTCGTCAATCACAAATATCTCTTCCGACCAGTTCGGGGTGAAACCTTTGTCAAATAATTGCCGTTTAAACTTTGAAATTCTCACCCTGTCGCCAACCCTGAATTTTGCCGGGTTGTGTTTAGCATAAATTAAATCTCCGTATAAATTAGCGAAAACCTTTTTCTCATTTTCCTGTTTGCTCGCCTCTGCAGGACTCATCCGAATGCTCGAATGAAAACGATGATTATATTCATCCAGTAATTTGCCAAGTTTGTCCCAGTATATTGTATTGTTGTTAGCAGAAAACATCCGGAAGAGTTTCTCCTTAAAAGACCTGTTCCAGCGCTCAACAACAGATGCCTTTTCTTCGTTTTGTGTTGTGTACAATTTTACCCCATTCTTATCAAGCAGATTTTTCATTGTTGCGTTGAAAAATTCAGACCCTTTGTCACTCCAAAGCATTTTCGGTTTTCGCCTCGCTTCGCTCGGCTCAGCTCCGCTTCGCCCCTTGAATATATCTCGGAAAGCATCAGCTACTGTTTGTCCTCGCTTGTCTTTCAGGGGGCGAATCCAACCGAATTTTGAGAAAACATCGATCACCATCAGGAGATATCTGATCCCTTTATTCCACCTCGAAAATTTCCCCATCTCGACCAGATCAGCCGCCCAGATGTTGTCAATCCCATATGCTATGACTCGTCGTTTTGGAAAGCGCCGCCTGATTGGCCGGTGTAATTCGTTTGCCAGATTTTGAGCCCAGCCTTCACTCAAAATCTTTTCCCGTTTTTTGGGGCACCGAGGCCAAGTTTCTGTTTTGCTTGAATTGTGTTTCTCGCCAAAGCATGACCCCATTGCCTTTCTTTCCAGGGAATGGCATCCAAAGCGGCAACCATTTTCCTGTCTGCTTCGTTCTTGCATTTACGTGGATTCTTTTCCTTCGCGCAGACTGAATAATCCACATCGTGTTGCATAGCAACTGCATCTGTTTTTCCTGTGGGTTGCTGCATAATTTCGAGAATTTTTCCCTTTTCATCAAATCTGACTTGCTTATCCAATGGGTTATAAGGGCCGGTATAATTATGTCCAGGCAAAGTGAAACCTTTCTTTGGTCTTGGCAGCTTCCCAATCAGGGAATGAACATCTAAAGCACCCCCATCCAAATCTGCTCGATCTGTCTTATATTTTCTGTTTGGCCTAATCGCCGTGGACAACTCATTCATCATATCCGCAGAGGTTTTGGCAAGAAATGGTTTCATCTTGTCCAACGCAAAATCCAATGCTTTCTTTTGAGTGTTTTTGTTTCGCAACAATTTACTGGCTCCATAACGACCCATTTCAACTGTTTTTTTCCCGAGCCAGGGAAGAGCATGAGCCACGCCAGTCAGCGCAAGTTCACCGATGCCCTCACCTTGTGAGGGCCGACTCAGTTTCCCGAATTCGCTCCGCTCGCTTTCACAAATCTTGTTTTTTTGATTCCGCAGGAAGCGCAATGGCAAAACCACATCTTTCTGCCATTTTTTGCAGTCATATATCCAGTTGGTTTCACGCATTCAGTTTGTTTTTTTTCCTTCACGCAATATGATTTCATTTTCAATCGAAATATTCTTTTATGAATTTCTCATTCCCCATCGTATCAGTCAGACTGAGAGGCTGGAGAATATCATAGAAATCTTTCCCCTGCGACCATTGATGGAGGAAATACAGGCAATAATACCCGCAAAGAACGCTGTTGATGTTTTGATATTGACTGCTGTTCCAAATCACCGGTTTGGAACTTTTGAATTCCTGGGAAAATCCCATCCCAAAAGAGTCGAAATACCACGTGAATTTCTGTCCGGGGGCGCAGCACACCCAGTGAGTTCCTGCATTTGCAAGGGAATCAAGATTGATAATGCAGGGGCTGTGTTCTCGGGGCATGGCTTCATCCCTGGCGAAAATCCCTTTGAAATTGGGAATTTTCAGAAAATTAATCTACTGGAGAAGATCAAGGGGTTTGTTCACGAATTTGGGTTTCGTTTCGCTCACAATATTGCCCCGAGAACTGGGATATTGTTGAATGGACTTTTCGTTCCCAGCAGAAGTCCCGTTCCTTTTTGGATTTTTTTCCCATCCCAATTTTTCGTCCCCAGGTTCCGATCAATGGAGGCGGGCGTTGGAAGGGAGTGCCCAATCTTGGGGCGCCGTTTCCTTTGGGCTGCCGGACTCTAGGAGCGCCTTTTCCTTTGGGGCGTCCAACTCTAGGAGCGCCTTCTCCTTTCAGTCGAGGTCGCGGCTGCGCCGCTCCCTTCCCAAACAAATTTTTCACCATGTCCAGCGCCAGTGGAATTCCGATGGAAGCCAGCACAGTTCCCAACAATCCACCAGATTGTTTTGCTGATGGTTTTATCGTCAGTTGTCCTCCTGATTTCAGGGCAGTCAAAATATCCTGTTTCTGTTTATTTGTCAACAAATGTTTATTGTCAATCAGTTTTTGAATTTTATCTTGGGGAATGAGAAATCCGCCCGTTTGTCCGCCTCCTTTCAGTCGAGGTCGCTGCGCTCCCTTCCCGCTTATTTTTTTCACAACTTGACTCGCTCCTTCACTCGCCAAACCAGCCAATGCTGACAGTCCAAGTGTCTTTGCCAGAGTGGGTGCCAGGGAACGAGCCAGGGGAACAATAGCAGAGAAAAGACTTCCGCCTTGCTTCATTACCTTTCGGATTTGCGTTTTTGATATCTTGATTTCAACTCCCTTTCCCTGAGATGCGGCTTTGCCGATTCGTTTTATTTGATTGGCTGTCAGCATCAGTTCATCATTTCCGCTTGTTTGTTTGCCACCCAATCTCAGGGTGATAGGGCTTTTTGTTCGGAATGCTCTTCCAAGCTTGCTTTTTTGCCCTTTCGACAAATTTACTTTATATGGGTGATATGTTGTCATTTTAAATGACAAGATATGTTTTTCACAGATCACACTTCACACGATAACCAGCTCATTTCCAATTTTATCGATTTTCACCAGTTCTTCATAGAGAACTATCGCATGCACATTGAAGTTTGCAGCTGCATCTGCGTTCAATCGATACCTGAATATCAACTGTTTGGGATCTCTTGTCGGTTTTTCAGTTTGGAAGGTCAGATCGAAATAAATTAGCGGATAATAAGCCTTGAAATTGGACAGATTCAGCTGCGTTCCAGTGTTGAAATCATTTTTCCTCATTGCATAAGCCATGACATCCTGGAAAATCCTCACTTTGCTTTCACTGTCGTACTCTGTTTCCGGGTAGAAAACTCCGTTTCCATATTCCAGCCGGCAGTTCAACAAGGATGAATCATTATCCGCTGCATTCAGCTTGAAAGTGTCCATCAGATAGGGATTGCCTTCTGCAGGGACATCATTGGGTGGAGCGGTTCTTTTCAGCCAGACAAAAATATGCCTCACATTGTCGATGCTCGCTGAGATCTGGAAGAATCCTGATGATCTTGCGGGAGCTGATTGCTGATACATTTCCCTCAGATATTTCCATTGCGTTTCTTTCAGGAATGAGCTGACAAATTTGTCATACAGAGAATCTTTGGGAGTCAATCTTGGCACCCAAAGCAAAAATCGATTCACAACAACTCTTCCAGCAGTAGCGGTATGAGCCTTATGAATGAGTTCCCCATCATCATTAAGTGTTATCTCGAATTGGAGCTGCATAGGCACAAGCATCTTATCCTCCAACTCTTCGAAAAAGGAAAAACGATTCAGGGGAATGATCGTGTTAATGTTCTTTGCACCGCCGTTTCCATCATCTTCAACTGCTTGAGATTGCAACCGCCGAGCTTCAAATCCAAGATTCGTATTAGCGGTTGTTGCATTAGTATCCAAATACCAGAAACTGTTCTTGGCGACTGATCTGCTGAAGTCGTCGGAGTATTCCAGCAAATTCTTTGCGAAACAGACTTTATGCAGATTATCAGTATCATAAATAATCTTTCCCGCAGATTTTATCGTCAGGTGTTTAATCAGGGAATGAGCGCCATTGATCACTGTGATTCTGTCAGCTGCTTCATATCCGGCACCATCCGCCAGTTTTTGAAGTTGAAACTGCACCTCGAAATACGCATTATACCAATCATAGAATGCGGATCGGTCATTAATCGTGAATTTATAACCACTTTTTTGTTGATGTTGAGCATTAGCTGGAGTTCGGATTGTGTCATCCAGCTGGAAGCGCACTAATTCATTTCTTTGAAGATATTCATTCGATCGAAAAGCCATTTTATATTATTTTTTTCTTTTTCGGATGCCTTGCCCAGAGATCAACCTGTTCAATATAGCATCAGAACTTTCTCCGGAGGTTGACGCAGGGGCTGATTGTGGTCGAGCTGGCGGTTTTTTGCTCCCCTTTCTCATATTTTCCAGTTTTTTCATGATCAAATCACCAGATTTTTCAACTACTTTTTTGCCGAGTTTATCCCCAGCGTGAGAAATTCCTGATTCCAATGCTTTTTTCGCAATGGGTTTCGCGAATTTATTGAAAACTGCGGATGCGATCTTCCTCATTGGTTTGAAAATATTGTCCACAATGACACCTGTTCCTTTATGCCGGAAGACAAACCGCCCCAGCTGAGGGTGGAAAAAACGAGAGAATTCATAACTTTTCATTTTATTTGTTTTTTCAAGATAAGCGAGAACGCTGTATCGGCTCCATTCAAATCAACAATCCGCCTTCGGCCATCAGTGATATAAATCCGAATGGAGCTTATTCTGTTTTTATTCACAGGGCTGAACATCACTCTCATGGGTTCAAGGGTAAAACTATAGGAGGCCTGCAGAACAGATGTTGAAAAGGAGAAGATGATATCACTCTCTTCCCCATCCACAAGCGAATCACTTGTGAGATCGCAATGAACGTTCAACATATCAGTATCTTGACTGAGGTTTGGAACTCTGGGGCCAACATTGACTTTATCTTTCAGAATCTTTTTCTCAAACCCAATGAGATCGCCAAAGTTGGATTTCTCGAGATCAAGTTGCCAGTTTGCTTCCAGCGTGATTGTTACTCTGAAAGTTGTGGGAGAGAAAGCAAGATTGATTGGGAATTTTTCATTCTTTCCTGGGGTGCTGCCTGCGAGGGGACCTGTTGCGTTTCGAATTGCCGCATTCAAAGTGGAATAATCCCAAACCCCAGCGGGAAAGGTGATATCGGAAAATGTTTTCCCACCGCCAGAGCTGAATCTGATCAGCTGATTTTTCAATGCCGCATTGATGTTATACCACGTAAAACTCATATTGATAATTCTGTTCAACCCAACAACATATTGGGAATTTGGATCCAAAACAATGGGCCGATTGAATTTTGTTGTGAAATTTTCTGGTTTGTTTCCCCCAGTCTTGACGGAAAAGGAGGACAGGACAATTTCTCTTTCGATTTCCATTTTAGAGTTTGAAATACTTTCTGAAGAGCTTCTCATGCTGGGATTTGTTGATGGCGTTTTCTTTCAGGAGAAGATCAAGAATACCAACCCCGGTATTTCTGATGCCTGAATTCGTATTCCCAGCAAGGATGGAGCCAACAATGACCTCAAGTTTCTGGAGGAGATCTGCGGGGTTGGAGAAAAAACGGATGGATCCACCTTTTTTCTCCTGATTCCCGAACCTTCCAATGTCTTTTGTTTCGCTTGAAAATGTTTGATGTATTCACTCAAAATTCGGGATGAGTGGTCTATTCTGCCATGTTGCAAATTCTTTTGCTCTTGCGTTATTGCACCTTTATGGAACTTTTTGCTCCAAGATGTTTTGTAGCCCTTCAACTGATTTCTTCTGTAGTTTGCAATGGTTACAATATTCTTGAGATAATTGATTTTCCTCGTTGATGAGATATTTGGGTCACTGAGATTTTTCTCCACAGTATCATAATTTGTGAGGTCCAAGCTATCCAATATCTTATTGGCTTCCTCTTCCTCTTCCTCTTCCCATTCCCCTTCATCTCCCGGCGCAAGAGCATAATCGGGAGAGTCGTCTTCTTCATATTCAGGTGGATCTTCCCCTACCTCTTGCACAACTTCTTCATATGTTGGCGGCCCTGCTGGAATTTGCTTCTTGGGTTGGGATGGAACGGCCTCATCAAACAGGCCTTCGACATCCATCTCTTCAAATGGATCGACTTCGGGGAGATAATCAATCTCCGCTGGTTTGGCTTTTTTCTTTTTCCGGGGAAGTGGCCGAAGCGGCCCCAAATTCGACTCAATCACCTCATCCAGTTTCGCTGTGATGGGTTTGAATGTTTTTTCAAGTCCGATTTGACTTGTTTCTTCACCCAACTTTTTCTGGGTGATAGCATTGTGAACAAAGTTGATTTTTTTCCCCAAAGCAGATTTGCTTTTGGCCATTTCTTGCCATTTCAAAAGACTCATTTTATATCCCAGAAACACAAATTTGGGGTGAAGAACAAGATGTAGAACGCCATGTTCATTAATAAAATGAAGATTCCAAATTATGATTGCCAGGACCCAATCACGAATTTCAAACAACGTCACCCTTTCATGCCGGATCGAACTTTCAGAATGTTGATCTGTGGCCCTTCAGGATCGGGGAAAACAAATGTTCTCCTGGATATGATCCTCCGCCCGCTGCTCTTCTACGATAAAATCTTCCTCTATGCGAAAAATCTTGACCAAACCAAATATCAACATCTGCTGAAAACATTTCGCCCATTCAGCAAAGAAGCTGGGTATGACGTTGTGGAAGCATCCCCGGATGAAATCATCCCAGTTTCTGAATTGTCAGGGGAGAATCAAAAGCTGGTTGTTTTCGATGATTTTGTTTCCGAAAAAAAACAAAAGCCATTGATTGATTATTTCATTCAGGGCAGGCACAAGAAATGTTCTGTGATTTATCTTTCGCAAAGTTATTTCGGAACACCAAAAGATATCCGCCTGAATTGTTCGCATTTTTGCATCTTTGAATTCCCAAGCAACAAAGAAATTACGGCGATCTGCAGGGAGAACAATGTCAGCAAAGAAGATTATCGGAAAGCAACGCATGATCCGTTCTCTTTCCTGTATGTGGATAAGCCGAGGAAATTCATTGCCAAAAACTTTGATGAAAGCATTTAAAATGAGTTATTCAAATGGATTGCTGTCTGAAACAAGCACCTCCCAGGGAGGACGAGATGGAAAAGATGGATTGCCAGGAGTTGGTTTCAAGCTAACGCCAGCAGGAGACTTCGACCTGCAAAGGAAACGCCTGACAAATGTCGCTGAAGGAACGGGGAATTCGGATGCAATCACAAAGCTACAAGTTGACACGCTTGCAACGCAATTGCGGGCAGATTCTCTCCAGGTGGATGGTTCCTCGCATATGACTGGGGATCTTGATCTCAGGGGACAAAAACTCATCAACCCCGGGGAAATAGAAATGAATCGCAAATTGATCGTCAATCTGGACACTGATGAAAACCAGGATTTGTCAGCGGTGAATATGGTCACTCTGAAAAAATTCCACCCTGATGCTCCGGCTCACACTCATGAAGTCACGAAGGATATTGATTTAAAAGAACTTTTCAACGTGAAAAACTCAAAACAACAAACATGGCATGATTTGGGAGCGCATTATAACAACCTGGTTTCTTATAATGACACCAAAAATATCTTTCTCAGCCGCAAAGAGACGTTTCCAATGGAGACGGCTTTGGATATGGGAAATCACACCATTTTTAACGTGAAAGATCCTGAAGTTGCCGATCAGGGCGCAAATATGCGATATGTGGATGCCCAATCCGCGAAAAAGCTTTCGTTGGAAGGTGGAACAATGACCGGAAACCTGGATATGAACTCGCAACAAATCAACAATATTGCAACGCCAACTCTGAAGCGAAAACCCACGTCAAAATCTTATGTGGATAACCAGATAGGAGGTGTGGTAGCCCACACGATGGAATTAGAAGAGAAGATCAAAAAATACGTAAATGAATCGCATATCACGTCAACCTCTCACCCAAAGGACGCATTCCGCTATCTGATGGAAGATGTGGATGAATCCAGCTCTGAACATCATATGACAGTGACTGGGATAAGTGATTTTCCAGATTCGCCGCATCATTTCAACAAGAAGGCTTATGACTTGGAAATCACAAAAAATCTTTTTAATGAATACTCTGGGAGACTTGGATTCAATATGTTCAAACTCCCAGAGGGAGAATACACCGTGTGCGTGGAATTCTTCCCCGCGTCAATGGATGGCGTGAGCGTCAACGTTGTGAGCACAAGTCTGAATATCAATCAGCAATCAACTAAGAAGTTTTCGGGGTATTCCAGATCCATCATCCACATGCACAAATGGAGGATTTCCCCACCTGAATTTATTTTCCTGGATTTGAAATGGCGAGGCACTGCCGAGTCAGCTGCAGAAGGATCCGCAAAGTTGATCATATATGGCATTGCTGGTTCCCAACCTGATGTTGAAAGCAGCGTTTATGATTCCCCTTTCGTTTTCCAAGCGGGGAAGATGGTCATGGAGACTGACTTGGATTTGAATTCGCACTCCTTGTTGAATTTGCCGCTTCGCCCGTCAAAACACTTCATTTTTGCAAGATTTGTGAAAGGAAAACACGGTGATTGTTTGATCTTCCCAAATGAAGAGGAAGATGAAACAAATTATTGGCAACAATTTGGATCTGACTTCCGGATTTTGAATGTCACGGTTTTCATTCTTCAACGCGGTTCCAACCCAGTGAGTGGAGCAACCATCATCATGACAAGTGTTGTTAAAGGAGATCGCATCACTCGGAACGCAGTCAGACCTTCCACCAATTCATTTGGTTCACTGCAGTTCACCTTCAATCTCCATGTTGGGCAGGAAGAAGCTTTCTATCTGGCTCTCTCGGATGGAAATGCCATTCAAAGAGCAAAAGCGACAATTCTGATTGAAAAATGATTTTCTCCCTGAAAAATGAAGCGAGCGAAGCGAGCCGAGCGAAAACAAAGCATTTTTGCTTTCAATCACATCAACCCCGCAATTCGGGAAGAAGAACTGGAAGAGATCAAAAAACTTTTTCGATTTTATCACAAAAGATTTTGGTGCCTGAAACGAGCGCATGGTCGATTCAAGAAAATGAATCTGCTCATGAATTTGACCTCTTCCGGTCTGGTTGCAATCGGGACGATTGCTGGGGCAGCAACAATGAATCCAATCGTTTTGGGAGTGATTTCAGGATTGGGGTTGGTCGTCAAAACCGCGAATGAAATGAAGAATCTGAAAAGCAAAATTGAGATGGCGAAGTTCGCTTTCACCACCTATGAAAAAACATTGAGTGATTTGCGCGCGGGGAGGAAAATTCGACAGGGATGAATTTTTGTTTTCAATGGAAGCGATTGATGGGATTGTGATTGATTTGGGGTTGGATTTGGAAAAGTTTGAAGCTGAATGGGAGAAAAAATTTGAGGGTTGAGAATTTTCATTTCCCGGAAATGAAAAATCACTTGAATTTCTTGATTTTGTTGAATATGTCAACGTGAAATGTTCTTTCATTTTTCCTCAAAGATGCTACCAATTGAATTAGTTTCAAGGGTTGAAAATCTTTTTTCCCAATTTTTTCCTTAAAAACTGCTAGAGCTTTCTCTTTGTTCACCTGAAAAGCCACTCTGCAGATGATGGAAATGATTTTGATGAAACAAACGGCTTCATCATTGTATTTCAATTCTTTTTTCTTCCAGTCCAATTCGAGATCTTCATCCGCGAATAATTTATTAGCGATCATTCGACAAAGTTCATCAAAAGATGAAACACCGATCTTGAATTTGTCAAACCATTCCTCATCCATTGGGAGTGAAGAAAAATCTATCTGGAGAGAAGTTGATTCTTGTGCTTTTGGTTCGCCGAGATAGAATTTTTTCTTGTCCGACCTCCGGGTGATGGTTGAATTTCCTTTTTTCAATGCATTGGTGATGGCGCAATTTGAAATGTTGAACTCTTTCGCTGCGGAATTGATAGAGGAGAATGTTTTTGTTTTTTTTCCCATCGGAGATTGAAAAATGCGTTGCTGATTTCGACATTTTTTATGCGGAGAAAAAAAGGAAATAAAAAATTAAAATCCCATTTTATCTAGATAAAGCTCAATTTTAGCCAATCATTTCTCCAATTTAGTCAACTGTGATTTAGATGAAATGGAGCAGAAATTTTCATGAATTTGAATTTTCCGCTGATTTTCAGCGAAAGATTTTCATCCCCGGAGAGATTTTCATCTCAAAATCCGTTTTCAGGGAGATTTTTCATCCCAAATCCATTTTTGTGGGCGTTTTTTCGTTCTGAAATCTATTTTTGGAGAGATTTTTCATTCCCCCGGACATTATTTCATTCAAAAAATTTGGAAAAAAATTTTTCCTCAAATAATTTGGGGAAGTAATGTCCGGAGGAATTTCATTCCAAAAATCAGTTTCCGGAGAAATGTCAAATTCAACAAAATTCATTTTCCCTGAGTCAATTCAGGAAAATCATTTTCCAGAGGGGATTTTGAAAATCATTTTCCTTTTCCGGAGGGGATTTTGAAATTTCCCCTGAGTGGGTTTTGAAAAATTCCCCTTGAGTGGGTTTTTCAAAATCATTTTCCGGAGGGGATTTTCAAAATCATTTTCCGGAGGGGATTTTGAAAATCATTTTCCTTTTCCGGAGGGGGTTTTGAAAATTCAACAGTTTTTATGCTGAGAAAAAGGGGAAATAAAAAATTAAAATCCCATTTTATCTAGATAAAACTGTGATTTTATCCAATCATTTCTCCAATTTAGTTAACCGAGTTTTAGATGAAATGGGGCAGAAATTTTCTTGAATTGTCAATTCAAGCTGATTTTCAGCGAAAGATTTTCAAACCCCGGAGAGATTTTCAATCCCCGGAGGATTTTCATCCCAAAATCCGTTTTTGGGGTGATTTTTCATCCCCCGGACATCCCTTCATTCATAAAATTTGGAAAAAAATTTTGGAAAAAAAATTTTCCCCCAAATAATATGGAGGAATTCTCCGGAGAAAATTTCATTTCAAAATCAGTTTCCGGAACAATGCTGAATTCAGCAAAATTTGAAAATCATTTTCCTGAGTGGGGTTTTTCGAAATTCATCCGGAGGGATTTTCAAAATTTCCCCGGAGTGGGGTTTTTCAAAATTCATCCGGAGGGATTTTCCAAATCATTTTCCGGAGGGATTTTAAAATCATTTCCCCTGAGTGGATTTTCAAAATCATTTTCCGGAGGGGAAAAATTATTTTCCGGAGGGAATTTCAAATTCAAATTTCAAAATATTTTCCAGAGGGAATTTCAAATTCAAAGTTTTTCCCTGGAATAGATATTCAAAATTCAATTCAAAGTTTTTCCCTGGAATAGATATTCAAAAATTCAAAATTCAGAATTCAAAGTTTTTCCCTGGAATAGATATTCAAAAATTCAGAATTCAAAGTTTTTCCCTGGAATAGATATTTAAAAATTCAATTCAAAGTTTTTCCCTGGAATAGATATTCAAAAATTCAATTCAAAGTTTTTCCCTGGAATAGATATTCAAAAATTCAATTCAAAGTTTTTCCCTGGAATAGATATTCAAAAATTCAAAATTCAGAATTCAAAAGTTTTTCCCTGGAATAGATATTCAAAAATTCAAAATTCAGAATTCAAAGTTTTTCCCTGGAATAGATATTTAAAAATTCAAAATTCAATTCAAAGTTTTTCCCTGGAATAGATATTCAAAAATTCAAAATTCAGAATTCAAAGTTTTTCCCTGGAATAGATATTCAAAAATTCAAAATTCAGAATTCAAAGTTTTTCCCTGGAATAGATTTCAAAATTCAGAATTCAAAGTTTTTCCCTGGAATAGATTTCAAAATTCAATTCAAAGTTTTTCCCTGGAATAGATTTCAAAATTCAATTCAAAGTTTTTCCCTGGAATAGATTTCAAAATTTTTCCCTGGAATAGATTTCAAAATTTTTCCCTGGAATAGATTTCAAAATTTTTCCCTGGAATAGATTTCAAATTTTTTCCCTGGAATAGATTTCAAAATCATTTTCCGGAGGGAATTTCAAAATCATTTTCCGGAGGGATTTTCAAAATCATTTTCCGGAGTGGATTTTCAAAATATTTTCCGGAGTGGATTTTCAAATTCAGATTTCAAAATTCAAATTTTTTTTTCCGGAGTGGATTTTCAAATTCAGATTTCAAAATTCAAATTTTTTTTCCGGAGTGGATTTTCAAATTCAGATTTCAAAATTTTTTCCCCGGAGTGAATTTGGGAAAATCAGAGAAAATCAAACCTGCCACACGTGGAAAAAATCTCCAAAAATCAAAACTGGCACACGTGGAAAAATCTGAAAAAATCAGGAAAAAAAGTTCTGCCCAAATTCACAAATATTTTTCCAGAATTGAATTCTGGAAAAGATTTTCTCCCTGATTTCAGCGAGATCAAACTTCATCGTCCTCATTCTTGTCCTCAAACTCATCGAATTCCGAGGCAGCCTGCACTATTTCCTCCACCAAAACTTCGTCCACAATGCATGTGATTGCTTTCACATTTCCGCAGAAAAGATGTTTGATGGAAAAGACGACTTGCTCGCGGAGAGGACAGCCAATGAGTTCTTTTTGCTTCAAGATGGGTTTCTTTTTCCCATCCGCGCACAGCTCCCAAAATCTGCAGGAGAAATCCGTTGTGGGAATTTTGGAGGGATAGATTTTTGCGTAAATCTTTTCCTGCTCGGATTTGTCAGTTTTCACGAGAATGAAATCTCCCTCCTGAAATCGAGCAAAAGACGGGGAAATCTCTTTGATTGCCTGCTTCTTTTTCATCGCAGCAGAGTTGAGATGTTTTTCCAGATTGTTGAAGAAACTAATGAACTCGCTCGGAATAGAGATGCCCATAGAAAACGATTCACCCTCATGAAGGAAAATCTTGAATTTGGTTTGGAGTTTCACTTTGAACCGTGAGTCCATGTGGAGGCAGGGGAGAAGGCAGAAATTAATTTTTCCAGAAGATTTCTTACAGGGGTCTCCGAGAGAGCAGTCGGGGATAGATATTTTCGCGGGATTCATTTTTTGGGAGGAGATAAAAAAATGAATTAAATCGCGAAAATCCATTTTTCCATGAACTTGCGATCCTCTTCCGATCGGACTGGGAGAAAACCAGTGGCCATGTCAACCGCTTTTTGGAAGTTTCTTTCTGCGTCACACGCTTTTTCCCAGTCCGTTTCCTCTTTGATTTTTTCAGCCTCTTTCGGAGGAGTGGATTTGTTTTCACTTGACATTTTTTCTCCAATGAAGAAAAAATTCAAAACGCATTTTGCAAATCCACAAGGGCATCATTCCACTCAACCGTCATCTGGCGATGACGTTTATAAAGTCCTTTTTTGGGATGCATGTGCATAGCATTTTCCAATGCAACTTGTTTTTTCATGAGACTGATGAATTCATGTAAATGGGGAGAAACCCAAGTGACTTCGTGCGATTTTTCCCCTGAATCCAAAAAATGAGTTTTTTTCCTGCAGAGTTGATTGAAAAAAACTGTGCGTGACAATCCAAATCGTTCCCGAATTTCCTCCGCGGTGAAAAAATCTTCCCCATCAATCTGGATGAATGGAATGTCATCTTCCTCCCGAATCCAGAAAACTTTTTGGTCGGTTCTTCTGGTGTATTTGCTTTTGCCTGAGTTGAGAACTCGCAAAATCGTTTTGGAAGGAAGACCAGTTTTTTCGGATGCTTCTTTGAATGTGAAAAAAATTTGTTTTTCTTTTCCTTCTTCCTGAATCGAAAATTTCATTTTAAATGGGGAAAAAGATTTTTTTCGCCATTAAAATGTCACTGGCTGCATGGCAATCATTTGCGCGAACGACAAACTTGCGAGGATGGTCGCGATTGAAAAAAGATGAACTAGTGCAGTTTTTAGTTGAAAATCTTTGGCAAGGAGGGGGAAAAAATCAGCCAAAAACTCGAAAAAGACGAGCCAACCTAGATGACGAAAATCCAGAAATTGATGTGTCTTTTTTGATTCCGGAAAGAAGAATCGTTCCCCCCAGAGTCATTCCCAGAGCGATTGAAGAAAATGTGGATACGGTTATCGATTGGACAAATTGGTTGGAAAGTGTGGATGACGCGGATGTTCGGAGAAGAGCCAATCCCGCAGTGGAAAGATTGAAAGAACAAGTCAGAAGATTGTGGGAACAGAGACTTGCCGTGGAAGAAGGGCAATCCGCTTTGCGAGGATTCGCGAGACAATTTTTTATTCAAGGAGATGATTCCATTTCTCCCCAAGAGTTTTTCCGGAGAGCAAGATGGTTGGTTCTCAGGCTCCTGCGAGAAAATCCACAAACAAGAGTGAGATGCGTTTTGAATGTGGAAATGTCCCAAACCGATTTGGTTTCTGGGGAGGAAGTGATTGAAAATCCATTTTTCCATTCCCGGCAGAAAATAAATTTGGGAAACAACCCAGAGATTTTGGATGAAATGGAAAGAGAAATGATTGAAAATTTGGAAAATTTCAATCGCAGAGGATCAAATTGGGTTTTTGAAAGAGTTTTGCGTTTGGAAATTCATTTTGTGCGCTGGAACCCCCTGCGAGGATCTGGATGGATTGAACTGCCTGCTGATTTGGCAAACAAAAAAGCCGTGATCAACATGCAAAATGAAGATGAAATGTGTTTCAAATGGTGCTTGGGCAGAGCCGCAAATATGGTCAAGGTTCATCCGGAAAGAATCACACCGGATTTGCGAGAACAAACGGAAGAAATGAATTGGGACGGTTGTGAATTTCCCATGGCCGTGGAAAAAATCAAGTTTTTTGAGGCCAAAAATCCTGACATTTCAGTGAATGTTTTTGGCTGGAATGGATTTGTTTTTCCCCTGAGAATCACCAAGGAAGAAAAGAAACTTCATGTGGATTTGATTCTGCTAACAAAAGAATTCAAAACGCACTTCTGTCTGGTGAAAAATTTATCCCGCCTTGCATCTTCTCAAGTTTCGCGAAAGGGGCATGAAAGATTTTTCTGCAAAAGATGCCTCAATTCATTTCCCAGAGTAGAAAGTCTGGAGAAACACAAAACCATTTGCGGAGACTTTGAGGCCGCGAGAATTGAACTTCCAGGAGGAACTTGTTCCTTCCAAAACTATGCAAAAATGATGCATCTGCCTGTTGTTGGATATGCAGATTTTGAGTCAATTTTGAAACCGCTGGGAGGAACTCAAAAAACGCATGAACATATTCCCTGCGGATTTGCGTTTCATCTCGTTTCCCCGTTTTTGCAAATGGAGCCTGTGTTGAAAAGAGCAAAAGATGAAAGTGACGAACTTCCCAAAGAGTTTATTCGGGAATTGATTTCCAGGGTGAGAGAAGCTCACTTGAATTTACCGAAAAAGGAAATCATTCCCCTGACCAACCAAGAATGGAAATCATTTCGAGAAGCGGAGGTGTGTTGGTTGTGCCGAGAAGAATTTGGAGAAAAAAGTCTGTCCAAGGTGAGGGATCACTGCCACTTCTCAGGAAAATTCAGGGGAGCAGCGCATCAATCTTGCAATCTGAAGTTTCAAAGGCCAAAATTTACCCCTGTGTTTTTTCACAATCTGCAAAATTATGACGCTCATCTTTTTGTGCGAGCTTTGGGGACAATGGATGAAGTTTTGGGCGTGACATGTATTCCCAACAATGAGGAGAAATATATTTCCTTTTCCCTGAAATTTGAGTTGAAAAAAGAATGGAATGAGGAGAAAGGGAAAGAATTTTCAGTGAAACATGAAATTCGATTTTTGGATTCCTTTAAATTCACGCTGGCAGGATTGGATTCGCTGGCAAAAAATCTCCCCAAAAAAGAATTGAAAGAAATCACCAGATTTTTTGGTGAGAAAAGCGATTTGATGCGGCGAAAAGGAGTCTTCCCCTATGAATTCATGACAGGATTTGACAAATTCGAGCAAAAATTACCGAAAAAGACCGCGTTTTTCTCCAGATTAATCAGGAAAAAGTCTCAGATGAAGATTTTGCCCATGCCAAAAAAGTTTGGGAAGAATTTGAATTGGAAAATATGGGCGAATTTCACGATCTTTATTTGAAAACGGATGTGCTACTGCTTGCAGATGTCATGGAAAGTTTCAGAAAACTTTGCGAAGAAAATTATGAACTGGATCCCGCGCACTATTTCACCACCCCTGGGTTAGCTTGGGATGCAATGCTGAAAGTGACAGGAGTGAAGTTGGAACTTTTGAATGATGTGGAACAGTTGTTGATGTTTGAAAAAGGAGTCAGGGGAGGAAACGCAAATGCATTCAAACGATTTGCAAAAGCAAACAATCCATATATGGAGAATTTCAATCCAAATGAGCCATCTCGTTTCCTGGTTTATTTGGACGCCAACAATCTTTATGGATGGGCCATGTCGCAGCCTCTTCCAGTTGGAAAATTCCAGTGGATGGATAAGGAAGATTTGGAAAACTGGGAAAAGTTTGTGAAAACAGAAGGTCAAGGTTGCATTCTTGAAGTTGATCTCGTTTATCCCCCAGAATTACATGATGATCACAATGATTTTCCCCTGGCTCCGGAAAAACTGTCGCTGGGTGGGATTGAAAAACTCACGCAAAATCTGGAGGACAAAGAAGGCATGGTTTTACATGGGCGCAATTTGGCGTTTTATCTTTCCCAGGGAATGAAGTTGAAAAAGATCAGGAGAGGAATCAAATTTGAAGAAGCAGCATTTATGAAATGTTATATTGATAAAAACACTGCCCTGAGATCCAAGGGAAAAACAAAATTTGAAAAAGATTTCTTCAAGCTAATGAACAACGCAGTATTTGGGAAAACCATGGAAAACCTGAGAAATCGAGTCACGATTGAACTGGTGAAAGATGCGGAAAGAGCAGAAAAGCTGGTGAGCAGATGCAACTTCGCCGATGTGAAAATTTTCGATGAATTTCTGATTGCAGTCAAGATGAGGAAAACTCGAGTGGTTATGTCAAAACCCATCTTTGTTGGGATGACAATCTTGGATTTGTCCAAACTTTTAATGTATGAATTTCACTATGAATATGTGAAGAAAAAGTGGGAAAATGTTTCTCTCCTGTATACCGACACAGATTCTTTGGTGCTGGAGATTAAAACGGAAGATTTCTTTGCCGACATTGCGGGGGATGTGGCAGAATGGTTTGACACAAATGATTTTTCCCCAGAGCATCCAGCAGTGTTGAATGGAATGCCAATCGTGCCGGGGAACAAGAAAAAGATTGGGTTGATGAAAGATGAATGTGGAGGTGCCATTTTGACAGAATTTGTCGCCCTGAGGCCGAAACTGTATTCTCTCCTGATTGAAGAGAATGCAGAAACCAGGGGGGAACAAAAGGCAAAAGGAGTGAAAAAATGCATGATCAGGAAAAGTTTGAGGCATGAAAATTTTGTGAAATGTTTGAGGACAAAACAAAAGCAACTCAGGAGGCAAACTATTTTTCGCAGCAGAGGGCATCATTTGTTTACGGAAAATATGACCAAAATTGCGTTGAGTGCAGAAAATCACAAAAGAGTGATTTTGGGCAATGGAATTGATACGCTGGCGTTGGGGCATTGGAGACTGGGAGAAATATTCTCCCTGAATGAACGTGAAATTTTGGAAAAGGATTAATTTTTGTGCGGAAATACAGCGGAGAAATCTTGAAAATGGACAATTTCAAGATTTGATTTTGTGTGGAAATTCAGCGGAGAAATCTTGAAATTGGCAAATTTCAAGATTTTTCTTGTGGTCATTTTAGCTCAGTAGGTGGTAAAAGCAACTTCTGAGACACCCTCAGATTCCCCTGAATTTCACACAAACATTTCAAACTCAACAAATCTCAAAAATCCAACAATTTCCGCCCGTTTTCACACAACTCACAAACTTTTCAAATCTGCTCAAACTCATCAGAATTGTGTGGATTCTGTTGATTTGGGCTGATGAAAAATAATTTGTGAATTGCTGAAATCTACAGGGAATATTTGTGTGAAATTCAGGGGAATTTGAGGGTGTCTCAGAAGTTGCTTTTACCACCTACTAATAGGGATGTCCGAGCTACTGTAAGAACTATAGACAATTCTTTTTGCATTAAGGTGTTTTATTTATTAAGATTTATTGCATTAGCATCTTTGCAATGCTTTAAGGAGAATATTTTGGCTACGTTTACAAGAATAATTTGAATTTGTTTGCGTGGTAGTCATCATAATTTAGATAAAACAGCACGACGAACGAAATTATCTTACGCGCTTATCTGACTGAGTTGCTTTAATTTGAAATATGAAAACAACTAATATCTAAAGCCTTTGAGTTATAAACTATTCCAAAAAAATGCTTGTTTTTGTTTCTTTAAAAAATATATGGCAAATGCACAAAACAGTTTCCATTTGCTTCGTTTTTCTTGTAGCTTTTCACTTTTATTATTGAACCCATTTCAGTTTAGATTGAGATTCGTTTGCTTACGTTTGAAAGTTTTTAATGTCATCCCGCGATCATGGCATAGATAAGTATAAATAAGTATACTATTTAAGTGTTTAAATTAAAACATAACCAAAGTCAAAGTCCAAATAGTCAATCTTATTGCATGGACTATTTTAAACATAAAGTTTGTTTTCTTTCCAGTCCAAAAAATTTACAAAAAGCTACCCACACAGCTATCACCCAGAAATGACCTAACTGCGACATTTTTCTTCGCTTTGAAAGACAAAAAAATAGCCATTGAATCAAAAAGGGTAATTTCTTTTTTCTGCTCTTTGAAAATTTTAAAACGTTGTGAACAATATGACAAAAAATAGCGATTGGATCAGAAAGGGGATTGCTTTAATTTTCTAATATCTTCAATCAATATCTCCAAACAAAAGTGATAAACATTTAACAGATACTGTAAAAATGTCATAACAATAACGTTTTCTTTATATCTGACTTTACCAAATAAACCGAAGTTCTTTTTAACGACAGGCAAATACATTCTAGTGGTCAATAAAATTCACTGGTGACATCCTGGAGAACTAAGAAACACTAAGAAATATTTTAAGACAGGATGATAATTGATAAACAAAGACAAAAGGTTCCGATAATAATTTTACTTTGATCAAAATTCTACCACATAAGGAAACGCAAAAGCGGCAAAAACGTATATTATTTGTGTCTTAAGCAAAATCATATTTTCTTTATTTTGGACAAAACCCAGTGACTCTTTAAAATATCCTTTTCGAAAGACACAGTTAAATTACAATGTTGCTTTTGCACTAATTAGTATGATTGCTTCTGATGTGTCGGTTTCACTTCTAATAGAAAGCCTTGGACAATTTTTCTTTTTTCTATATTCATGGCTCAAATAAATAGATTTAAAGTCACATGTTATTGCGGAATTAATTAAAAGCTGAAGGAAGAAAAAACTTAAGTTACTAAGCTTGCTCTAGATGCTACATTTATGCGGAGCGAGGGAAAAAATATCCGAACTTTGAAAAACATCATTTGTATTGTAGGCACCTCGTCTTTCAAATTGTTTGCTATACCTTTTATGTGTTCAACGGATTCAATCTTCACCGAGTAGAAAAATGACTAGAACGGTTTCAAAATATAGTAACTAACATGAAAACGACCTGAAAGTCTTAGTTTGAATGCATCGTTCTTTTCCCCTCTGTTGTACTTTTGTAAAAGAGCATTTTGTTATTGCATGAAACTAGAGATCTACTCTCAACGTTGTGACTGGTTGTCAAAGCTTTTTGTTTTCACTTTTACAATACATAGAGAACTGTTAAATACTGTCGTTTCTTCCAAGGTCATAAAATAAAATGATAAAATACCTCAAAGATTGCCGTTTTATTTTGATCCTGTGTTTTCGTCACCGTTAGCAGTTAGAGCCAGAGACAAAAACATAGAATTATCCAAAAACTTATCCATTGCCTCTGCTGTTCATAATAGCTCTTGAAATTGAAAGTCTTGTCAGTTGTTGGCGTAGAAGATGTTGTGCAATTTAGTGCATTGACAATGATGCGACCATTAATTCTTCAATCCTTTGAAACTGACTATTCAATGTCTTATTCTTCGTTTATTAAAAAAACATCGCAACTAAATAATTGGTTATATATCATTTCTCCAGATGCAATATCGGCGCCAATATTTCGCATCCTCAAAGTTTCAAGAAATTTTATTTTCCATTTTTTGTGCCTTTTTTGTGATAAGTAAACTAATCAGCTGCTCCTTACTTTAAAACTTCGGTACGAAAACAAGACGTGTTTCTTGACCTTAATTTCAGCTGGCGTTTCCCGGTTTTTTAAACCTCAAGTTTAATAGGGATCTCCCAACTATCTCAGAAACTTGAAGCATATTTTCTATATAAACTGCCTTCTTTTCATTAAAAATTATTGTTTTTGCATCTTGCAACTTTATGATAATGCTTTGCGGAAAATATTTCCACGAAGTTTGCAACCATTGCGTGATTTCATGCTGCGTGGGGACCTGGCACTACCGGATTTTTGCGGACTTATTTATCAACTCAAATTTCAAGATGGCGGCGAATGCTGCACCTCGTACAGGTTGGCACTGGTCTTGTGCTAGTAAATACTGCAAAAACTCATGGAAAACTCCAAATTTAGAGTACTACACTTTAACCAAAGTTAGTTCTGCGCCAAAGAGAGTACAGGACGCTTATTTAGAAGTGCTAGGAACGCGAAAAGAGGATGTAAATTTCAAGAAGCAAGTCATCTGCTCAAAGCACTGGTCGTGTGGCAAAAGACTAGATTTAGAGGACTTGCCAAGCATCAAGTTTACTGAGTTAGGGAACCAAAAGTCCCCAAACGTCAAGCAAGAACACTGGAATTGTGCTGCTACGCTCTGCACTAATTCCTGGCGCACCAAAAACAAACGCTTGAAGTATTACAGATTGAAAGATATCGCAAGGTGCCCCGAGAAACGGCGTGAGTATAGTAAAATTCTGAAAAACAAAGGAACTGATTTCGATCGGGATTTCATTTGCTCTGCTCATTGGAGTAAAGGGGAACGTGAGAATATTAATGATCTTCCAGATTTGCCCTGTGCACCTGAATTTGCTGAGAGAAAAGTAACTAAAAATACAACCCCATTCAAGAAAATAGAGTCTGCCAAGCGGTGTTTACAACAACAGTCAGAAGGCAGCAAGGCGAAGAAAAGGAGAGTTCTGACATATAGCAGCCGTAATGAGCCTTCCAAAATTGACATTTTGCAAAAGGAAATAGATGCTCTTAAAGAAAAGCTTAGAACAAAAACAAATGAAGTAAATCAATTAAGTGATCTGGTCAAAAACTTGGAAATAGAAAATGAAACATGTCAGTATCAGCTGAAACAATTTGCTCACACGACTGAAAAAACAACTTTTTCCTACAAATGTTTGAAAAAAATCCCAAGCAGTTTTTCTACATGACCGGACTATCTGTTGAAGACTTTGATTGCCTGTTTGCTTGTGTTGAGCCCTACATACCTGCCATAATATACCCTGATTGTAAAACTCACCAACAGAGAAAATTGACAAAAGAACTGAGTTGATGTGCTTTATGACAGTATGTAGACATGCACTTCACCTTGGTATTATCGGATACATGACAGGCACCAGTATTTCAACTCAATCCAGAATTTTTACAGCATGGGCTGTTTTTCTATCAACTCTGTTTGATCAGTTAGACCTGAGTCCCTGTCCTGAAGAGGTGCTTTCTCTTTTACATGTACCTCTGGAATTTTATGCATCTGGTTTCCAGGACACAGTGTTGCTGGGAGACTGCACGGAGAACTGGATTGCTTCACCGGAAAACTTTAACATCAGCAGTGCAACATTTAGTGCATACAAAAACCATGACACTGGCAAAACAGGAATTTGGATAACACCTTTTGGCAGTCTTGTTATGTGCAGCGATACGTATGCAGGGGCAATCACCGATAATGACTTAACTGCAGACTGTGGGGTGTTGGATATGATACAAGGCAAAGGTGCTACAGTGCTTACAGATAAAGGGTTTGGTATCGAAGACTTATGTCATGCCAAAGACTTGTCCCACAATCGCCCTCCAATGAAATTTGATGCACAGTATGAGGAGACTGATATAGCAAAGAACTTTGATGTGGCCACCCTACGGATATACAATGAAAATTACATTGGACGCATGCGGGATTGGTCGATTTTGAATGCTTGCTGGCCCAAAAACAGGGTCGACATTCTAGGATGTGTACACAAAGTGGTGGCTAATATTGTAAATATGTTGTTCGACCCCATCTGTGCAAAAGAGGCAACTAAATCAAAGTCAAGCAAACTGTCTCATGATGCAACAGTACCACTTTCATTTTTCATATAATAGGCGGTCCATATGTCAAATTTTCATTGACAGTGAACTTAATACAAATGGTTATAACCTTTGACAAACCTGTCCAGTTTCTTATATTTATTATAGAGAGCTAAAAGGTACAGTACATGTGTTATATTATTTTTATTGGACAATTCCGGAAAATACTTTACCCTTCACGTAGAAAATATTTTTTTATTTAACCTCCCCCAAAGTTAGAGAACCAGCCTTGTATTCGGAAAAAAACTACACTTCAGCGTTTTAGAATGCCAACCATGCAGGGGATCCAGATATTTCCAGAATTGCTGATTACTACTGTAAACATTTTATCTGCACAGATATTATCATTGTAACAATGTGTACAGCTACCATAGATCTGAAATTTAGACTTTTCCTGGCCAAGGTCTGGTAGAGGTTAGTCATCATAGGAGAATCACACTAGTTGTCTTTTTGAAAACTTACAAACCTAATTAACTTTGCTTGAGAGTTAACCCAGGATCTGAAATGTCGCGTATTTTCAAAATTAGGCACTGAGCCTTCGAGCTTCTTTCCCAGTTGCACAAGGCTTGGATGTTCAAAATATGCCCAGGGGTCTGACAAGGGCTTCTTTTCATACATGTGTACTAACAACTCAGGCATAATTTCACTCAAAACGTGATTTTTAGAAACAGGAAAATAAGCTGCGACTTTGTTTTCTGGGACATAGGACATCAAGTGGCACTGGACTAGGTGACTCCCTGTAATCTGAAATAAAGAGAAAATGCATATTAACATGTTAACATTATTGCAGAATGGAAATAGATAAAGCAATGGGATCGAGATCATAGAATTACCTAGAATAAATAGAAAATCCGAATGAGTAGTTTTTTAGTAAAAGATTTTGCTATAAAAATTAGCGATAAAAACTCATGACGTTTCGACCTCTCCGAGGTCATTTTCAAGTGGTTGTAAAAATACTCTTGTTTTATTTAATTAGTTTAATTTTTTATCACCTATATTTGCATATTTTACCACATTTTAACATTCTCTACATTCTTATGTTTTTTATACTGTAATATATTTATGCTAATTCTGTAAATAGAAAATCAAAATTCTAATTTTATGTGGTAATAATTTCCAAGGGCAACCATTTGCTTGTTAATTTTTTGGACCTTAGGTTTGCACTTGACAAGATGGGCGTTCATAGAAATAAACACAGTAAATTATTGTTTTTTACTTTACTAACTTGGGTTAATGGAGTTTGAGTAGCTTTTAGTTTTGCTTCAGTCTCTTCTTGCTTTAACTTTGCCAGCTGACTTTTATTTGGCAGGGATCTAGTGTTAATTTCAACTAAAAATTCATGTTCTCCAGTGCTTACTCCATCTGGGCTGGCACCAAACCTCTTATCCCTGGGGTGTTTGAAGTATCCACACTCACTGATGTTGAAGCCAGAGTCTTCACAAAACTTGGCAAGAGCATTGCTTTCTTCTTGCTTGCCTCTGATAAAGTTTGGTAATCGAGATCTTTTGGGATTCAATATGCTTTCATCTATATTATTCCTTATGGCAAACTATGCACTGTCAAATTCTTTTATCCCACAGAACCCAAGTAATGCTGGAACTTTGCTCGCAGTGATTATGCCAACTCTTAGAGCCCTCCAGTCATTAGTGCACTGATTAACAGGGACAATTAATTCTTTTCAAGAGGCTAGGTTGCTGTTTGGTTACACTTTGATCAACCTCTGGCGAGATGGTGTTTGATTCAGGCTCACCGCGTTCTGGTCTCCAAACAGCCTCTGTACTTTCTCCGAACCTTGGTTTCAATACATCTTCATTATATTTTTTGCCAGTTTGTTGTTTTGTAAGTTCAGCCTTGTATCTTAGATGTAGAAATAAGCCTGACCTTTTTTTGTGCTGAGACAAGACTGAGAAAAAATGTCTTTCAACAGTAGGGTTCATTGCGTTAAGTTTGGCCTTTCTTTACCTTCTCTTCCGTTTCCAAAACGTCTCTCTCATACCAGTCACTGTAGTCACTAATATCATTACTTGGCTTCAATACCTTTTTCTTTGCCCTGACGTTCTTGATATTTCTTCTTGCTCCACATAGATTTCTCAAGTATTTTAACTTAATTTGTGTTGCTGCTCTTTCGCTCACTGAAGTCCCCTTCTTATGCCATTTCTGAAGCTTCTCGGTACACGACATGTGGAGATAGAGTTTCTTGTTATCATGGTAGTAATTAAGTTCAATTAGGAGGGCTATCACATGGCAACACAGTCCACATTTCCCAACTGCACATCCACAATATGCTTCGACAGGTATATTGTTAGCAAAAAGAATAGTTGCGGGTCTAGAAACACTCCCTGTGTATGATTTAAGAATACTAGCTTTCACGTACATAACGCCAGAATGTTCACTAGACTCAGTAGCTTTCACCGACATTATTCTTCTCGAAGAGAATAATCGCTATGCCTTCCTGGACTGCCCTTTTCCTCCAGCATACTTAGCTTTTTGATATTCTTTAATGGTACTCTCGGTTACGGTTGGTACGGCTACATCTGTGTTCTTGCCAATGACCTTCCACTTCGCAGATGGAGGTGGAATCGAGAGAGGATCCAGTGCAGTAGAAAATTTATAATCTTCTTGGATTCGAGCGACGTTTTTATCGAACAACTGCTTGCACTTGCCGAGTGGCTCTAATCTTTGGACAAGTTCTTTCTTCTCGCCGGATACTTTTAGTTTCAGGGCATTGCAAAAATATTGTAGCCTTTCCTTGCTAAGTTTTAGCAGATTCTCTGAGTGAATATTGACAAATATTTCTTCGAAAAAGACATGCTTTGCTTCGAGTTTTTTACCCTGACCGTCCGCCATCTTGAAACTGGACTTTTAAAAAAGTCCGGGAAAATCCGGTAGTGCCAGGCTCCCGCGCGGTATGAAATTACGCAATAATGATTGCGTGGTCAAAGCGCACACATATTTTAAACAAAACGCACCTCTAGCCAAATTTTCACTCACAAATGCACGTTTATCTGACTGGCTGTTTTTAAATATTAATATTAGAATTAGTTCTTTCTAAGGAGAGAGCATTTTCTTTTTCTAGTTTTAATAAATTAATTTTAAATAAGAATAGACAATAAATTACAAATTCACAAAATGATTTCCATTTTGACTTCTATTTTATTCTTTTTAACTGTTACTAGTGAACCCTTTTCAGTATTATATTCAGATTCATTTGCTTGTGTGTGCCAGCTCATAATGCCATGGCGTGGATAAATAAGTATAGGTCAAATATTTAAATCTTAGCATTGAAATATCGTTTAAGTAATTTAAACCTAACGTTTGTTTTCCTTCAGTGGAATAATTTTCTCAGAGAGCTACATAGGTAACATCCCACCAATCTCTACAGAAAATAAATAAACGAAAACAGCAGAACACTTGAACAGAAAGGACACTTGCGCGTTTGAATATATTTATAGCAGAAATTCAAACAGAAATCGACAGTGTAAACATGATACAATGAAGTTCTCTTTATATGGAATGTATTCCAACAATATGATGATTTCTTTTTTAACATGAAAGTGTCGATAAAAATCGTATTCAGAAAACGAAACAATATTCCAAGACCCATGAATAAACAAAGACGAAAGTTTCTAAAACTAATTTAACTTCTATCAACTGTCTAGATATTTATATGGGAAACGTACAATCGGAACTTTTTCTGTATTTTATTACTTAAATAGTCGAAAAGTAAATAGACAAAAACTAAAATCATCCCATAACAGAAGCAAAAGGAATTTTTTTTTTATTTCGCCAAAACCCAGTGACTTTTTTGAATTTCCTGTTAGCAAAACACAGTCAAATTACAATGTTTAATTAAGGTCTTTACCGAGACTTATCATAACTAGCTACTATATTCCATTGTCATCAACTAAACTGTGTAGAAATTGCCGATCAAAATCCTTCCTCACAATGACAATTTGCCGTGGAGATAATGTTTTCCCAACTGAGATTAAAACGCCCACCGCACTAATTAGTATGATTGCTTTTAAAATGGTGGTTTTAGTGATGAAAAAGGCTTGGATAATTCTTCTGTTTCTTACATTTATGACTAAGATATTTTCAATTGGGAGATGAATGAAAAAAAGTTAAAAATATTCAAATAGTTAGGCTGCGTATTATGACACTCCCCAAAAAACTCTTTCGAATTCGCGCCAGTTCTTCCAAGTCATTTATCTTGTTTCAGACGCTCAGTTTGTGCGGAGAGGAGGAAAAATATTGCAAGCTCGCAAAACACCTTTTGTATTTTATGTCCCTTTTTCATTTGGCCGCCATGCTTGTTTTGTCTACAACAAATTCAGCCTACACCAAGTAGAAACATAACCTGAACGATCCCAAAACTGATAAAAGAACGACACCAACGCGAACTGAAAAGTCGTTGAAAGCATTCTCTTTCTCGAATGGGTAGCAAATGAAATGTGCCATAAAGTTTGACATATTGTTCCTTTGCTTTATAATTTTTCTGTTGACTGAGTCAAACTGCTCAGACTGTTCCTTGCTTAATAAGTTGTTTAGAAACGACCGTCTCAACATTTAAGCATATATTGTCCTCAGTTGTACTTTCTTCATCGCGATTTCTTGTATTTGTATTTTATAACGTAGGGCGTCACATTGGACGACCAGCAACATTTATTTACGCTACGTCGATGGACGGACTTAAAAAGTCTAATCGACCTTTTTCGGATATCTACTTTGGCTTGTACAAAATGCATTCTCATGTATCATAACTGGTTTGAACCAAGGTGTATCAGTGGTTTGTTGGTAAAAGAGCATTTGGTTATTTTAAGTCATTAGAGGCGATCAAACAAGAGATGTATTCTGAACTATATAACTGATCGGCAAAGCTTCTTTTTTTAACTTTTACAATACTTAAATAACTTTCAAACACTGTCAAATCATTTCAAGACCATAAAAATTAAAATACCTGAAACAGTATCGTTTGATCCTGATCCTGTGTTTTCGTCGCCGTTAGCAGTTAAAGCCAGAAGCAAAAACAAGGAATTCTTTAAATACAGGAAGTTTACCCCTTGTCGCTGCTGTTCATAATCGCGTTAATAGTTGAAAGACTTGTCAGTAGTTAGCGTTGAAAATGTTGTGCGATTTTGTGGATTGTCAATCATGCGACCATTATGTTATTAATCCTTTGAAAGTTACCTTTTAATTCCTTATTCGCCGTTAGTTAAAAAACATCGATACTGATAATTATCCCATAAAAAATTCTCCAGATGTGTTGCCCTTTTTTGGCAATCCTAATCATTTGTAGACATTGAGATACAAAAGGATTGGTGACGCGTAAAGGAAAATATATATTGCAAGTTTAACCATTTCACTCCCAGAGTCAATTATGGAGACATGTAGTGTAGTTCTAACTTTTGAGTCTGTGGACGAAATCCTATGGTGTGACCATTCAAATGAAACCTCTTTGGCAGTACTTTTGCATGGTACAATTTGTTTTTCAATATTTCACAAAATTAAATTTGGGAATTTTTTTGAATTTTGATGTTTGGCACTCTTGGGAGTGAAAGGGTTAAGCCGAACTGTTTTATGTCTCGTGTCAGTTTTATTTCTCTGCCATTTTTAACTCGTGAATACGCGAAGCGTTGAACGAGTGATAGCAAACGGGGAAAGATATGCAAATTTTCCTTCCTTCCTTCCTTCAATCTATCAGCTGTAAACTTTCCTTGGTAATTCCACTGACCAGTATGTAAGGCTTGCGGATATATTTAAAATCACCTGTCTTATCCATGAAAACGGCGTTGGAGGGAGGGGAGGGCGGGGAGTTGGTCGCAGAGGGTGTGTATTTTTCGTTCTTTGATTGTTCCCATTGTCCCACTCTTTCAAAGATATGTTAAGATGATTCGCTCGAAATGCAAAATGCGCTCATCTGTGACCTGGATGCAATTTGGCAACGGCAAACGTTTGGTCATAACTTCTTTGTTTCTTTACTCTGATCTATTGCAATAATTCTTTTTGTTGAATGAAGCAGGGATTAATAAATATGAACCGATTTTCTTCGAAATAAATACAGGGGCCAAAATCTGGATTTGCGCAAACCCCTCATTTCATATTGAGGCATTCCTAGAACAAAATTAAACCGTTTTATTTGGCTGAAAATTTGCGAATCGACTTACTTATGACAATGATTCAATATTCCAAAACCGACAGAACAAAAGCCAAATCCATAGTCTTGCATAATCAAGCCGAAAGTTTTTTAGTTAGCTTAATCGGCAAAATCTTACCTTTCTAACATACTATTACATAATCATGACACCTCAACATTTAATACCCATTTAAAATTGAAATAACTCTTTCATAAATCAAACCGTAATAATGACTACTAAAAAAGGGACATTAACGTTAATTGTGCGCAAAAGTAAACCCATTGTATAATGCGATCAAATTAGGCCCCTCCACATATGCCGAATCTAATATAAATGAGCAACAACAACATATTTTGCCAGGAGCCATAGTCACCGAAAGAAACCGTGAGCGTTGGCCCCACGCATGCAAAGCCATATTAAAGACGTCTTGAGCTATTTTTCGCAGAAATTGCGCCACCATTGACGCAATGAGAGCGCCGGCACCTACTACCTTACAATATTTGGCGAGAATACTTCGTATTTAGATGCAACCGTTCCAGTTTCTTTGCAATTTGGTTGGACCACATTTAGTACAACAAGACACAAATATGCGACGAGAGAGGCATGAAAATGGAACGCTTTTTTTTCCAATTTGACAGCCTTGTCTGATAAATGACCACAACTGGCTTCTCATTGGCTAAAATTAATTGACAAATCGCTTAAGCTACCTGCTTTCGTGCCTTAAATTTAACGAGAGTTCAATTCAATTGAGCTGACTCGCTTTAATAGCTTTAAGCGAGTTGAAAAGCAACTCTTTTCACGAAATGTCCGGTTGTCACTCGCTAATCGACCACATCTAGTACAACAAGACGCAAATATGCGACGAGAAAGGCATGAAAATCTCCGATTTGACAGCCTTGTCGGATAAATGACCACAACTGGCTTCTCATTGGCTAAAATTAATTGCCGACTCGCTTTCCTGTCTTAACTTTAAGCAACTTTTCACGAGATGTCCGGTTGTCACTCGCAAAGCGACTTCACTTTAATATATTTTAAAACATCGATCATTCATATATTCCATACGGCCCGGTCTGTTAAATGTTGTTTGATGTTTAATATTTTTCTTGTGCTTTATTCAGATGTGGATCGGCTGAAATATCTCTGTTTTCCGTTTTTCGATTAGTGGTAAGTCTGTTAGCGTTAAGTGGCAGTCCCGCTAAAAGTGGTCCGCTCGATTTCGCGACCAAAAATAGTTTTCCTTTATTTTTTGCTGGTCAAAAGGCTTTGGTACACATGTTTGAAATACACAATTCTTTTTTTTAATTCTTTATTTTCGTCCTGCTACAAGCGACCCTTTCGACGGTACTATAAGAAGCAAGGGCTGACAACTGCGTAGAAAAAGTAACGCAACAATGGCATGATTGAGACCAAACCGAAAGTTTAAATGCAACAGCGAATAGGTATTTCGCCGTTATTGTGGATCGTCAGCACAGTGTAGCAACAAGTTCGAGTAACTAACCTGACTGAGTTAGCACTTTCAAAAATGTCCACTTGGTTTTAAACTCCGGATATGACCCTGTCCACGTGTACAGCTTATGCCATACACAATGAACAAAACAGTTGAGAAAATCATGCCACTGTTGCAAAACTATCTGCCAGAGAGAACATGGCCAAACCATGTGAAAAAAACTGACGCAACATAACGGAAGTAGTATGTGGGGGATGCCTAGAACAATTTTAGCGGAGCACTTGCCAGGCCGAAGGCCTGGCTGCGCAGCTCCATACTCATAGAACCTGCGCCGTGATTTTTCATGGTCATGGCTAGCGGAATGTTTCGCGGGCGCGTGTCCGTCCGTCGCCCGCCCGCCGTGTTGGAACAACATCCGGGATCTTGAAAGCAAGGCTTTGTTTTTCGCGCGGCCACACAGCCGTGAGCTCGGTAAACACTTTAGTTGTTTTCTTGTGCCTAGCGGAGAATTAAACTCGTTATTTTCCTGCAGTTTTTCGCGGTTTGCTACTCAAGACAGGGATACTAATTAAGGTAAACTCAGAAGCCGCTTTAGTGGAAAAAGACGAGCTTTCAGGGATAAAATCTTGCTTCGAGGAACTTCATGTATTACATTTTTATCAATGCGGGAGATGATTTCAGAACCAGAAGCGGAGATTTGAATTTCCAAGCAAGCGAGGAACTTAAAGGTAAAACAGATTACAGTTTTCGATGAGAATTTATGTTGATATCAATCTGTGAGTGACTTGTTATTAGTGTTATTGTTAGTTTTGGCGAATTGATTTTAAAACGTGCCTATCTCTTGAATTTCATCGAAGAAAGCTTGAACTCGATGAGCTATAATTACATGGTACGCGTTTTGCTTTTAAACGTAAACTAATGGAGATTTGAATAAATTTTTTCGAAAGAAGATTGTGTTGTCCATTTTTATGTGTTTGTTCATTCATTAGATAGATTGAAAAGCGATTTTATGTAAACAAAACAAGACTTGATTTTATAGTACAGTTCTATCTTCACTCGCATCGCCTTATGCAAATATGTTTGTGTATTTTTGCAATTTTTGATTTTCAAATCAGTTTCTCGGGCAATTTTTGACAAACATAAACTGTATTTTATTCGGAAACTAGTGGTACTATTTATTCTAGACAGAGAAAAGTTGTTTTTGTGAACTTTTGTACGGTCTATAAAAATGAAGATTGTGTTGTCCATTTTTATGTGTTTGTTCATTCATGAGATAGATTGAAAAGCGATTTTATGTAAACAAAACAAGACTTGATTTTATAGTACAGTTCTATCTTCACTCGCATCGCCTTATGCAAATATGTTTGTGTATTTTTGCAATTTTTGATTTTCAAATCAGTTTCTCGGGCAATTTTTGACAAACATAAACTGTATTTTATTCGGAAACTAGTGGTACTATTTATTCTAGACAGAGAAAAGTTGTTTTTGTGAACTTTTGTACGGTCTATAAAAATGTACTGTGCAGACGGTCGCGTAATACTGTTTTTGAGAATTGCTAAAATTGAAAATAGCCCCTTCGTCAATCTTAATTCTTGTGCTTCCAACCTTTCACCTTAGTTAAGTTTCACCTTAGTTAAGCTTGTTCGAAGTGCGACGCTGTTAGGCTTGGGCTATCTATATATATTATTCATATATGCAGCAGCCCTGAGTTAATGAGGTAGGACCTGTTTGAACAAGGAAACTGGACAAACCGGTTGTGAGGTAATGAGATGCAGGTCTTGTACGTCAGGGGTGTGGCATGATAGTGCTACGATTCCGCCCAACCATCCGGGTGATGGTGTGAATATATAGCCAAAAGAACAATGGGGAGGGTGTAAACCAATGAGGAGTAACTGTCAAACCAGTTTAAATCAGGTTGATCATGTATATATCTGAACTGGTTTTGTTGACTGGACTAACAGGTTTTTTTCCATGGAGGACACGACACAATATTTCATGGAATCATAATGATTTTATTGAGTAAACAAAACCAAAAATTACAAACAATTCTGTTTTTAAAGATTGTGTGATGTTGATATTCATTTTACACGCCATCTTCAATTAATTTTCCAAGGTTTCTTTTCCACTTTGATTTATCTATTCTGCTAAATCGTCGCTTAAGTTTAGGTCGTTTGATCTTGTTTTGATCTTCAATGACCACGTCCGCTTCAGTTTTAAGCATTGTTTGGTTATAAAAGGGGAAATGTGTGCTTTCAATGCGCTTGGCTTAAACACTAAATATGCGTAAACGGTTATCTTTTAAAGAGTAAAACAAAATTCAATTTGTGAGTGTATTTACTTTGCCAATGGTTTGAACTAAAGAAGCTTATTGCAAACAAAATATAAACTCAATGCAAGCATGGCTTAAAAGGAAGCACGAGAATTTTTATCATCGAATGCAAAACACACATTTAGTAAAAAAAAAGATCAAAAACAATATAGTGCCTTGACCAAGATTCGAACCTGGGTTACTACGCCCACAACGCAGTGTCTTAACCACTAGATAATCAAAGCGGTGGATACTATAAGTGGAAAAACTAATAATAGGGTTTCGAAGCATTCAAGTTCATAATCAACCATAAATCTCAATAAAATTGTGCAGTATAATAAACGCTTTTTACTTTACTAAAATCCACAATGTTCTTGTAGCCGCTACGTCTCTAGACGCTATGTATTTTTAGTTTCCCAGCCAACTCTCCGATAGAAAAACAAACTTAACGAAAAAAAAAAAGAACAAAACGTTCCGTTACTTCAGTCGTTATATTAATTTCTTTCTCTTACACTGAACTAAATTTGCATGAGAAATTAACACCTCGGTCAAAAACAAAACAGCCATGCTTGGACAACAAAGCCACACGTTTAATAATAACAAAACTCATCAAAGTTATATCAAATCGTTATGTCGATAAAAGCGGTTTTTATTTACAACCATTCAAATCCATGCACAGCACAGTCAAATGATAAGGAAATCAAACTTAACGATGGAACCGACCGTCTTCTTCCTTGAAATACTTTTAACGCTTGGTTATATCAATCAATAAAGCCGAGTTCGCACTTTTACATTTATCATCCAATAAATTAACTTGTTGGATTCGAGGCAGTTTTCGGAAATCCTTGATCACATTTATTACTCGTGGCGAAGCACACGAGTTGTAAATCCGGCGTTGACTTTTCTTGTTTTTTTTTTTCGTGTCACATTAGCGCATGCAAATTTATGCGCGCATATTTAAGTCTATATCGACGACTATATGGCTTTCGGCCATGAAATATATACCGTAAAATCTCTCCGTGTGTGTACTCGAGAAGTAAGATAAAGAACTGCTGCGTACAACTGCACACTTTCAAGACAATTCAAGGCGTTCATGGATGGATAGGACCGTTTGATATTGTGTTCGCCGCTTATTCCTGTGGGATTTTTGCTCTGGCAAGTTCTGTGTTTTATATATTAAACTTGCCATTTGCTTAGCGATCGAGCTCCGGGTCGAGCTTAAGTGTCAACTACTGAATCTAGTGAATGCAGTGTAATCTTACTTTTAAACCCGTGTATACGTGAAAGCATGATGAACAGGTTATCGGCAAGGGTGTTTAAATAAAATTCACTCTCTCACTCACTCACTCACTCACTCACTCGCTCCTTCCATCAGCTGTAAACTTAGTGAGCAAATGCCTTGTTACGAACACGTTTCGTAACAGGAATTCAACGTGAATCCAACGATAACAATAATAAATTTGATGTAAACGAATATAGACAACAATAAGCTTACAGATGTTTCGCATTTGGAGTTTTTAGTGCAACATTAAAATCGATCTAAAAGGATTTTGCAACCTAAATTAAATCAAAGGGCTCCTAAACCCATCTCGTTAATGCGACAGAATGTAAGGTTAATAAAAAACAACAACAACAACAAGAATTGGAAAAGTTGGGTGCCTTTGATAGGTAAATGTAGTAAAGACGTGATAGGTAATATGTGTAACGCTGCTAAATGGTTTATTGAAGTTGAAAGATTGAAAATACCTGTAGGTATAATCGAAGAGTTAGACATTGCAGTCATAGAGGACTTAAGGGCTCTATTTCAATAAAAGTCATGAGCAACAAAATAATCACGAGTATGAATGTAAATAATTTTCATGTTCATTTAGCGTATTTGTTCAAAATAGTCTTCATTTTACAGCTGAGGGGAAACTTCAACTTGATTATATTAAGCGAACAAGAAGCTGTACACAGCTTGAACTCGTGGCGCCTTTAACTTATTGCAGCATTGATTCCCAAGTGATTTGAGTGCTTTTACAGAGAAACATAAGCTTGAAATTATGTCTAATCAAAGGCTCCTAAGAGCCAACCCGAGAAGAAAAAATGCTAACGCGTAACACGTAATGCAATATTGCCGTACGCTTACGTTTTCACACTGACACAGTTCGATATATATTTTTTTTTAATAAAACGTAAGGATTTTTGACGAACAAATAAAGTAATAAAGTACATCACTTTCATAATGTCCAGTTCGAAAAAAGAAAAAAAAGGAAAAAAAAAGGACTCTTTGGAGAATTGAACTCGAGTCGTCCGGGACTGAGCCACAAACTCAATCACTGCGCTGTCTAAGAGCACATAATGCCTACGGACTAAATTTTATTATTTTAATCTAGATACGCATCAGAACGCGTGTTTAGGTTGCAAAATCCTTTTAGATCGATTTTAATGTTGCACTAAAAACTCCAAATGCGAAACATCTGTAACCTTATTGTTGTCTATATTCGTTTACATCAAATTAATTATTGTTATCGTTGGATTCACGTTGAATTCCTGTTACGAAACGTGTTCGTAACAAAGCATTTGCTCACTAAGTTTACAGCTGATGGAAGGAGCGAGTGAGTGAGTGAGAAAGTGAATTTTATTTAAACACCCTTGCCGATAGCCTGTTCATCATGCTTTCACGTATACACGGGTTTAAAAGTAAGACCACACTGCATTCACTAGATTCAGTAGCTGACACTTAAACTCGACCCGGAGCTTGATCGCTAAGCGTCCTAAGCAAATGGCAAGTTTAATATACAAAACACAGAACTTGCCAGAGCAAAAATCCCACAGGAATAAGCAGCGAACACAATATTAAAGGGCCTATCCATCCATGAACGCCTTGAATTGTCTTGAAAGTGTGCAGTTGTACGCAGTAGTTCTTTATCTTGCTTCTCGAGTACACACACGGAGAGATTTTACGGTATGTATTTCATGGCCGAAAGCCATATAGTCGTCGATATAGACTTAAATATGCGTGCATAAATTTGCATGCGCTAATGTGACACGAAAAAAAAAAACAAGAAAAGTCAACGCCGGATTTACAACTCGTGTGCTTCGCCACGAGTAATGAGCCGAGGCCAATTTGGTTGCTACGGGGGGAAATTATGAGGAGGGATGGGGGTGGCAAAACTACTTAGATTCAATCTATCTTTAGAGAGCCCCTTTACTTAGTTAATTTTCTATGTTTTGTATCAGTCACAGTATTTTAGTAGCAATGACTTGTATGGCACTACAATGGCGATTTTCCTATCAATCGAAATTTGGGAGATGTTCGAAGGTTAAAAAATATTTACTATCTTTATTTAAACAAAAATAAAACATATTGCAACGATTTTCATTTGGGATTAAAATTGATTTACTAGCAATGTTTTTAAACAGCCAATTAATATGTGCAGTGTATATGTGGATGTATGAGACAAAACAAGAACTTTGTGCATGTGAATAAGTTCAGTAAAAAGACTTCAGTAAAAAAGGAATGTTTTATCTAAATACTTCACTAAGGTAGACTATTGTAAAAAAGGCAAATGAAAATATTTTACTTGTCGCTTTTTCCGTCAACTAAAAAATTGTGTACCTTCGGGCAGAATGGTGTCTCTTGTGGGAATAGAGCTGGTGATTAGATTTCGTTTCCTTTTATAGCCGAAGCTGTTTTCAAAACATCTCGGCTTAAAGAAGCCTTGGTAAAAACGACAAGCGACGTGGCCCCGAAAATTGCCGACATGAGACGTTCTGAACAGCGAGAAGCGGCTCGATTCCGCTTCAAAAATACGACAAAATACGACAGCGACTTTAGAAGGTTGTGCAATTTACCAATAAAATGAAACATTATTGACCATATCGTTCATATCAACACCCGACGGCCAACGGTCTTTTACATGTAATGATCAATTTGTTATTGAAACGTCTACCAACCTCGTTCCCAAGGCCCC
The DNA here is from genome assembly GCA_022457155.1 of Cladopsammia gracilis. Lineage (NCBI taxonomy): Eukaryota > Metazoa > Cnidaria > Anthozoa > Scleractinia > Dendrophylliidae > Cladopsammia > Cladopsammia gracilis. The sequence goes on along the minus strand of JAJGOT010000532.1, from coordinate 201,726 downwards.
TATCTTCCTCTCTCTTGGATCGGACGTGCAGTTAGAGTACACCCTAGACTCCCGGTATACACATACATATCCGTGACCTTTGATTTTTGATTTTTTGGCGCAAATTGGTTTTAACAAGCTTAATAATTTTCCTTCGAGCATTTTTATTTTAAAAAGAGACTTTTCTTTTTATCTTGATGAAAAATTGCACTTTATCAAATAAAGACAAATAAGTGACAGGTCACGCGTGTGGTTTCCGTTCGAATTACACGCACCGGCTCCCCCGACGGTGTCAATTTGCGCGAGGGCAAAAGTAACGACCCTCCCCTCGGGTGAATGTCATTTTGTCTCTGTGACGCGGTCGCTAAGCTTTAGTATTCGAATTTCGTGGTACAAAAAGATGGCCAGAATCGCTCCAAAACGGAGCCCTTTTAGAGACCGTGAAAGGGAATTTGGAAGCTAGCACGAATCGCACGGGTAGACATTTAACCTGCGGCCTCACTGGTGGCAATTCGGGGAGCTTGAGTTGAATTGTTTAGAATTTATTGGCTTTCGCGTGGCGAGGGTTCGCTCAGAGGTCTCCAGCCTTCCCTTCTTTTATAGTGGATAGTGCGGCGAGTGACAAAAGTTGTAAAAATGCATTTAAACCGGTCAGGATACATCAAGAGACAATAAAGTAAAGGTGAGAAGACTTTGTGTAATGTGTAGTGTGTAATATTTTCGATTTTTCTATCGCTTATCAATTCCGTGACAAATCGTATTATTACCTAGTATATTTCATTACTGTGCACTGGCTTCGAATCTGTAACTTGATGTCACTCACATCACGATCATCTGCCTGTGGGATCATCCAATTTAAATCTTTGATGTGTGCCACAACGGAGATTTTAAAGAAGAAAAGAACTGATCCATGACCTATGGTCGCTACAATGTCTGTCATTGATCGATTAGAGTCCGTTCACGCATATTCATTGCTATTTTAAGACTTAAATTCAGTCAGGAAGTCAAGACAAAAAAATGCATATCCTTAGAATTCCTCTATTCCTCAAAGAAAGAATTGAGCAAATATATATTTTTCCAACGTTAATTTCATTTTTACAGTTTTGAGATTCGCTCATTCCTGTTCTTTTATTATCTTCCGGAAACCGGACATTCCACAAAGATAACAAGGTATCGCAAAACATTCATAATCCATCGGACAAAATTATCAACAAAAGCGGCGGCAAAGAAACTTTTGATAACTCAGACGTCAGATGTGGGTGGGCTGAAATATCTGTTTTCCGCTTAGTTGTCAATGCTTGTTAAAGGAAATATTTCACGCAGTTGTTGTATGTTGTTATCGCTATCGATATGAAATGTTTTGGAAAGTGAAGCGGACATTGATTTTTCTTTTGTGGAGAGTTGAAAATGAAATGGCTGGATAAGTTAATGTTATACATGAATGGGTTATTTGCGAATATATAGTAGTTCTGTCTTTTTTTATTCGAAAGTCGAGAGTTTTCTATTTCCGGTATCATGTGTTTAGTAACTATTAGAGATTAAATGGCTCTGCTTTAAACCTCAAAATATAGTGTTGACAGTGTCTTCTTGACGACCCCCGGGGTCACGACCGCAGTAAAATTTCGTAAAATATTCTATTAAGATCCAAGTCTTATGCGATAGTCATATATTGGAATAGTGGGATCTTGCAATTGTTTGTTAATAGCTCCTCAGAGTTTATTTCGCGTGTAAGTGTAATGTGTTTCTCGGAGTTAGGCAGTATCTCCATTGTCAGAAGTATAGCATCATTACATACGGTTTTAAATATTTGAATCTCCAGCATGATAGCTGTACACTTTAATCAAGTTTCCCGGAAAGTGACATCATGAAACTTAGCGCCCCAATTTCTCAAATTATAACATTTGTACTAAAGTAATCAAACATGCGGGATTCCTGACCGCAGTATTTTTCAAAACCTTTTTCTGATCTGCCGGAGATACAGGCAAGGTTGTCCGTTGTTGCATTATTATGCAGTATTACTTTATTTTGTATTAAATTTTCCACCGCAGAAATATACTCGCGCAGAAAAAATTACTTGTTTTAATGATGTATATCGGCTTAACAAGAACTTTTCAACAGTGAATATATTGCTATCATAACTCCGAGGCGACCGGCACAACAGTCATCTGTATTCCCGATTCAACTCCACACACGTCCTCAAAAGAACCAGAGACTGTTATCATAATACTGATACATTTTTACAACAACGTACAATAATTCACTCACTAGTTTTCTGGTTGTTTATGTTCATATTGGCGCCAGAACAGCAACCATATAACTAGGAGAACTATAAAAACCTCCGGTCAGGAAGTGAAATTGTTTAATACCGATGCCTTGGATTTTATTTATACTTGACCAGAAATCCGCAAACATTTCCTCCCAGCAGAAATTTAAGCTGTCCCGACCGCGCACAAAAATTTCCTCCCGCAAAACAAATTCAGTCAAAATTTCCTTGTGCACGGTAGCTAAACCAATAAAACTATGACGTCTTTCCCATACTATTGCATACAAACGCAAAGTTCATGCTATTTTGCTCTGCCATATCGCTCATATTAAAACACAAACTTTCCCGTCCAATAACGTCTCCATTCGTAAAAATAGACCGTGAAATTCTCAAACTACGTTTCCCAAGAAAACGTATTTGACCTATTTTTACCATTCTCGAAAGCAGCTTGAATGGCTTTACGACAAATGATTGAAAATTTGATATATTGATACGTAACGTGAGATATCGAAACTAAGAACTTTAATATCTTTGCGGTGACGTAATGTGAAATACGACAAGTTCATCACAAGTTCTGACATCCCAATACCCTAGGGAAATTAACAATAGGACCGGGGGTGTTCCTCAAATATTTTAGTGACGGTATGTGACGCCCTTCTTGAAATCCTAACCGCTTTAACCAACCATATCCTCAATGCCCTAATATAGCTTCTATGAAGAAGAAAGAAGAAACTCCCCCCCCCCCCGGAAAAAAAGTCCACAAAAATTTGTTAACAGCTTTTGCCCCCTTTTTTCGTGGTAATTTCGAAATCTCGCTTAATGCGCATGCGCATTAACGAGATAAAAAAAAAAACACGCGTTCTGATACGAATGTAGCTTAAAATAATAAAATTGAGTTCGTAGGTAGTATGTGCTCTTGGACAGCGCAGTGATTGAGTTTGTGGCTTATTCGCGGACGGCCCGAGTTCGAATCTCCATAAAGTCCTCATTTTTTTTCCTTTTTTTTTCTTTTTTCGAACTGGGCATTATGAAAGTGATGTACTTTTTTTTTTCGTTCGTCAAAAATTCTTACGTTTAATTTTAAAAAATATATATCGAACTGTGTCAGTGTGAAAACGTAACTTATGGCAATATTGCGTTACGCGTTACGCGTTACGCGTTACGCGTTAGCATTTCTTCTTCTCGGGTTGGCTCTTAGGAGCCTTTGATTAGACATAATTTTAAGCTTATGTTTCTCTGTAAAAGCACTCAAATCACTTGGGAATCAATGCTGCAATGAGTTAAAGGCGCCACGAGTTCAAGCTGTGTACAGCTTCTTGTTTTTAATAAAGTAACCAGATAACCAAAGCAAAGTTGCATGTCCAAACGAATAACAACAAACAATATACGTACCCGCTTTATATTAAATTTAACAACTTTACTCGAAAGAAAAGTAATTGGGCTGCGATTGTTTAAAGCGAGACGAATGAACGTTCAATTCGAATTAACAATGCTTTTCTTGAAGTCAAGGATTGTTTGAATGCGCAGCTATTCGCGTACCAACGGCGAACCTTTTCTGTCAGTTGAATTTAAGCGTCCATTTATAAAAACATAATGAACTAAAACAACTTCTATTTAAACAACGTATCAACGTAAGCGTTGCTTCAAACATAGCGAAAGCATGTTCGCATGGCATGGAAAAAATATAAGCTACATGAAGTTATATTATTATACATTGGTGTCACTAGCTCGATTTTGATTGGCTATAAACACGCAGCTAATTATTGCTTGCTGTTTCTGTTACGTCATACCTACAGACAATAGTTTTATGCATGCAGAAGTGACGTAAGTTGTTTACTTACAAGTTGACTGCTGTGCATTGATCACTTTTTTGTGCGCGCTCTTGTCTTTACAAGTGCAGCTCAGGAATATATATGCATAATAAAACAATTATACGTAGCGAAACCTAGCGAGCGTTCCGCTGTTTATTTGTGGAACTTCTTTAGACAAGTTAAACAATAAACTTGAAAATCATTGTTATCAATTGCCAACCTTGAGCGTAATTGGATGCAGAGAAAACGTTTAGGAAACGCGAGGCTTATTATTGGGAAAGCAGGACAATTTTTTTTTTTTGGTTTCACAGGGAGACATTTTCTTTAGAAAGTGATTGACCATAACAACAACACTATGTATTTGAGCAAACGCTAAAATGTTCTCTATTTTAACAAACTTTAATAAGCACTGAAACAAAGTTAACAATGTCTTTAGAGTAATTTACTGTGAATACTATTTACAACAACCGAAACGGCCATTCATCATTCGAAAAGTCTACTTTCCAACTAAAAGCCTTTTTCTGCGGTACGATTAGAGAATCAAAAAACGCTAGGCAAAGTTACATGTTCAAACGAATAACAGCAAACAATGTACCCGCTTTGTAATTTACCAACATACACATCACAAGTTTACTTTACGCGACAGAAAATTAACTGGGCTGTGATTCTTTTAAGCGGTAACGAATTAAGGGTGAATTAATGATAATAGTTGAGGGACGAATTAGCAATGCTTTTCTTAAAGTCGAGGACTGTTTGGATGCGCAGCGCTATTCGCGTGCTAAAGAGAAACGACACGAGTTCAAAATACTCTTTTTAACTACAATTAAGCTGTCTCAAGAGTAATTGAACAATTCATTTGTATTTGCATACTGTTGAAAGCACGAGATTGTAATAAGACATTACGTAAAGTTTGTGTAAAACTATGTGATTTTGTTGGTCCGTATTACCGTTCGCACTAAATTTTTGCGGGTTCTAATTTTTCTAATTTATATCCCCGCAAACATTTTCTCCTTAAAAAATAACGGCTCCGCTGTCGAAACTATATACAGACTGATCATTATTTAGTAATAAACGTAATGTAAAATAGTGTTGGTGCCCATTTACTAAATAAACGTCTCTTTCATTAAGAAAATGCCACTGCTAACTCGAGTGATAATGCATCAAACGGTTCCGTTGTCATTACTAATCGATCCATTGCCAGAGAATCAAATCAGCCACACTGACTAGGGCAAAAAAGTTAGTTCCTGCAAAACACCAAAATTTAAAAAATACCGAAACGACAAACAATAGATTGGAGTCATTCATCGCGAATTCAAGAGCAACTTAGACCGACCCCCTGGAGTAGCTCATTGTAACTCAGAGCAACTCAGAACATTTGAGTGAAAAACTCAGAGTACTTGAGCGAGCAACTAAGACCATTTGATTGAGCAACTCAGAGCGGTTGAGTGCACAACCGACTTAGAGCAACTCGGAGCAACTCAGAGTAACTCAGAGCAACTCAGAGTCAGAGTAACTCAGAGCGACTCAAAGTAACTCAGAGCGACTCAGAGCAACTCATAGTAACTCAGAGCAACTCAGAGTAACTCAGAGTTACTCAGAGCAACTCAGAGTAACTCAGAGTAACTCAGAGTATTAACTCAGAGCAACTCAGAACAACTCAGAGCATTAACTCAGAGCAACTCAGAGTATTAACTCAGAGCAACTCAGAACAACTCAGAGCATTAACTCAGAGCAACTCAGAGTATTAACTCAGAGCAACTCAGGGCAACTCAGAGTATTAACTCAGAGCAACCCAGAGCAACTCATGCGATCATGTTATAGGGTCGATAACAGATGCTTCTTGTCGATCTGTGTCTAGTCAGTTTGACATAAGACCAATCACAACAGAGGCCAAAAACTACAATTCTTAATATTTCAAGAATGTCATTTATTATTGACAATTGCAAAATAATACATTTCAGAAAATCCACTCGCATTCTAATTCATTTTCCAAGGAATTGATCACATTGTATAAAACCTATCGTAATATTTTCTCTTTCTTGCTGTGTAAGTCAAGTCTGTTCAAACGTCTTTGAATCTCAGTCCTTGTAAAGCCTTGTCCAATTGTTGGATGTCCTGATCCAAACAAAAGGTTCTTCGAAAGAGATCTCTTAGTTCTTGCTTATTATTTCCTACAATGTAACGGGTACCAATTATGGCACTGGATTTATGTAGGGTTGGATAACCATGTAGCGGTTGAAAGCCAAATTCTTTTACCCAACGACCTTCACCGTTCCAGCGAAAGAAAAAGGGTTGGTACCACTTCTTACTAGGAATGTCGTAGACATAAACCTCTTTGTTTAAATCCAACGCCAATTGGACAGACCATCCCGTTCCACCTTTGACTTGATTTTTTTCTGCATTCAACTCGCCAAATGCATACACGATGCGAACATCCTTGACAATAAAAAAGTTTCTTTGAAAGAGTTCTCGCGCGTAACTGTTCTCTGTCATGTTTAATGGTCTATCGAGTGATTTGCTGACATGATGCAAATAAGGGTTCGCTGGGATCAAAGTTTCTCTCGGTAACGGTGTGATAGTTTTGGCCCTGAGATGACGTGGCCCTATCTTGACCTCTACTTGAAAACCATACTTTCGACCCAATTCTTCCGCCAAAAGATCTAACTCGCCGCAACCACCAGTGTTTAACACATAGCCTGTTCCGATTGGACAGTCCATGGGTTCTTCCTTCATCTTTGGTGAAAATAAAATGAAATAAAACACCCTATTTATCTTAATTAAGAACCAGTCAGAAACCAGTTGAACGGCGTCGTCTTACCACAAAACAGCTAGAAAACCGGATTTAATCACATACCTCTCATGTCGTTTTCACAAAACTAGTTTGACCGCGTCGTCTTACCTTTATTTTAACAAAGAGTTTTTCCTTATTTGCTCAAACCACTGAATGGTGAGATTTTGTGGGGAAACGTGATTGGTTTACGTAGAACACAAGACAAATAAAGCGGCTCACAATTTATGGATCCGGCGTGAAGATGGAAGAGTCCAAAGTAGTAGTAGTAGGTGATTAGATTTAAGCCTCGTTACGGCCTAGCAAGTGCATGCCTAGTCAATGACGTCACAATATGCCTTCCTGCATATGTAATAAACTGCCTTTACCTATACCTATACGTTTTGTGTTATTATGAAAACTAATAACTGTATAGGTAAATCATTCATATGCAAATAATTACCTTCCGCGTCCTTTAGATAACAATAGACATGCCCAAACTTGCCCGCCCTGTTCACACCCTGATTGGATCTCTGTTCACACCCTGATTGGATCTTAAGATGTTAGACCAGTTGAGCTGGGAATCGCTAGAGAGCAGAAGGAGGGCCATGAGGCTATGTATGATGTTCAAAATTCACCATAATCTTGTTGCTCCAGATGGGCTGGATAGAATGGAACCAATGCAAAGGAAGAGCAGGCACTGTAATTCTTTGAGTTACAAAGTCCCAAGATCAAAAACGAACTTCCATCTCTACTCCTATTTCCCAAGAACGATCAGAGATTGGAACAGTCTTCCAGACGATGTCGTGCAAGCATCGACCTTGGCCTCCTTTAAACAGAGGCTTGCCAGTCTTGATTACTAGACATGACCACTCCTTTCTTTATTTATTGATTTGTTATTAATTAAGTTTTACTGCTATTATTGTGAATGTACATTTTTAACGCTTGCGAAAATCTTCAGAAGTGAAGGAGGCAAGTTTAATGGAAGAAGAAGAAGAAGATTTGTATTGTCTGTTGGAACAAAAACAACGCAATTTTTTGGAACGAGTCAATCGAGTAGTGGATTCGCTCACCTATCGACCATGCAAGTATTAGAGCAAACATTTGGAGTGGAAGTTGAGGTGTATGACGATTGTTGTCATTTTGATGATTGGAAACCGAATCAAGAAACTCTGCTTAAAGAAATTCTTGAATTATATGGGGTTTGGCGCAAAAATGAAAAATCAGGAGAGGTTATCACTGGAAATGACATATTTTTCCAAGTTGAAGAGGTTGTGTTGAAATGGCATCCTATTTTTGTCAAGTTACAAGAGGAGGTAAAACAATTGCAAGAAGAAAAGGATGTTTTGGTAAAAGAAAAAGAGCAACGACTCTGTGCAAGAAGCTTGTAGAAAGGTGGACAAATATTCCTTCTTATCGATGGATCATATTTCATTTCGCAACGCTTACAATGAGTAAGTGAAAAAAAATAACTTTCTTCAGTTGGGTTTGGGTCATAAAAAACTGTGTCATCGCTTTACCGTTTGATTCAGTGGAGGGTAATCATATTCGTGAAACCTCTCTCAATATGTATGATGTTGCAAGCTACAGTTCGTTATCGTTCGACAAAAACATTCTTCATTTTATCTCAACTAAGAACCAATCACAACATTGTGCAAACCAGTTTGACCGAGTCATCTTACCACAAGGCAGCTAGAGAACCGAATTTAATCAACACTTATCCTGTCATTTTAACAAAACTAGTTTGACCGCGTCCAGGTTTTTTTCTTTTTTATCATTGATTGGTCAGATTTGAAAGGAAACGTGATTGGTTCACGTAGAACACATAACAAGTGAAGCGTCTCTCAATTTGTGGATTCAGTACAAAGATGGAACAGTCCAAAGTTGATCACGCTACAAAGAGAAAGCCCACTCGTCCAGCCAAGGTTCCCTCAGGAACCAAACCTAAAAAGAGAAAAACAGACAACCGTATCGTGAATCATGGTGACACTATTCATACTGTCTGCGAAAGCAAATGTGAGGGAGTCCACTTCAATGAAGATGATCATCCCAACTTTGTAGAGATGGTAAAGCAGGGTTTTGATTATATACCTTTCAAACTTGATAACAGCTCAGAAGAAACAGATATCGAACTTCTCGAAACAGTTGAGATTGTAACTCAAGAAGAAGAACAAGCTGTACACGATTTGTTGTGCGAGCTGAGGTTCATGAATCAAGCCACCCAGACAGATTATCTTCCTCCATTTGAAATGCCACCAGGAGAACCGCAATTCCATCCTGTGGTTTCTCATACGCTGTGTTGCCCTAATCATGACGTGGAGATGAGCGAGTTTGTGTCCAAACAAGGAGGGGAGTACGTGAAGTGCCCCTATCTTGATTGTGATCAATATTTCTATAACGATGGCAAGTACCCTGGTGAACTCCTGCGGTCTGACGATGGCATAGACCTCATTTGGGGTCCTCCAGAGGTGAAAGATCTCCATTACCGCCAGACGCCCGAACAAAGAGATCGGTTTTCCAAAGCAGTAAATGCCTTGAAAAAGAAAAACCAAGAGCGCGTGGAACGGAACGGGTTGTTGACCAGTACTAAGGAAGAAGAGTCCCTTGATCTTCCAGGAGGCGATCAAATTGATAGTGAATGCCTTTCACCCAAGCAAAGGCAGAAATGTCTTGACAAGGAACTGAAAAATGTTGAACAAGCGTCCAAACCCATCACATTGCATCCGTTTCCACCTCGTTGGAACCCAAATTTCTTTAATGGGAATTTAGACGAAAACATTCAGAAAAGAAATTTCAAAACCGAGGAGGAGCCTGATTCCAGTAAATTTGACCGTCCAGGAGAATACTCTAAGACTGGCAGGCAATACGTTGTCACCGACCGCAACAATATCATCATAACCCCTTCTCAGTTGAAAGGGCATGTTTATGATGATGCGATGGTACGCAGTTGGTTGAAAGACCATCCTGATGAAGCCACCTTCAAACCTGGCTGGGTGAACTTTTGAACAGTATTGACCCATCCGTTGCTTGTTAATAGCTTTCTTGCATTGTTACTATAAATGTTTGTAAATGTTTTTCAACATTCAATATTAAAGATGCTTGACATACCTTCCATCCTGTGTGATAATATGTAGAAATGGGTACGATAGGAACTGATCTTTCATTTTTTATTTTATGGAGACGTCTCTAAGCACAACGTTGATTTCCGTAAAACGTTTTCTGTCCTGTATCATGGACCACTTCATATAAAATTTATGTCGTTAAATCGTTAATGGTTAGTTGTAACCATAGGAAATCTATCAGATACGGTAATTAAGATAGTGGCAGTCATACGTTTGATAACTTTGTCTATTATATATATTTTTTGGAAGGAGTTCTACTGGTTTTTCGTGTTTGGTATAAGGTTTCACAATTTTTATTTTAGGCTAATGTCAAGTACAATTGACCTCGTTTGTAACAAAGGGACATACTAAATTAACAAAAACCCTTTTGAGTGACTCAGCTATATAAATGAGCAAGGCGATGTGGCCGTACTCATTTTACAATAAGTCAACATCGAATAATCATCGTGGATCAATATGCATTGTTGTCAATTCTGTGAAAGAGTTTTCAGCCGAAAATACAACAGAGATCGACACGAGAAGCAAGGTTGTAATAAACGTCCAGAGCAAGACCAAGAAGAGATGACCAGCCAGTATAGAATGATAGAGAATTCTCCAGATAATGTTTATGATGGAAACGAATTTGAGGAATTTGAAAAGGCAATGCGTCGAATAGAGAAAGAGAAATTAAAAGAAGAAGCAGCAGCAGAAGAAGAAGAAGAAGATGAAGAAGAAGAGAAAGATGACGATGATAATGATGTTGGCGATGATGACGATGATGATGATGATGATGATGATGATGATGATGATGATGATGATGATGATGATGATGATGATGATGATGACGGAAAGGGTGATGATGACGAAGACGAAGACCAGAAAAGCATAGCTAGTGACGCCGAAAATGATGATACTGATCCTTGGGATAAGTTACGTGAGGAAGTTATTAATGATCTTAGCTCTACCTGGGAAGAGCACGTGAAAGAAAACACGATGCAGGGTTTGCCACAAGACGTTGCGGAGGTTCAAGCATCTAATCTTTACTCCCTGTTTACAGAAAGAGGCTACGAAGGTTGTATCTGCACTATCTAAAGTGGTATCGTGATCTTAGAACTGACCCACTGTATAAAAAGATCATGAAAACATTGCATAGCTTTATGCAAGATGATGATATGGATTATTCGAAGGCCGCTGAGGCAGCAGTCAATACACGAAAATATTTATTGAACAGATTGTTTGACCAGGAGGACCTAGTACCTAAAGAATCGTCGAATGAAGATGAAGACTTGACTTACACAGCAAGAAAGAGAAAATATTACGATAGTTTTTATACAACGTCAGATCAATTCCATTAAAAAAGAATTAGACGGAGAGGGGATTTTCTGTAATGCATTGTTTTGCAATTGTCTTTAATAAATGTCATTCTTGAAATATTGAGTATTGTAGTCTTGACCTCTGCTGTGATTGGTCTTATGTCGACAAGGAGGTCAAGCAGCAAGAGTGTTTTTTAGATTACTCTTAAAACAGAAAGTCTCATCTGTTATCGACCCTGTATCATCGTGTGAGTTGTTCTGAGTTGCTCTGAGTTAATACTCTGAGTTACTCTGAGTTACTCTGAGTTGCTCTGAGTAACTCTGAGTTACTCTGAGTTGCTCTGAGTTACTATGAGTTGCTCTGAGTCGCTCTGAGTTACTCTGAGTCGCTCTGAGTTACTCTGACTCTGAGTTGCTCTGAGTTACTCTGAGTTGCTCCGAGTTGCTCTAAGTCGGTGGCGCACTCAACCGTTCAAATGTTCTGAGTTGCTCTGAGTTACAATGAGCTACTCCAGGGGGTCGGTCTAAGTTGCTCTTGAATTCGCGATGGATGACTCCAATCTATTGTTTGTCGTCTCGGTAACTTTTAAATTTTGGTGGTTTGTAGGAACTAACTTTTTTGCCCTAGTCAGTGTGGCTGATTTGATTCTCTGGCAATGGATCGATTAGTAATAACAACGGAACCATTTGATGCATTATCACTCGAGTTAGCAGTGGCATTTTCTTAACGAAAGAGACGTTTATTTAGTAAATGGGTACCAACACGATTTTACATTACGTTTATTACTAAATAATGATCAGTTTGTATATAGTTTCGACAGCGGAGCCGTTATTTTTCAAGGAGAAAATGTTTGCGGGAATATAAATTAGAAAAATTAGAACCCGCAAAAATTTAGTGCGAACGGTAATACGGACCAACAAAATCACATATTTTTACACAAACTTTACGTAATGTCTTATTACAATCTCGTGGTTTCAACAGTATGCAAATACAAATGAATAGTTCAATTACCCTTGAGACAGCTTAATTGTAGTTAAAAAGAGTATTTCGAACTCGTGTCGTTTCTCTTTAGCACGCGAATAGCGCTGCGCATCCAAACAGTCCTCGACTTTAAGAAAAGCATTGCTAATTCGTCCCTCAACTGTTATCATTAATTCACCCTTAATTCGTTACCGCTTAAAAGAATCACAGCCCAGTTAATTTTCTGTCGCGTAAAGTAAACTTGTGATGTGTATGTTGGTAAATTACAAAGCGGGTACATTGTTTGCTGTTATTCGATTGAACATGTAACTTTGCCTTGCGTTTTTTGATTCTCTAATCGTACCGCAGAAAAAGGCTTTTAGTTGGAAAGTAGACTTTTCGAATGATGAATGGCCGTTTCGGTTGTTGTAAATAGTATTCACAGTAAATTACTTTAAAGACATTGTTAACTTTGTTTCAGTGCTTATTAAAGCTTGTTAAAATAGAGAACATTTTAGCGTTTGCTCAAATACACAGTGTTGTTGTTATGGTCAATCACTTTCTAAAGAAAATGTCTCCCTGTGAAACCAAAAAAAAAATTGTCCTGCTTTCCCAATAATAAGCCTCGTGTTTCCTAAAAGTTTTCTTTGCATGCCAATTACGCTCAAGGTTGGCAATTGATAACAATGGTTTTCAAGTTTATTGTTTAACTTGTCTAAAGAAGTTCCACAAATAAACAGCGGAACGCTCGCTAGGTTTCGCTACGTATAATATAACTTCGTGTAGCTTATATTTTTTCCATGCCATGCGAACATGCTTTCGCTATGTTTGAAGCAACGCTTACGTTGATACGTTGTTTAAACAGAAGATGTTTTAGTTCATTATGTTTTTATAAATGGCCGCTTAAATTCAACTGACAGAAAAGGTTCGCCGTTGGTACGCGAATAGCTGCGCATTCAAACAATCCTTGACTTCAAGAAAAGCATTGTTAATTCTAATTGAACGTTCATTCGTCACGCTTTAAACAATCGCAGCCCAGTTACTTTTCTTTCGAGTAAAGTTGTTAAATTTAATATAAAGCGGGTACGTATATTGTTTGTTGTTATTCGTTTGGACATGCAACTTTGCTTTGGTTATCTGGTTACTTTATTAAAAATAAATGTGATCAAGGATTTCCGAAAACAGCCTCGAATCCAACAAATTAATTTATTGGATGATAAATGTAAAAGTGCGAACTCGGCTTTATTGATTGATATAACCAAGCGTTAAAAGTATTTCAAGGAAGAAGACGATCGGTTCCATCGTTAAGTTTGATTTCCTTATCATTTGACTGTGCTGTGCATGGATTTGAATGGTTGTAAATAAAAACCGCTTTTGTCGACATAACGATTTGATATAACTTTGATGAGTTTTGTTATTATTAAACGTGTGGCTTTGTTGTCTAAGCATGGCGGTTTTGTTTTTGACCGAGGTGTTAATTTCTCATGCAAATTTAGTTCAGTGTAAGAGAAAGAAATTAATATAACGACTGAAGTAACGGAACGTTTTGTTCTTTTTTTTTCGTTCAGTTTGTTTTCATCTATCGGAGAGTTGGTTGGGAAACTCAAAATACATAGCGTCTAGAGATGTAGCGGCTACAAGAACATTGTGGATTTTAGTAAAGTAAAAAGCGTTTATTATACTGCACAATTTTATTGAGATTTAGCGGTTGATTATGAACTTGAATGCTTCGAGACTCTCTTATTACTTTTATCCACTTATAGTATCCACCGCTTTGATTGTCTAGTGGTTAAGACACTGCGTTGTGGCCGTAATAACCCAGGTTCGAATCCTGGTTAAGGCACTATATTGTTTTTGATCTTTTTTTCACTAAATGTGTGTTTTGCATTCGATGATAAAAGTTTTCGTGCTTCCTTTTAAGCCATGCTTGCAATGAGTTTATATTTTGTTTGCAATAAGCTTCTTTAGTTCAAACCATTGGCAAAGTAAATGCACTCACAAATAGAATTTTGTTTTACTCTTTAAAAGATAACAGTTTACGCATATTTAGTGTTTAAGCCAAGCGCATTGAAAGCACACATTTCGCTTTTTAAAACCAAACAATGCTTAAAACTGAAGCGGACGTGGTCATTGAAGATCAAAACAAGATCAAACGACCTAAACTGAAGCGACAATTTAGCAGAATAGATAAATCAAAGTGGAAAAGAGACCTTGGGAAATTAATTGAAGATGGCGTGTAAAATGAACATCAACATCACACAATCTTTGAAAACAGAACTGTTTGTAATCTTTGGTTTTGTTTACTCAATAAAATCATTATGATTCCATGAAATATTGTGTCATGTCCTCCATGGAAAAAAAAAACCAGTTAGTCCAGTCAATAAAACCAGTTCAGATATATACATGATCAACCTGATTTAAACTGGTTTGACAGTTACTCCTCATTGGTTTACACCCTCCCCATTGTTCTTTTGGCTATATATTCACACCATCACCCGGATGGTTGGGCGGAATCGTAGTACCATCATACCACACCCCTGACGTACAAGACCTGCATCTCATTACCTCAAAACCGGTTTGTCCAGTTTCCTTGTTCAAACAGGTCCTACCTCATTAACTCAGGGCTGCTGCATATTTGAATAAAATTGTTCTAGGCATCCCCCACATACTACTAACGGATGTTTCTACGTAGCGCGCCTCTCATATGAAATGGGCGGGGATGCTCGTCGTCTCGCTTAGGGTGTAAATTTCGGATTTTGGTCTCGCTTAGGATGTTCTGGGCAAAACGCCATTATATTTTGCCGTCAAAGTCTCGTTTAGGGTTGCACGCGAAGAAACATTAATATAATACATTTGTCTGTGTTTAAAAATGGTCTCTTTTAGGGGTCAACAAAAGCTTGAGCCACACCCAGATTGGTCTCCTTTAGGGGTTTAATTCAAAATTTCCGACGGGCATCCCCGCCCCTTTCATATGGGAGTCTTCCCCCGGGCGTCGGTGGTGGGGGTGTTTCGCTGGGACCTAAGCACCTCTACCCCATCTCAGATTTAAAATTTCTATTTTTGCTACCCCATCTCAGACCATACAGTTAAATTTGGTAAAAGGCTCTTTATACAAAAAAGGGGTTTGTTTACACAAATTGACAGAATTAGACGTCAAACCCATACACGCTCATTGAATCGACTTCTACAGGCACGGTTTCAGATGAAAAATGTACCGGAAAAAAATGACAAAACACTTAATTCGAAAATTGAACGGAAAAGTATACCCCATCTCAGACCCAGAAGGTCAAAAACCCGACCCCATCCAGCGGCACATACCCGTATAGCTTATATATGGGAGACCGCCCCCCTCCCCCCGGGTTTTTTTTAGCTACTGCTAATTAGTATAAAGTTAAAATTTGGGTACACGGCAGTTAATTTGGGATAATACAGATCATTTGGAACCTATTTACGCATCTCTTTTCAAGCTAGCGATGCAAACATCTTAGTCATATAAGAAGGATACAAAAAAAACTTTTCTCTTTGCCTCTGGGCACAAGTCATGAAATGTTTTCTTATCGCTGAAGGGCCAGTAATAGATTGGAAGTCCGATGATCGGATTTCACCATGCAGCCTCGTCACATAATTTGTTGAATTTTAAGTCAAAATTTACATTTCTTGAATCAGTTTTTCTTTTCCTAATGTAACATTGCCTTGTATTTATTGTATTTGAAGCGCACAAAACGTTCAAATCACGTTCACCGATTTTTCATATCCAAAACATCATCACCAATATTTGGGTATAGGGGTGCGGCTGAGGGTCTGAGACCCTGACCCTGTTTTAATAGGACAAAAAAGAAACGAAAATACCTACCCTGTGTAGAACAACACCCTCTATTTTAGGACCCTGTCTAGGACACGACTCGTGCGTGGTTATTAATCTGAGCTTTAAAAAAATAGTAGACGGATCTGAAACGAAAACGACTTCACCTTCGCATGAATATGCTAATCACGACAAGGGAAGTAACGACAAGCACTACGTTAACTGGAACCATACCCTGTTTAGGACAGACTCGCGTTAAATTATATACCCTATTCAAAACAAAAATGCCAAAAACCATACCCTGTCCAGCAGCACGTCCCCGTATAGGTCATATAAGGGAGTACCCCCCCCCCCCCCCCCCCGCGCCGGGTCACGCTCATACAAAGCCTTTGAGCGGACAGCAAACTTTTTCTGAGTCACTCACCCCTTCTTTCACAAAATACTAAATAAGCTTATAACATGTGAGCCATAACATCTTTAACAAATGCATTACAAGTTATCTCAGTTATAAGCATCCTTGACATGACCTCGGTCAAAGTGATTGTTGACATATTACATCATGTTCTATTTCTCATTTAATTAAAATTGAAGTTTTCCAGCCTGTGTCGTTCAAAATTGATTATGCTTTTAGCAGCAAATCTTATCACTGAAAGAACAATGAACGATAGAAGAAAATCACGTTTCATTAATGTTTCATGTACAATGTAATTGCTCACCTCAAATTCTCTCTTCTCACTCTTCGGGGCGTTATGTTATCACATAAATCATCCTTTTTTCCCAACAGACTAGAGATCCCAACGGCAGATGTCTACCCTTGGTTATTGGAAACGGTCCCATCAGCATAATTCGTTGAAATATCAGATTGCAAATGATCAATATGATCCAACAAAATTGAGGGAATACTTTCCCAAATTCTGCATGTATTACAAAGCAGAAAGTTTTCCACTAATTCAGGCTGCTCTATCTAGTGTAGAAACTCTCTTCTCTGCAGAATCGAGACATCTTTGTTCTCGCGCTTCGCGCTCGTGTCTCGCGCTACGCGCTCACGCCCCAAAACCCGCTTGAGCGACCCCGACCGAGAAGAATGGCTCGTTTTCGAAAAAAAAAAAATACTTCCGTCACATCGGATCAGAAAAAGGTTTTTAAAAATACTGCGATCAGGAATCCCGCATGTTTGATTACTTTAGTACAAATTTTATAATCTGTGTTTAACAGAGAAATTGGTTGCCAGTTTTTCAAGTCTTACTTGTCGTTCTTCTTGTAAAGCAGGCGGATAATTCCTTGACGTTGTGTGTCAGAGATTGATCCGTGTTTAAAAGAGTAATTTAGTAAATCGTGACTGAAAAGACCCTCTTTATGAGCCAAGCGGGGCGAGCGAAGCATTTCGAGCGAAGCGCGACACGAGCGCGAAGCGCGAGACGAGGGGAGGAAAAAAAATAAGCGTCTGTAGACAGTCCATTGTTCTGGCTCTCCCACCAATATTAACTGACCGCAGTGATTTGGAAATAACCAATCAAAACACGATCTATATCGCAAGTTATGGAGATTTGAGAGTAGATAAGGTAATATGTGGCGTAGGAGAAGTAAATTCGGATGTGCGTAGGCTAATAAATTGATTAAAAGGTTGTTTGTGTAAAGGGTATTCGTTTATAGCGGTGTGGGAGGAAAGCGTGAAGGGTGAATTGTCTTGTGAGCGTTTAAAGAGGTTTTAAAAGACACTGACCTATTTCTATAGTAAGTAAAGGAAAAAAACGGCAAACTGATCGTTACGGCAGAAAAACAGAAGTAGAAGCAGAAGCAAATAAAATAAAATAAAAGTGGAATATAATAGTGCCCAATATTTCGCTTTGCAAAACAAACCTTCTTCAGGGGCTAGCACTATAAATGATTACAACTGTAAAACCGTTATACAAGTGGTTTTGAAAAAACTAAAGAATAACAAAAACAATGAATATGATTGGTGAAGGGTTTGACGGTTGATAAACTAAACTGACTAGTGATGAGAAAGTTAATGAAGTTCGTCGCGTCTGTTGATTCCAAGTGGTTCTAACGTCTTTGCTTTGTCTATGAGAAATGCTTCACGCGCTTTTCGTAGCTGGTATTAATAGATTAAAAAGGGTGAAACCCGTACGAAAAATTATAGCCGGAATGACACAGCGAGAATCCGGTCCGAAGTGATTTTTACGGCCTGTATTGAATGAGACAAATACGCCTTAATCGAGCCATTCTTCTCGGTCTTGTCTCGGCGATAATCTAGCCTGCATAACAGGCGTTATTGGGGGCACTCAAGCGGGTTTTGGGACGTGAGCGCGTAGCGCGAGACACGAGCGCGAAGCGCGAGAACAAAGATGTCTCGATTCTGCAGAGAAGAGAGTTTCTACACTAGATAGAGCAGCCTAAATTAGTGGAAAACTTTCTGCTTTGCAATACATGCAGAATTTGGGAAAGTATTCCCTCAATTTTGTTGGATCATATTGGTCATTTGCAATCTGATATTTCAACGAATTATGCTGATGGGACCGTTTCCAATAACCAAGGGTAGACATCTGCCGTTGGAATCTCTAGTCTGTTGGGAAAAAAGGATGATTTTTGTGATAACATAACGCCCCGAAGAGTGAGAAGAGAGACTTTGAGGTGAGCAATTACATTGTACATGAAACATTAATGAAACGTGATTTTCTTCTTTCGTTCATTGTTCTTTCAGTGATAAGATTTGCTGCTAAAAGCATAATCAATTTTGAATGACACAGGCTGGAAAACTTCAATTTTAATTAAATGAGAAATAGAACATGATGTAATATGTCAACAATCACTTTGACCGAGGTCATGTTAAGGATGCTTATAATTGAGATAACTTGTAATGCATTTGTTAAAGATGTTATGGCTTACATGTTATAAGCTTATTTAGTATTTTGAGAAAGAAGGGGTGCGTGACTCAGACAAAGTTTGCTATCAGCTCAAAGGCTTTGTATGAGCGTGACCCGGCGCGAGGGGGGTTGGGTGGGTGGGGGTACTCCCTTATATGACCTAGACGGCGACGTGCCGCTGGACAGGGTATGGTTTTTGGCAGTTTTGTCCTGAACAGGGTATATAATTTAACGCGAGTCTGTCCTAAACAGGGTATGGTTCCAGTTAACGTAGCGCTTGCGGTGACTTCCATTGTAGTGATTAGCATATTCATGCGAAGGTGAAGTCGTTTTCGTTTCAGATCCGTCTACTATTTTTTTAAAGCTCAGATTAATAACCACGCACGAGTCGTGTCCTAGACAGGGTCCTAAAATAGAGGGTGTTGTTCTACACAGGGTAGGTATTTTCGTTTCTTTTTTGTCCTAAACAGGGTAAGGGTCTCAGACCCTCAGCGGCACCCCTATACCCAAATATTGGTGATGATGATTTGAACGTTTTGTGCGCTTCAAATACAATAAATACAAGGCAATGTTACATTAGGAAGTGAAAAACGGATTCAAGAAATGTAAATTTTGACTTAAAATTCAACAAATTATGTGACGAGGCTGCACGGTGAAATCCGATCATCGGACTTCCAATCTATTAGCCCTTCAGCGATAAGAAAACATTTCATGACTTGTGGTCTTGTGCCCAGAGGCAAAGAGAAAAGTTTTTTTGTATCCTTCTTATATGACTAAGATGTTTGCATCGCTAGCTTGAAAAGAGATGCGTAAATAGGTTCCAAATGATCTGTATTATCCCAAATTAACTGCCGTGTACCCAAATTTTAACTTTATACTAATTAGCAGTAGCTAAAAAAATCCGGGGGGTCTCCCATATATAAGCTATATGGGTATGTGCCGCTGGATGGGGTCGGGTTTTTGACCTTCTGGGTCTGAGATGGGGTCTTAGTTTTGCCCACTAAGTCTGAGATGGGGTATACTTTTCCGTTCAATTTTCGAATTAAGTGTTTTGTCATTTTTTCCGGTACATTTTTCATCTGGAACCGTGCCTGTAGAAGTCGATTCAATGAGCGTGTATGGGTTTGACGCCTAATTCTGTCAATTTGTGTAAACAAACCCCTTTTTTGTATAAATTTTAAATCTGAGATGGGGTAGAGGTTCTTAGGTCCCAGCGAAACACCCCCACCACCGACGCCTGGGGGGAGACTCCCATATGAAAGGGGCGGGGATGCCCGTCGGAAATTTTGAATTAAACCCCTAAAGGAGACCAATCTGGGTGTGGCTCAAGCTTTTGTTGACTCCTAAAAGAGACCATTTTAAAACACAGACAAATGTTTTATATTAATGTTTCTTCGCGTGCAACCCTAAACGAGACTTTGACGGCAAAATATAATGGCGTTTTGCCCAGAACACCCTAAGCGAGACCATAATCCGAAATTTACACCCCTAAGCGAGACGACGAGCATCCCCGCCCCTTTCATATGGGAGTCCCCCCCCGGGTTTCGACGGTGATCGGTAGACTAAAATTGATGGTTTTTGAGAGGCGCGCTACGTAGAAACATCCATTATGTTGCGTCAGTTTTTTCACATGGTTTGGCCATGTTCTCGCTGGCAGATAGTTTTGCAACAGTGGCATGATTTTCTCAACTGTTTTGTTCATTGTGTATGGCATAAGCTGTACACGTGGACAGGGTCATATCCGGAGTTTAAAACCAAGTGGACATTTTTGAAAGTGCTAGCTAACTCAGTCGGGTTAGTTACTCGAACTTGTTGCTACACTGTGCTGACGATCCGCAATAACCTCGAAATACCTATCCGCAGTTGCATTTAAACTTTCGGTTTGGTCTCAATCATGCCATTGTTGCGTTACTTTTTCAACGCAGTTGTCAGCCTTTGCTTCTTATAGTACCGTCGAAAGGGCCGAGACGGCCTGAATTCGTTTCTTGCTTGTAGCAGGGCGAAAATAAAGAATTTGAAAAAAAAAAAAAAGAATTGTGTATTTCAAACATATGTACCAAAGCCTTTTGACCAGCAAAAAATAAAGGAAAACTATTTTTGGTCGCGAAATCGCCACTTAACGCTAACAGACTTACCACTAATCGAAAAACGGAAAACAGAGATATTTCAGCCGATCCACATCTGAATAAATTACAAGAAAAATATTAAACATCAAACAACATTTAACAGACCGGGCCCTATGGAATATATGAATGATCGATGTTTTAAAATATATTAAAGTGAAGTCGCTTAGCGAGTAACAACCGGACATCTCGTGAAAAGTTGCTTAAAGTTAAGGCAGGAAAGCGAGTCGGCAATTAATTTTAGCCAATGAGAAGCCAGTTGTGGTCATTTATCCGACAAGGCTGTCAAATCGGAGATTTTCATGCCATTCTCGTCGCATATTTGCGTCTTGTTGTACTAGATGTGGTCGATTAGCGAGTGACAACCGAAACTTTCGTGAAAAGAGTTGCTTTTCAACTCGCTTAAAGTTATTAAAGCGAGTCAGCTCAATTGAATTGAACTCTCGTTAAATTGAAGGCACGAAAGCAGGTAGGTTAAGCGATTTGGCAATTAATTTTAGCCAATGAGAAGCCAGTTGTGGTCATTTATCAGAAAAGGCTGTCAAATTGGAAATAAAAAGCGTTCTATTTTCATGCCTCTCTCGTTGCATATTTGTGTCTTGTTGTACTAAATGTGGTCCAACCAAATTGCAAAGAAACTGGAACGGTTGCATCTAAATACGAAGTATTCTCGCCAAATATTGTAAGGTAGTAGGTGCCGGCGCTCTCATTGCGTCAATGGTAGCGCAATTTCTGCGAAAAATAGCTCAAGACGTCTTTAATATGGCTTTGCATGCGTGGGGCCAACGCTCACGGTTTCTTTCGGTGACTATGGCTCCTGGCAATATATGTTGTTGTTGCTCATTTATATTAGATTCGGCATATGTGGAGGGGCCTAATTTGATTGCATTATGCAATGGATTTACTTTTGCGCAGAATTAACGTTAATGTCCCTTTTTTAGTAGTCATTGGAATACTGAATCATTGCTATTACGGTTTGATTTATGAATGAGTTATTTCAATTTTAAATGGGTATTAAATGTTGAGGTGTCATGATTATGTAATAGTATGTTAGAAGATGATAGTATGTTAGAAGTATGTTATAGTATAGAATAGTATGTTAAAAGAAAAGTTAGGGAAAGTAGTTCTGAAAGTTTATTTAATGAACTTGGTTGGATTCCTTTAACTGAAAGGTGGGCTTTTCATAAATGTTTAACTGTTTTTCGTTGCCTTAATGGTTTCTGCCCATCTTACTTACTGAAATTATTTTGTCTTGATTCTGAAGTACATAATTATAACACTAGAAGATGTTCTGATATCCATTTGTGTAAAATATCCTCTAAATCTGGACATAGAAGTTTTTCGTTTTCAGCTGCCAAACTTTTTAATGATTTAAATGATAGTGTAAAATGTTCGAAATCTGTGAGAAGTTTTGTTAAGAATTATTGGTTACATTACGGTTAGGCTTTAGATTGTATTAGGTTTTTAGGATTTATATTGATCATATAATTACTTAGGTATATTTTAGATTTTATTATTTCTTATTATTTATTAGCTTTTAGTATTATATTATCAGGCACAGCTTCAGTGTAAATAAGTGTAAACTTTCTGAATTCTGTGTGAAATAAAGTTATTATTATTATTATTATTATTATTACAAGTGAAACCGGAAATAATATATTATAATTAATTCAACATATTCCAGACTATAGTCCAGAAAAGAAGTTAAACAATGTTGAAGAAAAATCTGTGCCATTCAAGTAAATCCTGCAAATAAACATGTGTACACCACATGACCTGCTTTTCAAAGGTGCTAATTGTGGTGTTGTGAGGGTTCGTACTAAATATAAAGAGTTTGAGGGGGCAGCAATGTAGTGCGAATCGCTTTTCTGATGCAGTCATGCAACGTGCGTCAATAAACTTGACCGAATTATCCTTGCGAGAGACCTATTGTTCTTCTGCTGTCTGCTGAATAATAGACTTGTTGAATCTATTTTCGCCTAGAAATAATAGGGGAACATTTGATTGACAGCAAAATTTGCATCTTCGATCAACGTGTTTCAATGGGCGCAATTCCGTAATGTGTGCTTACCCTTAATAGTAAATAGAGGTTATTCAGCGTTAAGTTGTGTAATACGGCTGAGTATTTACTGACTAGTAAAAATGCCCAGCTGTTTTACAGGGGTCCACAACTTTTTACTGAATGTTTATTATGCGACAAAAATATTCTCCTGAAGGCTAAGTTTTTGTAGCTGTTTTTCCTAGTGCACGGTCAGAAGAGTGTAATAACGTGTCATATTTGCACTTGTTTTGGTGCATATTTGTAATGTCAAATGCTACATGCATGTTGCAAAATAACACCATATAATTTATAATCAGCAGTATTTGAAAAAATACATATTTATTTAAATTTCAATGATAATACATTAAAAAGACTTTCTGACACAGTAATAGGCCATTTCCGAGTTGCCTTTAGCCTCTCTATCAAAGCGCGGCTAGGTGCGAAACCTTTCATATGAAAATGAGTTTCCATTCACATGCAAATAAAACTTATTTGCATGTGAATGGAAACTCATTTTCATATGAAAGGTTTCGCACCTAGCCTCGCTTTGATAGAGAGGCTAAAGGCAACTCGGAAATGGCCTATTGATTTGACAAAATGTACTGGTCATTATTATAAAACTTTTCTCACTTTCCTTATTTTCCCTATAGGGCGATCTTTGCTGACGTCATTGTTTACCTTTTGTCTCATTAGCATACGAATTTACGTAGAGAAGACATTGCGCTAAATACGAATTGACTTCAACAGTTGAAAGAGCTTGTTAAATTTAGTAATCTACCCAATTTTTAGCTCTTTGCATGCAATATTTAAGAAAATATAAGCTATTCAAAACTGCAAAATTGCTGGGTGGTAAAAGCGCTAATGAGCCCATACATTCTTTGTAAAATTTAGAGTTTTGAAAACAGCATTGCACAAAGAGTATCTAGTGTATCGGGTTCAAATTTCCAGAGAAGCTAATAGTAGTATGTTCTTTCAATATTCAGAGTTGATTTTGTTGTAGCTCGATTAGAAAATGATGCACATATGCTAATGAGTCAAAAAGTGTAAACAAAGATCGCCCTACAGCATTTCACTCACGTGATCTGCAGCTATGCTAATTTATTTGAACAAAACATAGTGTTTGCATAAGAAAATAGTTCAATCCCCACAGGATTAGTTTGGGACACCAATATGGTCGCTGTTTTATTGTTTTGGGACACCAACATGGCCGCTGTGACGTCATGTCACAGTGAAAACACTCTATATCAACCAGTGTACATTCACTTGGAAGATGACAAAGCTTTAGAAAAGAGTAAAAACATTGTCATGATGCTTAAACTCTCTATTCTGTATGATCTGGGGATGATCAAACCGTACATGCACATGTACATGTATATAACCAATTCACTAAGAAGAATGTCCTATCCATCAAGTGTTTATTACTTTAATTATTTGTTTTCAGGTTTTTAAGAAAGAAAGAAATCCAGTTTGCCAATGTTTCAATGTACATGTACCTCAATAGAACCTTAAATTATTGCAATAATCACTGGGTGGCCTTTTTCGCAGCACCCAAAAATGGCCACAAACAGAACCTCAGAAAGCAATGTACCCTGGTTGAGACTGACCCTTTAATGATTTAAAGGGAAGGTCAGATAATTACACCACAATGCTTTTCACAAACAGACAGTATTATTATTAATTGAAAATATTTTAGTCATTGTAAAAAATTCCATTTACTGTTTCAGTCATAGAAAATCCACCTTATGCTTATACAGTACTGAATATACCAAGGGATGCCTCTTCAACAGTCTGTTGAAATAGAAAACGTTTCCATTAATTGTTTATGTCCATCTTTACTGCACATACATGTACAGTTTATGTCACAATGCCACACTACATCATGCAACTCAGCCCTGCACAGAGGAAGAAAACTAACCACATCAACGGTTGGTAGCCATTGCATTAACTTTGCTAAATTAAAGTTGATGTCACCTCCATTTTTTTGCATTCATTTTCTTTACAATGTTTTTCTTCATTCAAAGGTATAAATAATTTTTATGCAAATTAAAAAAAAACATGGCTGTCAAAATCTTGTTGCCATGGAAACATCAAGTCACGTGATCAAAAAATTGTCATATTAAATTGTTGCCAGATAAGTTTTAGAAAAAGTCGCAAAGTTTGATGGCGTCTGAATACATATTAAATAAGTTATGAATGTTCAAAGTAAGCGCAGGCACTTTGTGCCCCCCCCCCCCCACCCCCAGGCCGAATAGGGTTAATTCATTTATTTATCCGGGGACATCTGATTAGCATAAATACACACTGTGGCTAGTTTAAACACTACCCTGGCCCTGCCATGAGTTACTTATTACCAAGCTGTAGCAATTTTTGGCAATCCCCCCCCCCCCCCCCGCACTTCCCAAGGGCCATAAATATTCAGTTTTCTTACTTTTCTTCATTAAGAACCATCTTCCTAAGAACTCATGGATCAAGACGCTTTGGCTAAATGAAATTGGCAATGCAATTACCGTCACTATGCAATGAAAGAGACAATTTCTTGCAAGTTATGTTTCGAGCATGTGTAGTCCATATAATAGGCATAGTACATGTACAGTATAACTAAACAATAGTAATATTCTTAATACTGTGCTGGAGCAGTCGTACAGACGCACAAAGAGGCCCAAAATATAGATGTAAATGTTCAGTATTTACGATGAAAACATAATATAAACATGCATGTAATATACAGTAAACCCACAACCAATTATTCTTATTTACATGGAAACTAGTATATTAACAATTTTAAATTAACATACCTTACAAAGATCACACATTTGCAGTGGGTTTACAATGTGGTGTAGATTTTTATGTCCATAATCCATGACAGTACATGTAGAGTATGTGATGTTTCCTGGGAGAAACAATTTGAATAATATAGCAAGTGAGCATCTTGAATTTATTAATAAATTTTTTAACTGCTGGTATACATGCACCTAGTTCAGCCGAGGGGGGCTGTCACTAAGGGCCAGGGGCCGGGTATTTCCCCTGGCTACTATAAGCGTGACCCCAGCTACTTCCATGTGAAAACAGATTAGCAAAATAGAACCAAAAGAACTCCTCAGCTGTTAGAATCCCCACCTACTAATTGCATTTACCCAGCACTTGAATCTCAGTGACAGCCCTGCTTGCTGTTTGTAATTGTTATAGTAACATTAAATTATTCTTTCACTTTAAGCAAGGTACTGGGACTTGTAAAAACAGTTTGCAATTTGATTGCCTTTCTACAGGTAAACAAAGAACTAATTGTTTGAGTATATACTTAAGCACTTTACTTTTAAGCAATTTTTTTTTTCCAAGGAGTGGAGTAAGCAAGAACACAGAACACAAGGGTAAGAAAAATAGAGCATCTTTAGATTCCTAATTGTACACGTAACTGACAATGACAGAAGAGCAAGGCTGATGAAACATGTCTTGCATAGCTGAAACTGTGGTTCTCTTATTACAAAGTACCAGTTACAATGTTAGATCTTTCTTCATGTAGCATCCTTGTATTGGTTTTAATTGATTTTGAGTCAAATTTGGTTAATACTGTATGGAGATCTGTATGAACTCTTGGCTGATTTGATACCATCACAATCATGTGACCTATCTTAAAGTATATATTAAATCTTATTACTCATGGCATACATGTAGCCAAGGAAGAAGTTTTCTCATTTGTGCATGCAAATTTATGCATGCACATTTTTGTCTCACTGATGTGATTGGTTGACAATTGAGGCCTCGTGATCTCATGGCCTCATGTGTGTTAACTTGAGAAGCAGAAAGAAGAATAACAGCATATAAGTTTTCAAGACAATGCTTGGCATTCATGGAAGGATAGAACTGTTTGATATTGTGTTCACCGCTTATTGCCACATGGGATTTTTGTTCCAGCAAGTTTTGTGTTTATATAACTTTGCATTTCAGTTAACGATGGTGGTTTCGAGTGTCAGCTACTGAATCTAGTCTTACTTTTTTGACACAATTTTATGTTTCTCGGTGTTTCGTGGGCGGCACGGTGGTCTAGTGGTTAGTGCGTTGGACTTTCAACCTGAAGGTCGGTGGTTCGAGCCTGGTCTCTGCCTTCATGTTGTTTCCTTAGACAAAAAAATTTACTCCACACTGTCTCTCTCCACCCAGGTGTATAAATGGGTACTGGCGACAAAATGCTGGGGGAAACCCTGCAATGGACTTGCATCCCATCCAGGGGGGAGTAGCAATATTCCTAGTTACTTCATGCTACGAAAAACGGGTTAAGCTCCGGCCGTGTGGGCCATCGTGGCCCGAGTGCGACTTTACCTAGAAAAGCACTCAAAACATTTGGGAATCAAATACTGCAATGGGTTAAAGACACCACAAGTTCAAGCTGTGTACAATTATACCATCCAAGTTTCATTGTCACAGCTTTAATACTGTTCATATTACATGGGAGGAAAGAGGGAATCCCCTAATGCACAGTCCAGTGAAAGGGCTCTAAGAGCCATGCATCTCATGAATATGAAACAGTGTAAGGATAATTTTAGTTGTTCTTGATGTTTTGTAATTTAGCAGTGTCACTGTCACTGACAGCAATACAGTGACATTTTCCCTAAATGCTACAAATCCATTTGAAATTCAAAGATTGGTTATAATTTTCCATACTAAGTTAGAAGTCCAAGAATTGAAGAGTATTTTTTTATTAAGAATGGAAGGATCATTTTCAGCCATATTTCAAAGTTGATGCAGAGCTGGCTACTACATTGCATAGCAACAAATGGCTCAGGAATATGCTGGGTAATTCATGCTGTGTGTTCAGAAAATAGGCACCGGCCTAGTCTGTTTATTCTAACACTTTCCTCTTACAGTCATGCATTGTCATGACTGCATAAAAGGAGGCTCAATAAATAGTGGAGAGACTACAAATATTTTAATTCTCACCAGTGAATGATCAAACCGTACATGTACATGTATATAACCAATTCACTAAGAAGAATGTCCTATCCATCAAGTGTTTATTACTTTAATTTACTATTTGTTTTCATGTTTTTAAGAAAGAAAGAAATCCAGTTTGCCCATGTTTCAATGTACATGTACCTCAATAGAACCTTAACTTTTTGCACTAATCACTGGGTGGCCTTTTTCGCAGCACCCAAAAATGCTACAAATCCATTTGAAATCCACAGATTAGTTATAATTTTCCATACTACGTGTAAGTTTGAAGTCTAAGAATTGAAGAGCAAACAGATTTTAAAATATTTTAAACATTTTTGCATGACATAAATATGCACCAAATCATACAAACTCACATGTAACATAAGTTATATAACATCAGCTCACATGTACACTCTGCTATACAAAACTGCATTTGCACTGTACATGTACATGTACATGTAACTTGCATACATTACATTGTGTCTCTTAGAAATTTAATTATTTCTACCAGCTGCTTCTAAAAACATGGTAGAAAGAACTCTGAGTTATAACACATGCTGCAAGATTGGGCATTATTAAATAAATAAATTGAAGAACAGATTATGGCTCCATCAATTCCAAGCCCACTCCAGCATGGGGATTTGTACGTACATGTACATCTTCGCACTTGAAATACAGTGAAACAGGTGAAGAGAAAGGCAATGAAACATCTTTCTAGCTACAAGTCATATTTAAAAGCTCTTATAACTTCAAATGTGGACAAAACATGTTGAGAGCAAGCTTAAAACCTTACCGTATACATGTAGCATATGTATTAACTTCGAAAATTACCACGAAAGCTACTATCGAGCTGATATCAGGGCATAACATGTCAATAATTTTGATAGTCTATAAAAATCGTATCTAATGTTATCAGTCATTTATTTTAAGGTGAGCTTCTGTAATTGTTAAGTGTGCAGCAACCCGCCACGATTAACTTTAGTTATTTGCGGGTTGCTAATATACATATGTATTTTGTTTTATTATTTGAAAATAAATTGTTGTTGTTGTTGTTAAATCGATCGTTGTTGGTGAACGCGGATAAACAAAGCAGGATCGGCTATGTCAAGACTTTATTTTACCGATTTTACACTGTAATTGGAAGCTCAAATAAACACAAGCTGAAATGAGAAACTACTCTTTTCTTCCAATAAAGTGATTCATTTTCGTGTCAAATCATTTTACGTCTTATCAGTGATTTATGCATCTCAGTTTCATGCTATTTCTTGATCGCCGCCTTCTGTCACACTATGTCACGCTGCTTCTGTGTCCTGTTCTCATAAAACCTGATTAAACTCCAGCGCTTATCAATTTTAACAGAATTAAACAGCTTTTAGGGGTCCATCAAGCACTGAACAAACCACTGTTTATCTTGGTTTATCATTTCTTAAGGTGATTATTCAATTCTACATTGAATAACAAACCACTTGGTTGCTCAGTTTTTTTTTTTATGTAAGTTTATTGCCGTTAAGCCCCGGCTACATGTTCTAACATTGTTATATAACATTTTTTGGTTCAACAATGTTAGAACGTGTAGCCGGCATGTTAGATGACGTTTATCTAACATTTTTTGTTAGAAGAATGTTTTGATTTCGATCAAACACGGTTTATGCTTCCATAGAAAAGTCGTTCGAGCTATTATTAGTTTGGTTAATTTCGTAGCCATGAAAATCTTGTGATTATCGACTTTTATCGACAAATTAAACCTGTCGATTGACAATTATCGACAAATATCGAGTACTGTCGACTTATCGACTACGTTTTCGATGATCGATTTTGATCGACATGTTACGCCCTGTGATATTTAATTTTTTTCAGCGCTCAGAGTCGCAGACTTTTGCCAATCTGTTTGTAATTAAGCTTAAGCTTAACAAAATAAACGCTTTAACAATAATTTTAAACTAGTTAGATGTGCACAATATCAAATAGAAACTAATAATCAATCGCCCCAAAAGGTCTAAAATAACCCTGAACCCTGTCCAGTTGGACATTTGGTTGAAAGTTAAACTTAGTACATGTAATTTAAAACTCAAATCACTTACCTTTTCCAGCTTTTTTTGTCCTTTCCAAGTTTGAGAATCTCAGGCTTTCATCGCGACCGGCACATGCATGACCGGGGAACTACATATACACTCTAAGCAGACTTCTTTGCGCTATATCGTAAGTTAGCCACGAAAAGGACAGTTTGTAAAGCAATTTCGCCAGCTTTTTGCCACTAAACAGGACTCTGAATGGACGAAATAAAATAAATTTTCTGTGATGACGCTTCGGTACACGCAAAAATGGCGGATCCGTTGTCGTGAAAACTCGAACCAGTCCTCTCGCTGACCATCTCCTGCAAACTCGAGCAGGGGAGGGGAGGGAAGTGGACCGAAGGGAGGGGAGGGGAGGGTGGCGGAATAAAGAAAAATCTAACCCCTGATCGGTATGAAAGAAAAATGCTACAGAAAAACTGCCAACGCCATTGGTAAGAGGTAAGATAAAAACCACTTATGCAGATTTGTTTATAGTTCTAAACTGAAAAGTCGCTGAACAGGATAGGAAAGGATGGATTTTCAAGGCCTTCTAACGTGTAAAACTTTTTTTCGCCACCTTCATTTTTACTAGAAGAGTAATAATCGCCTTTTTTATACACAAAAATAACATAATTTTAACCTGGGCGGAAAAACGGAGATTTATTTAAGTTAATAAAAAAGTTTGATGGTTCCAAAAGGTTCCAAAAATCAGTCAACTTCCGTGCGTTCTGGTCACGTGTTTCATGACGTCATACTGATGACGTTTATAAAGAACTTATTTTTAGACTTATATCTACCAACATACGAAATAATTTAACTTTGCATTTCACCCTTACTAAGATACATGTATACAAAGATACTTGTCCCCAGACCCCTATTTGCTCTTGTGTATAGCCCCCTTAATTTTAAAAATCCAGAGTAATAATGGGCATGCGGAAATGTTGCAAGCGAATGCCTTCCTTACCACGTTGGCTGTATTTGCATTCATCAAAGCATGTTCCTAAAAAACGTTGAAAGGCATTTGGGGGCATAGTCACGTGACTGATGACGTCATCGCACATAGTCAAATAAAATAGGTATTTTATGGTAGTTGCAAATAGCATGTGGTGTAGTATCCTCATACACTCAAAATTGACAGAGTTATTTGGCATCGAAAATTTTTCTGGTGCAAAGGGTGCTGGGAAGGTTTTTATTATAATTATAATATATTATTTAATTATTAAAGGTAGGATTTTGCCGATTAAGCTAACTAAAAAACTTTCGGCTTGATTATGCAAGAGTATGGATTTGGCTTTTGGTCTGCCGGTTTTGGAACATTGAATCATTGCCATATGAAGCACTCATCAGTCAAATATTTCAATAGTATTGCAGGAGAAAATCCAGATGATATTAAAGTTTTGAAAACAGCTCCAACTGGGAAAGCTGCTTTCCATATTAGAGGCAATACATTTTACACACGACATTCAAGTTCTCCAGTTTCAACCATGTTTGAATTTAGAAATAATGAGACAAAAAAGATGCCAAAAAATTTGCAGAGCTACTTAATCGCATGAGAAAGGGAAAACATACTAAACATGATATTGCCATTTTAAATCGAAGAGTTCTTAATGTAAAATCAAAAGAAAAAAATTATCCTATGAATATTTTCTATTTATGTCCTACAAATGCACCAGTAGATGATCACAACAATGCTATTTATAACATTCACTCACAACCACTCATTTCACAGTCAAAAACCGTTGATGAGCCTCCACTAGTTCTAACCACTTCTGCAGTCACCGGCAAATGAATTTTAAAGCCTTCATACCGTAGCCTTTACGTTCTTTATTTAGCAAGACTCCACTTTCTGTTCTACTGTAAAGTGAACTTCATCCCTGTTCATCCGTTGCTTCAATAACTAAATGTCTCGCGGAATAAAATGACATTATTGCTTTGTACATAAATCTTTGTCACGTATGTACTCTTCGGAAAGATTGAACATTCGATTTTACCCCCTCCCCCCCCCCCCCAATCAAGATTATTCTTTTTTGTTAACCTCACGTTCTATGGCTTTAAGAGCCCTTTGATTAAAAATAAAATAATACGTCTACTGGATTTTTTCGAAGTCAATAATCTAAGTTTATAGATGAAAACTAACTAAGCTTACGCAAGAATTAACTTAAAACACGCGGCCCATCGAAAAAAAAAATCAATCACTTTTCCAGAAATTGTACTTACACTTTGGCTCTAAATAACCTCTAACCTGTCAGTATAGAGTTTCTTGGTAGCTGAACACAACAGAACTGATATCCATTTTCCATGGAAAGAAGTTGCACCTGACAAAGTCCTTCCAAACGTATAAAAGCTTATAGAAAACAAATCCATGCATGCATGCGAGCCGGTTTTAGCATTTTTAACTCCTTGCCGTGTTGAAATCCCTAAAAAGTGATTTTCCCGTAACATCCTTCCATCCTTCAGCCACCGAAAACATAACAACTTTGAATTCTACAGTATGCAACTGTTTTATGTCTGAAAAATTTGGATCGATCGGCTGGCCATCGATCGAGCAAAGTGACTTCAAATGTTTAGAAACGACGCTTACAAGAGATTGGAGTGGATGGTTGATTGGCATCTGTCCGGTAAGTTGAATTGTCCAGCCCCCTTTTTACCGCTTCAGTTGCAACAGTTTGTGTTTTAAGACAGATGGAGATCTATGTAACGTTCTTTGCTCAAACAGGACCATTTTACTTTCTTTTCCGCATGCGAAATAACCACCGCGATGATCGCCATTTTTTTAATTTGTTGACTCCGCCTCGATTTGACGCGCTGATTCAAGAAAGCAATTAAGTCTTCCGGAAGTCAACCAGCTCACCGGAAAATGTTTCCGCATTGGTCCGCATTGTTACTAAAAATAACGTTTTTGCAATTAAGATATCCCAAACCCATTACTGGGAGACTCCCTTGATAAGACTTAGAGGAATCACTGGCTTCATTGTGGTACAGCCTTCATTTCCAAAACATTCAATAGTAAACAACGTGGTTTGCAGGAACGATGACTGAATGAAAGGAGTAACTTATCTCCAGGTCGGACATCTTCTTATCATATTTAAAATATATCATAAAATTTTCTTACGCATGCGCATGAGTAAAAGCTGCTTGGAGCCTCTTGTTGGTCAGAAAATTCGCGCCGGGTAGTCCTAAAAATTTTTTATCCGATGGTTTTAATACTGGTATTCGAATCTCTGAAATGGCTTATTTACGCTTCACGAACTCTTTATATACAGCTGTTTCGAGAAAGGTTGTCGGAAAAAAGCGTAAAAGTGCACGCGACAATCCCGAAAGGTATTGTGGGTAGTTTTACGTGACTTCGGCATTTCAGGGAAATCTGAGAAAATGGCACAAGACGCCACGGACGTATGTTTGCGAGCGTTAAGAAAAAGCAACAAAGTAGATTCGACAGCTACAGTGTCAGGAACGTGCCTTGCTTTGAAACTGTTATTCAATTGAAGCAATACTTTTTGCAAAATTGTAAAGCGGAAATTTTTCCAGCAACCGACACGATTTTCCAGATCGGCTACTACGTCGAAGAAAAAAAAGAAATTCTCTATATCGTCCGAAATTCAACTCGCCGAGTTGTTTTCTTTGGTTAAAAACGGGAAGGTGACAATGTGGGTAGATCCACATAAAGACGTTCTAAGGAGTTCTTTGGATAAAAAGAGAAAAGGTAAGGAACACTATAAAAAAAAGCCACGTTTTGCACGTTTTGTTGCACCTGAAGTTAGGTGAGATTTTTTTCCAAATGTTTAACTACAATGATTATGATTATTACTACTCTCAATTTGGTAATTCCAATGGTAACGAGGACGGAGAGAGAGAAGACAGCTAGGAGTCTTGCTTTGCACGGCTAAAAGGGAAGCACGACTTTCCTGAGTTTAAATTACGCTGCTGGGCGCGGATGGTGGTAAGGAAATTTTAAATGCTGGGAGTAATTTTCACTTTTATTGGTTAGATTTCATATCCACCATCAAGCTATATTTTCCATAAGATTGGTTACTTCTTATTTTCTAAACTGAATTTTCAATCAAGTGTTGTTTGACAAATGTCTAAAAATGTCAAATGTCAAATCACTAAAAGACCACTTTTAGTGATAAGGACTCCGTGGATAAATAAAGTTATTGTATTGTTGTATTAGAGTGAATTCGTATAACCCGTGTTTTATATGCTAATGAGCCGCGTTATATTCTAATGAGCTGTGCAGAATAAAACAAAGGGAACTGAGACGGCTGATTTTTTATTTGTTATAAAATTAATTAAAATCTCACAGAAGCATTGCTAAGCGCATGCAAATTCAAACCAAGAGGTAACAATTCAAGCATTTCAGTATAACAGCCTGTAAAAAAACGAAACAAAGAACAATAAACATGTCGGGACTCAAAATTCCAGCCTTAATTTAATTTGTGATTTTAGTCTAGCATTTTATATTCAAACTCGAGCAAAAGGAAAGCGAAAACTGAACCATAAGATTAAACTAAACCGTAACATATGTTTTTGTTTTCCTCAGTTTCTTTTTGTCAAAGTCTGCGAAATAAACGTAATCGTCTATCGGCTAATTTATAAAGTAAAAGTAAATTAAAGAAGAGGTACTGTAAACGCATACTACTGACCGTAAATGCAAATACTGTAAGCTGTACTATACTGTACTGAATGTACGAGAATTAAAGTCATTTGTTTGGAGTTTTCGATCACACGTCTATTGTTTTATTGTACACAGCTCATTAGAATATAACGCGGCTCATTAACATATAAAACACGGGTTATACGAATTCACTCTATTGTATTGTTTACAAAAATTAGCATAAAACGCATGCTTTGCACGTTCTTGAGACTGAAATAGACTGGACTGCTTGAAGCAGTTTCCATAATCGCGAACTCCACGTGTGGATGCATGGCAAAACTGTTTAACGATTTTACTTGGCTAGTATTTAGGGATTTGAAATATAGCGCTCCACAGTTCTTGGCGATATGAATGAAGTAGCCGCTACTTCATCTACGCTATATGCTAAAAACTCATTTATCCATATGGGCCGCCATATAAGATCATCACTGCACGGACGAGGCATCGCGGGTCTGATATACTTAATATTTGACTCATTAAAATTCATTGATAATATCCCAGATTACCTTTCGGGATTGTCGCGTGCACTTTTTCGCTTTTTTCCGACAACCTTTCTCGAAACAGCTGTAGTAGTATAAAAAGAGATAAGGCCAAACACGACTCCCACTAGTCGCAAAAAGTATATAAAAGCCTTCAATAGGCAGTTTCCCAGTTTCCCTTTAATAGCCAGTTTCCCAAGCAGTAGGTCTACGAGGTATTTGTCCCTTGCTATAGATCACTCTTTGGATAATCTCTCTGATGACAGATCCCGGAGAATTTCATGCCATGGCCATGATTATAATTATAATAGGGTTTCTTTGGCTCAGACTCGTGTTACAAAATAAATGGCAATAGGCTGAAGTTGATATGTTACCGCTGTGGAAATATTATGATCAGTAAATAGGCCGTGAGTTAGTGTCCATAGTCTGCGACGTGCAAGGCTTGTGAGAAAGTGTTTCTTCGTCACACTGAGATGTATAAGTGTCTAAGATCCAAGAATGAAAATGTCAAAGACGACCACGACAGCTTGAGCAACTATGTTTAGTTGATTTTTGTTCTTGGTATAACTGTTTCTTAATAGTGACATTCAAACAAAAGTTAAGATGAAGGGATGAATACTCAGTGAGTTTACAAGAACTGGATCAGTTCCAGCTGAAAAAGATTTTGTGATAAGATTGATGATGATCTTAATAATGAGAACAGAGAACAAAGTTGTGTGAGAATTTTACTTGAAACGAGGAATGAAAGCTAAATCATTCGCTCTCTGCAATTTTATGCCTTATATCCCATGTAGAAATGAAAGCAAAGATTTGATTCAAAATTGTGAAACGCATCAAGAGAGATTTCAGCAAGTAAAACATGTTATATTCGAAAGCACTGGAAAAGTTGAAAATTTACATGCACATGTAAATCCAATTTACAAAATGTAAATCTGGATTTACATGATTTGTAAATTGTAATTAACATATTAAGGATTTGTAAAAAACAATTTACATGTTATTTACATGTTTCAATAGATCATGTTAATGTGCTGTAAATAGTGATTTACAGGGTCGTTTTCTGGGATTATAATTTGAAGAACATTTAAATAACATGTACATTTTTTTAGGTAGATTTACAGTATCTTCGTTTGTAAATAACATGTAAATGTTTGGAATTATCCTGTAAATAACATGTAAATGTCTTTACTACAAATGGGGCTGTTGAAACACTGTAAATTAAATTGACATGTTTTATTGGATCATGTAAATGTGCCGTAAATAGTGATTTAAGTAAGTGAGAAAAGGAGGGCTATTGAAACTGTGTACTGTGGAGTCTCAGTATCGAACTTCTGGATAACTAGAACTAAAGGCTGTTTCCCCTGCTTCACTCTATTGTAATTATTCGTTACCCCCAATAACAAGAAGGTCCATGCAGGTCCTCTTTCCAGATCGAATTGGAATTTAGAATGTTGGTTTTTTTAGGACAGGGGAAAACCTTAGTACCCGGAGAAAAACCTCTCGGAGCAAGGAGAGAACCAGCAACAAACTCAACCCACATATGACGCCCGGACCGAGGATCGAACCCGGGCCACATTGGTGGGAGGCGAGTTCCCTCACCACTACACCACCCCTGCTCCCCTAAAAGCCATACAATCGGATTTCATCGAAACTTCCAACTTTCATCGATGGTAACCTCTTTACTATCTATAGCTTAAAATGCACTTATTGAGAACTACATACTTATGGAATCCATATCTGTAAAAACCATGTTATTGTTAAAGGGAGACACTAGAAACTGTGTTACAACGAATTATGTAACCCTTTAAAAGTCGTGTAAATGAAAATAGCGAGACAGGAGCAGATTGATAAACACATGGGATAAATCCCTGTAAAAGAAGCGCTTGAGCGTGCACTCGGGCCGGCATATTGTTGATTGCCGGCGTCATTCGGGAAATAAAACTGCAACAACAGACAGAGCCAACGTCAAGATTACTTAGCGTTCGATATTGGTAGAATAGCTTAACGGAATTATAAAAGTACGAATAATTAATTTGAAAATGATGTCGCGCATGTGACGCGTGACGCGTGACACGCGACAGAATTCTCATGGAAAACAAAGCGGTCCCCTTATTGAAATTGTTCCAGCACTGATTAAAGTAAAAACTAAAATAATAAAACAGGCCAACTTTAAAACTTTAAAAGTCTGAAAAGTTGCGAATTCTATTCCAAATGTTCAGGTTCAATGGGTTGAGTAAATGGCTGATACTCGTCAGCACCTGAAAACGTTTACCCATTACGAGGATCCTGGTCGATCCTGGGGTTTTTCAGTTATTCTAGGAGCGAAATTCCATAAGCAAAAGCAAGATTCTCCTCAGCCGACTCCTTGAAAACGGGGAAGTCTTTAGGACGTATGAAAGGGTACAATCTATGTCCAATAAGGGATCAGTGTACCACGTGGCCATTTCAAATTTTTATGCTATTATTTTAAAATTTTATTCCGAATTCTTAAGTTTAATGTTGTAATTCTAGCATGGATTCCGTAATTTTGAACTTTTGTTTCCATGATTGTTTTCTGCACTTGAATTCTGTAATTATGTTGCCTCGATTCCATGTTTTTCTTCTATATTCTGTAATTACATTGCCTCGATTCCATGTTTGTATTCTGCCTTCTGTAATTTCGTTGCCTCGATTCCATGTTTGTGTTCTGTCTTCTGTAATTACGTTGCTTCGATTCCATGTTTGTGTTCTGTATTCTGTAATTACGTTGCCTTGATTCCATGTTTGTGTTCTGTCTTCTGTAATTACGTTGCTTCGATTCCATGTTTGTGTTCTGTATTCTGTAATTACGTTGCCTCGATTCCATGTTTGTGTTCTGTGTTCTGTCTTCTGTTATTACGTTGCTTCGATTCCATGTTCGTGTTCTGTATTCTGTAATTACGTTGCTTCGATTCCATGTTTGTGTTCTGTCTTCTGTCTTCTGTAATTACGTTGCCTCGATTCCATGTTTGTGTTCTGTCTTCTGTCTTCTGTAATTACGTTGCCTCGATTCCATGTTTGTGTTCTGTCTTCTGTCTTCTGTAATTACGTTGCCTCGATGCCATGTTTGTGTTCTGTCTTCTGTCTTCTGTAATTAAGTTGCTTCAATTCCATGTTTGTGTTCTGTATTCTGTAATTACATTGCCTCGATTCCATGTTTGTCTTCTGTCTTCTGTAATTACGTTGCCTCGATTCCATTTTTGTGTTCTGTCTTCTGCAATTACGTTGCTTCGATTCCATGTTTGTGTTCTTTATTCTGTAATTACATTGCCTCGATTCGATGTTTGTCTTCTATAATTATTACGTTGTTCTGTATTCCATAATTATGTTGCCTCGATTCGATGTTTGTTTTCTGGATTCCGCAATTATGTTGTTTCGATCCCATGTTTAGTTTGTGACTGATACCGGAAGTGAATGACGTATCACAAACGAGAGAAAAATGGGAACGAGGTGATCTTGGCCGGTAGAGGTTGGGAACGAGGCTATACTCGCGGGAGCTGGAACGAATAAACATCGTTGAGCGGTTGAACCAATCCGGACCGATCCGGAGGAAGACGTCGTCACTTTTCAGCTTTGCAGACTATAAAAAATGAGTGTGTTGGACTTGGTGGGAGAGGAATTTATACGAGGGCTTGTTGAACGAGGGTTTTCGTACAACACCATTAGCGAAAGACTCCGAGCGTCCTTTCCTGGTAAGCTTTTATACACATCTAATCCCAGTGTCTTCGAATCATCATTTCTTTATTATATTACGACAGCTCTTTGTGAGTCAAAACAAATTCTGTCCCATAGGAACACGCGGGCTAAGCTTAAGGAGTATAGAGCGTATGCACTCACGTGGCAAGCAGCTATGCAAATTTATTGGAACAAAAGAAAGTGTTAACATAAGAAAAGCGTTCAAATCCCACAGGATTGTTTTGGTACACCAACATGGCCGCCGTTCTATTGTTTTGGTACACCAATATGGCCGCCGTGACGTCATGTGCATACGCTCTATAAGGGATGGACCATTAGAAAAGTGATGGGGGGGTGGGAACTTTGGGAGAGGCAAGAAATTTTTTTTTTGTCCACCTAAGGTGGAAATCTTTTTTTTTTTTTCACTCGATGGCTGAAATATTTTTTTTTTAATACTTTATTTTTTAATTTTCCTTGGGCAGATTTTTTTTTTTGCGATAATGCGTGGGAATATTTTTTTTTTCTTAATAATTTACTGGGAAAAATTTTTTGCTTTTGCCCCACCCCCCCCCCCCCATCACTTTTGTAATGGTCCATCCCTAAGAAGATTTTGTAAAGAGAGAAATATAAATGTAACAACATTACGATGGATATCAGACGAATATCTGGAGGAAATGATCACGTCCAATATCGTGCAGGTGAGGTTGAATATGCTACAAAACTGATCAGTGATCCTGGGAGGTGGGGGGAGGGTGGGGGGGAGTTACTCCCCCAAAATTGGGTGGGGGTGTACTAAACCCTCACCCCGTATCAGACCACAAAACGCTAATTTTGTGACCCTGTTTCAGACTAAATGTTAATAATGCCCTGTTCCAGACTATTTTTGAAATTCTTTTCTACCCGAAAACTAAAGGCTTAAAACTAGTAAGCAGCACTGTGAACTTGTAGTTGCAAAGCTCGAATACTCTTAAATGTTTTGTTTCATCTCCTGACTAACATAGACTTCGTCTACCTTATTCCAGAGTATCAATTGGCGCCATCCTCTGGGAAATTGATACCCTGTTCCAGACTATAAAATTATTATCAGCTTAATTGTATCAGCATTACTTAATAATACCACCCAGTAAATGTCACAAATTAATAGTTTATTCTCCTTCACAGTATGGACATACATATGGACGACGTATGATGCAGGGTACCCTTCGATATCAAATGCAAGAAAATTCACAGTTTCGTGAAATCAGTCAAAGAAGAATTTCAAAGATGTTAAAGAGGGTTGCCCCACATGCTCACAGGGAAAGGGCACATGACTTACTGGATAGAACAAATCCTATACCATACCATGCACCATATTTTGGCTATAAGGTGCATATGGACCAAAATGAGAAGTTAGCACAAGAGTTTGGGGTCACCCACGTCCATGCTCTGGATGGCTGTAGTAGGATGGTTCTTGGGTTTATTGCCATACCGAAAAATAACCCAGTCCTTATTTACCAATATCTATTTCGGTAAGTGCTCATCTGCAAGCAATCATCAAGCAGCATGACCAAACATGCACATGTTTAATTTTAGACCAAATATTGTCCCAAAAATAAACCTTTCTTTTCAATTTTTTGTGCCTCATTTACAGTCCAGAATATAAAAATAGCAATTATAACTCTCCCAATATAATTTATTGTACCCCCAATCCCTTCTGTCTGCAGCCAACAGGAAGAAAAGGTGCCAAACATCATCTCTTGTGTTAAAATCCCCAATGACGTACTTGTCAGAAAATGTCAACTAGGCTAACACAACTTCATAACAATTCATTATTAGTTACCGGTAAGTCATTCGAGGTTTTAATTCACGAGTTCTAGTGGTGATACATGTATCCATGCATCTTTAATAATATTCTTCATTCTGTTGTTTTACATTATTGGCTGTTATTGTTAATCATGCAAATGAATACTGAGTCTGTTGAAAAATTATTTTGCATTGGTTGGTAACTCAGGCCCAAAGAAGGTGCTGGTCTTTTTTGTCGTTTCTTGCTCTTTTGCATTATTCTATTTTTTCTTTGTTTTGCACAGGCCCCTTCTCCTTCAGTATGGGCTATTTGATCAGCTACGTGTTGACCATGGAACAGAATTTTGCCTCTGCATCTTTGTACAGGAGCTACTTAAAAATGGACGCAGTGATATCAGCAGAGCCCCTTGGAGGCAAACTACATCTACCAAGAATTACAGGGCAGAGAGGCTTTGGCCAGAGAAAAACTCGCGAGTAAATTATCCTCTTAAAAAGGCACTTTGCTTTATTAAAGAGCAGGAGATCTTTAACATGGAAGACCCTCTGGTTAGTTTTGCTGTGTCTTGGGTAACTCTACACGTCAGTAAAGTGGGATCAGAAAACTTTGTCAACTCTTGGAACTATCCCCGAATTCCAGGTGAGTGGTGGTATTTAGTCACCTGCAAGACATGCATTTTCAGGTTGGAGTATTTTCTTGCTGAATAAGTTCAAATTATAGCATTATGATTTCATTCTGTATCCTGTAGGGTCTAGAAGTAGAGTGGTTTTTATTCATAAAAATGATAATTTGATCGGCCACATGATTATTTCAGGGTATAACATAATTGTCAAAATAGCTCATGCATGCCTATGTTTTGTTATGTTCAGTTCTCCTAATATTATTGTTCTAAGCCATACCTCTGGTGAAAGTGCCTATGGGCATAAAGTTGTAAGACTAGCCAATTGAAAATTTAATAACCACACAGTTTATCATTGTATGAAGCTGGCAACTATAAGACTTAAAGATGAATTACAGTCTGTACTGCGCAGCCTCAGGGTTTGTTTTCATTTTTGTTTTGAATTTGTTGATATGTTACACTTCGGTAATAGCATACATGGAGTAAATGTGAGTAAACGGAGTCCGCCATTATGGCCGTTGTGTTTACAAATGCTCGATGAGCTGAAACGTCGGTTTGGTAAAACATTGGGGTTCTTTTACTTCTTATTATTGTTTGGCAAGGATGTCTGACGTTAGTAATAAAGGAAAAGGTAAGTTTGTCACATAATTTTTATTTTCGCTTGTAAACATTTCTTCGTGTGAGGCTCACAAACATTGCCAAGCTGAGATTGCGCAGTTCGGACTATAATTCATCTTTAAATCCTGTAATTTGTACTGGTATTTTCACTTATAGGGCCAAAAGGGTGTATACCCATTGAGAAAATGACTGAAACAAACCAGGCTGTTCAGTTGGAGCCACATCTGATTCCTTCAACAGCAGAGGTCGTGCGAATGTATGAAGAACGAGGAGGGAGGCTGAATGTTGACCCTAGCATTGGTTATGATCCAATTGCATGTTATGACCATCTTCAAGAATCAAGAGAATACCTATTTTCATCTCAAAATTCATCTTTTGAGAGCATATTTTCTGATGTTGTTCATGAAAGGATTGATACATTTGTTACTGCTATCAAAAGTTTTATTCAAATAACAGAATTCCTTGCCCAATCAGAAGCCACTTCATAATAGCAGGGCTTTATTTCTCATGTCAAAACTTGAACATAACACTTGTTTTCATTATAAATGAAAGTGTCATTATGATAATATTAACAAAATATTTAACCTATTGTATAAGGCAGACTTATTGGTTTTCTTAAATAAACTCTTGGGGCATTTTGTACAAACTTGGTACTCCAAAGGGAGCATTTGTTCAAGAAAAACATTAAAGTGCCCATAACGATTTTTGTTTTATTTTCACGTAATGAGCATCTGTGAAAATTTTTTTGATTTCAGCAAAGCGTGAATTTTTTATGATTTTTTAAAGTCTTGGAAATTTGCCGCCATTTTGGTCCACCATTTGCATTTTTCTCCTCCCGGTCCCTCTCAGTTAACAAAGGATCCGTGACATAGATTAAGGAACACGTGACTCCAAACAAAGGAACTGTAACGTAGATTGAGGAACACGTGACTTCAAACAAAGGAACTGTGATGTAGATTAAGGAACTTCTTAACAGCGGGACGGGTATACCGCTGAAGATTTGAAATATTCATAAAAAAAAATCGCGTTTTGTGCAAAGCGTGAAATTTGTTTCGCAGAGGTTCCTTGTGTGATCTTTACATTCAGATGAGAAAATAAAAAATTAAACGTTATGGGCACTTTAACAGTGATAAGGATTTTTTTTTTCTGCCTGTTAAATTCTCGTGACAGACAATTCTGTTTGAGGTATAACAAAAAAAGTAAAATGTTCTGAAAAACAACTTAAAAAACATAAAAAAAATCCAAAACTAACCTGGAAATGTGCAGTTGTCCATTAATTTAAATTAACTGACTGCAATTGAAGAAACAAAATCAGCAGCCCATTTTTTGTTGTATCAAAGTCTTCCATATAAATGCTCCCTTTCTATGAAATGCCCAGAGAATTTATTTCTTTTGGAAAAAAGGCTTTTGTATTACAGGAGGCATTTGTTCATGACAGGCTTTTACAAATGCAATATATTACTCCACCACAAGCCAAAAGTTAAAACAAATGCCAGACTAATGTATCTCACTGGCTTAGTTGGATGCTAAACCTAACCAATGTCAACATGCTACATGTATTAATAATTTCAGTACAGTGTAGTAGCTACATTTTTTTACAGAATTTCATTATCTGCTTCATCCTCATCTTGCACATCAATATTTGCTTCCCGTAAAGCTGAGGTCACTGAAATGTCAGGAATCCCTAAGATTCCTGCTAGGCCACTAACTTTCATTGGCTTCCTTATTTGTGCATCAGGCAAGCTAACCCTGCATAAGGGGCAATCCTCTATTTTGGAAGCACATAAAAAACAGCCAATCAACTGCCCACAACCAGTCACACAAAAATACATTACTGGGGCACATATTTGTTGACAAACAACACATGTAAACACCTCTTTAAGTGTTTTAACTTGCTTATTTGATTCTAAAATATCTTTTATTTCAAGAAACATGCTCTTTATCTCAGACATGTCTCCTTTTTGAGCCTATGGAGATAAAAAATAATAAGAAATGCATGTAAGAAAATTATTTTGGAATCATACATTTTTTATATGGAATTCTTGATATTATAAGTGATGTAATATATATGTTGTGGTGCAATTTTGTCCTAGGTGCAAATTTTATTTTCCTTTGTTTTTGGGTATGAAAATGTATGATAATCAGTTTTAAACAAAGGAAAATAAAATTTGCACCAAAGACAAAATTGCACCACAACATATACACTTCATTTTGCATATTTTGTTGTATCAGATGATTTTTTAAAGCTTATTTGTTAGTGTGTTGGACGACTTGGACTCTGTATTGAGCGGTCCAGGTTTGAGCCCTGGCTTGGGTATTGTGTTGTGTTCTTGGGCAAGTCACTTAACTCTTAATGTAACCTCTCTCCACCAGGGCAGGTTGTTCAAAGGCTGGATAACGCTATCCACCGGATCAATCGCTATCCATGGATAGTGCAGTTTGTTTTTCGACACTTATCCACCCTTTGAACAACTGGGGCCAGGAGTATATATATGTATAAACTGTTGGGCAACCTGACAAAAATGCTGTGGGTTGATGGACAAGCATCCCAACCAATATTAACTAAAGCAATACTAAAATGTGACTTTGTTAATGAATATTTTTTATTGAACTCAGACTATTGTTAATATAGTTAATATACACCTGAACAAGACATACATGTACAGTAAAAAACCCTCATATACACGTAAGAACCTAATTTTTAAGAACCTGTCAGGCGAAGTTAAGATTTGCATTTAGACGTAAATACCTGTTCTAGCCTAAAATTTGAAACAGGTTCTTATTTTGTAAATTTCATCTGGCCAGGCATTATTGTTGTGTTCTATAATAGTTCATCATTGTTTTGTTGATGGTTCATCGGTATAAAAGCATTGAGAGA
Organism: Cladopsammia gracilis; assembly: GCA_022457155.1. NCBI lineage: Eukaryota > Metazoa > Cnidaria > Anthozoa > Scleractinia > Dendrophylliidae > Cladopsammia > Cladopsammia gracilis. The sequence goes on along the minus strand of JAJGOT010000532.1, from coordinate 156,994 downwards.
AATAAAATAACTTAAAATAGGGTTTGTATTTATTTAGATTGCAGGTCATTTAGACATGATTATATGCATATTTTATATAAACAATAGACTACCAATATTCTTCCAGCAACAAAACCATTTTTTCCTTAAGAAAATAAGAACCTGGCGCCGGATTCACGAAGCCCTACTAAGTTAAGACATATCCTAAGTATTGTTTCTTAACAGCAGTCCATTGCAGCTATTCCAACAATAGGCTATTGTTAAGAAGCAATACTTACGATATGTCTTAACTTAGGAGGGCTTTGTGAATCCGGCCCCTGTTTAAGAACCTTTTGAGGCTAAGTAACTTGGAAAAATGCAGGCTCTTATATGCGGGTTTTTACTGTATTAGAAAACTTACAGTGCCGTGTGAAAAGGAAAGATTGTGTTGTTCCCCTGTTGGTTGGTAGACAGCCTGCCTGGTTTCATCTTCCTCCCCTTCATCAAGGGTGAAAAGGCCAGTATTAACAGCCTGCCAGACTCCTGATTTCCATTTCTTGAATGTCTGCTGTGACATAACGCGAAATGTTCGCTGGGATGTCCAAAAGGCTTCTTCTGTGTAGTTAAGAGGATGTTTTGAGGAAGTATTAAAGCCACCAGTTTTTCACCAAAATTATAACACCGGTAGCTGCTTTATAATGTTTGGCAGTGTAGCCATAAAAACGTTATGGCATGGAACCATTGCATGATTTTTACCGCTAAGAATGACATGTATTTGTCAATGATCATGTTGCTTTTTTTGTGGGATAGGGAACAGTAGTGGCAACCTGGTGAAAATGAGGAAGGGAGTTTCTTGCACAAAAAGGGATAGGGGAAAGAGGAACCAAATTAGTGACAGGAACCAAGAATCAAGGGTTCAGGTCGTGTGAAATTCAAACTATTCTGTGCCCCTTTTACCATTGGCTAAGTAAACTGAACAAAGCAATGCCCAAAAGATGGGAGAAGGGCAAAAATTTAGGGCATAAAATGGCCCTTTTCACAAATTAGCTTTTCCCATTTAAGCTTAATATATTTAAACCTATATTTAAGTACGAAGCAATTAACAATTGCATTTTTTGTCCAAAATTTAAAGAGCTTTTATTATAAGCTTACTACAATACCCACTTATGTTCTGACCAAACTGACTGGCAAGTATATGTCTAGATGCAAGTTGTTCCAAATTGTAAACAAGCCATTTTAATGTCATGATAACTTGCAGTGGTTGACTAAGTGATATTAGAGAACTTAAGATCTACAATGAACGAGACAACGACAACGTCTAGAGACCGCGGGAGGACTGGTCCGAGGACATCGGTTTTGGTGGGAAAATGAAATCTTAAGATGCGGCCGGCAGGTAGACGACGACTTATTTTGACTTGGCTTGTTGAAAACGTCTCGCTCAAGACGAGCTTCTTTTTTTAGCCATGGATTAAACTTTATTAACAACGAAGAATTTCCAGTTTTGTTTGACCTGTTTGAGTCCACAAATCCTGATTTTTCCCCATGGAGAATATTGAAAGTTCATGCTGTATGCAATGGCCGAGACCGAGTGTTTGGCCGAGTTCCCGGCACATTTGTATATTGTGTTCGGATTTGCATACAAAGTTTGGATCCCAAAAAATAAACACAATACATAATTAATAACAAGAGTTGGCAAAAACAATGTATTTGGCTGTGAGTCTAAATAATCACATCTGCAAAAAAGTTACAAAATGAAACGGTTCACTGCTGAAGATTCAATATATTTTTACATATTACAGAGACGAAAATTCCAGAGTACAAGTGATTAAATTCCTCTATTCAAGGCTTGTGGCCAGCTGCTTGCAGTCATGAATAATTTTTTCCGATCCAGTTGTTTTGACTGTAAGGGCAAGTTTTAAAGATAAAAATACATTTACGACTTACTGGTTCGCCTTTTCCTCGTCTTGCCACCAGTTAGTAAACAACATGAAAACACACATTGTATACTGTCAAATTTTTAATCCGATTCGCTGGCTTCGTAAAATAGACAAGCAAAAATGAAACTCCTTTTGCACGACAATGTGAAACTACTGGCTTGGTCGTTGTAGACGAGAGGACGACGACAGAATTCGTGGGAAAATCGCGTGAATCTCACTTCTGGTCGTCGTCCATGCTGTCATCGTGGATCTTAAGTTACCTATTAAAAGCTTGCGTCAACTAGAATCTACGCTTGATTGAATTGGACAAAAGTTATTGATGCAAGTTATTTTTTATGTCGACTTGTCTCTCCATTTGGCCAGGGCTACAGATGTTCATGATGTTTTTTTTTTTTAACAAGTGAAGTAACATATAGTCTTAGGAGAGGACCACTCTGTGAATCACTACTGGTGACGTTGGCATCCTCAATAAAGATTATTATTATCATTAACATGTATGCATTTAAAGTGACATTCCTTGCCTTGCAAATTCCGTTTAAAACTGTAAAGTTGTAGTCATGTTTGTGGCATGGAATATTTTATGTGAAAAAAGGAACCAGCATTAAATTGAAACAAACTGCATTGCTAGACTGACAGTTGTACTTCTCTAAACAGTAAGGTCCTCAAATTATGGTATGGTGTTGCAAAAATGCTTTTCAGTTGAAGACACAGCATTGAATTTACATGTTATTTACATGGTCTTGATAGCCCCCCTTTTTCAATTTACATGTTATTTTCATGGTATTGATAGCCCCCCTTTTTATCTCGTTAATGCGCTTGCGCATTAAGCGAGATTTCGAAGTCGAGTACTAAAAAGGGACAAAAGTTGTTAACAAAATTTTGTGGACTTTTGTCCGGGGGGGGTTTATTGTTCCTTCTTTATAGAAGCTATATTAGGGCATTGAGGATATGGTTGGTTAAAGCGGTTAGGATTTCAAGAAGGGCGTCACATACTGCCACTAAAATGTTTGGGGAGCACCCCCGGACCTATTGTTAATTTCCCTAGGGTATTGGGATGTCAGAACTTGTGATGAACTTGTCATATCTCACATTACGTTACCGCAAAGGTATTAGTCCTTCTTAAATTTCGATATCTCACGTTACCTATCAGTTTCAATCATTTGTCGTAAAAATAGGTTAAATGCGTTTTCTTGGAAAACGTAGTTTGAGAATTTCACGGTGTATTTTACTAATGGAGAGGTTATAAGAAAGTTAAATGGGACAGGAAAGTTTGTGTGTTAATATGAGCGGTATGGCAGAGCAAAATAGCATGAACTTTGCGTTTTTTTCTATTGAGTTGTGGTTACACACACCTTGGGTTTGGGGCCTTCCCAAGGGTTAATGGCTTGGGTTCGGTTTATCTCAGGTTTCATCTTACCCTTGGGGATGCGGTTATTTGAACTTTGCGTTTGTATGCAATAGTATGGGAAAGACGTCATAGTTTTATTGATTTAGCTACCGTGCACATGGAAATTTTTCGGATTGTCCAACTGAATTTGTTTTGCGGGAGGAAATTTTTGCGCGTCGGGACAGCTAAAATTTCTGCTGGGAGGAAATGTTTGCGGATTTCTGGTCAAGTATAAATAAAATCCAAGGCATCGGTATTAAACAATTTTACTTCCTGACCGGAGGTTTGTATAGTTCTCCTAGTTATATGGTTGCTGTTCTGGAACCAATATGAACATAAACAACGAGAAAACTAGTGAGTGAATTATTGTACGTTGTTGTAAAAATGTATCAGTATTATGATAACAGTCTCTGGTTCTTTTGAGGACGTGTGTGGAGTTGAATCGGGAATACAGATGACTGTTGTGCCGGTCGCCTCGGAGTTATGATAGCAATATATTCACTGTTGAAAAGTTCTTCTTAAGCCGATATACATCATTAAAACAAGTAATTTTTTTCTGCGCGAGTATATTTCTGCGGTGGAAAATTTAATACAAAATAAAGTAATACTGCATAATAATGCAACAACGGACAACCTTGCCTGTATCTCGGATCAGAAAAAGGTTTTGAAAAATACTGCAGTCAGGAATCCCGCATGTTTGATTACTTAAGTAAAAATTTTATAATTTGAGAAATTGGGGCGCTAAGTTTCATGATGTCACTTTCCGGGAAACTTGATAAAGAGTGTACAGCTATCATGCTGGAGATTCAAATATTTCAAACCGGATGAAATGATGCTATACTTCTGACCCCGAGGGGGGGGGGGGGTACTCCCTATAATGGGCTATACGGGGATGCTCCGCCTGAAAGGGGTACCTTTTTGAGGTAAGAGGTATATGAAAGGGTCGGGATTTCACGGGTTGAAGTATATGAAAGGGTAGGGATTTCACGAAGAATAGGAAAGGGAAGCGTAGCCACGCCGTTGAAGAATAAAAAAGGTAGGGTAAACTGCCATTTAAGTATTAAAAAAATGGCCTTTCAAAATATATCAAACAGACGCACGTAAAGGCTCTGAAAAGGGTACCATTTTCATTGAAAAGTATATGAAAGGGGTACCATTTTCAATGAAAGGTATATGAAAGGGGTACCTTTTCTGTCAAAATCGGTATATGAAAGGGTAAGGGTTTGGACCTCGGGGCGGAGCATCCCCGTACAAAACTTTGTTGAGTACCCCCCCCCCCCCCCCCGGGCTTCTAACAATGGAGATACTGCCTAGCTCCGAGAAACACATTACACTTACACGCGGAATAAACTCTGAGGAGCTATTAAAAAACAATTGAAAGATCCCACTATTCCAATATATGACTATCGCATAAGACTTGGATCTTAATAGAATATTTTACGAAATTTTGCTGCGGTCGTGACCCCGGGGGTCGTTAAGAAGACACTGTCAACACTATATTTTGAGGTTTAAAGCAGACCCATTTAATCTCTAATAGTTACTAAACACATGATACCGGAAATAGAAAACTCTCGACTTTCGAATAAAAAAAGACAGAACTACTATATATTCGCAAATAACCCATTCATGTATAACATTAACTTATGCAGCCATTTCTTTTTCAACTCTCCACAAAAGAAAAATCAATGTCCGCTTCACTTTCCAAAACATTTCACATCGATATCGATAACAACATACAACTGCGTGAAATATTTCCTTTTAACAAGCATTGACAACTAAGCGGAAAACAGATAAAAACGGCGCTTAAAAAAACATATCGCTTAATAAACAAACTCCGCCCACAAAAGTTATACCATCATTTCTCCGTCAATTTTCACTATTTTTCGATAACTTTTTTTTGGATGAAAGTTCATTCTGTAAACTTTATTTTAACGCCAAAAAAAAATTTTCAATAAATTTTCGATCTGAAGGTACACTGTAACCTTAATTCTTTCTTTGAGGAATAGAGGAATTCTAAGGATATGCACTTTTTTGTCTTGACTTCCTGACTGAATTTAAGTCTTAAAATAGCAATGAATATGCGTGAACGGACTCTGATCGATCAATGACAGACATTGTAGCGACCATAGGTCATGGATCAGTTCTTTTCTTCTTTAAAATCTCCGTAAAATTCTTAGATGTTTATATCTTATATATAAAGATCTACAAACGCGGATAAGCGTAAACATTTATCCGATGCGTTGTGGCACACATCAAAGATTTAAATTAGATGATCCCACAGGCAGACCAATCGTGATATCCAGTGCACAGTAAAGAAATATACTAGGTAATAATACGATTTGTCACGGAATTGATAAGCGATAGAAAAATCGAAAATATTACACACTTAAGTCTTCTCACCTTTACTTTATTGTCTCTTGATGTATCCTGATCGGTTTAAATGCATTTTTACAACTTTTGTCACTCGCCCCACTATCCACTATAAAAGAAGGGAAGGCTGGAGACCTCTGAGCGAACCCTCGCCACGCGAAAGCCAGGTTAAATGTCTACCCGTGCGATTCGTGCTAGCTTCCAAATTCCCTTTCACGGGCTCTAAAAGGGCTCCGTTTTGGAGCGATTCTGGCCATCTTCGCTTCGCCATTGTCCGCGATCCAAACGGCTGTACCACGAAATTCGAATACTAAAGCTTAGCGACCGACATTCACCCGAGGGGAGGGTCGTTACTTTTGCCCTCGCGCAAATTGACACCGTCGGGGGAGCCGGTGCGTGTAATTCGAACGGAAACCACACGCGTGACCTGTCACTTATTTGTCTTTATTTGATAAAGTGCAAGTTTTCATCAAGATCAAAAGAAAAGTCTCTTTTTAAAATAAAAATGCTCGAAGGAAAATTATTAAGCTTGTTAAAACCAATTTGCGCCAAAAAATCAAAAATCAAAGGTCACGGATATGTATGTGTATACCGGGAGTCTAGGGTGTACTCTAACTGCACGTCCGATCCAAGAGAGAGGAAGATAGGGGCCTTGGGAACGAGGTTGGTAGACGTTTCAATAACAAATTGATCATTAAAACAGACCGTTGGCCGTCGGGTGTTGATATGAACGATATGGTCAATAATGTTTAATTTTTATTGGTAAATTGCACAACCTTCTAAAGTCGCTGTCGTAATTTGTCGTATTTTTGAAGCGGAATCGAGCCGCTTCTCGCTGTTCAGAACGTCTCATGTCGGCAATTTTCGGGGCCACGTCGCTTGTCGTTTTTACCAAGGCTTCTTTAAGCCGAGATGTTTTGAAAACAGCTTCGGCTATAAAGGAAACGAAATCTAATTACCAGCTCTATTCTTACAAGAGACACCATTCTGCCCGAAGGTACACAATTTTTTAGTTGACGGAAAAAGCGACAAGTAAAATATTTTCATTTGCCTTTTTTACAATAGTCTACCTTAGTGAAGTATTTAGATAAAACATTCCTTTTTTACTGAAGTCTTTTTACTGAACTTATTCATATGCACAAAGTTCTTGTTTTGTCTCATACATCCACATATACACTGCACATATAAATTGGCTGTTTAAAAACATTGCTAGTAAATCAATTTTAATCCCAAATGAAAATCGTTGCAATATGTTTTAGTTTTGTTTAAATATCAATAAATAAAGATAGTAAATATTTTTTAACCTTCGTACATCTTTCCCAAATTTCGATCGATAAGAAAATCGCCATTGTAATGCCATACAAGTCATTGCTTCCAAAATACTGGGACTGATACAAAACATAGAAAAATTAACTAAGTAAGATAGATTGAATCTAAGTAGTTTTGCCACCCCCATCCCTCCTCATAATTTTCTCCCGTAGCAACCAAATTGGCCTCGGCTTATTCGCTAAATATAATCAAGTTGAAGTTTCCCCTCAACTGTAAAATGAAGACTATTTTGAATAAATACGGTAAATTAACATGAAAATTATTTACATTCATACTCGTGATTATTTTGTTGCTCATGACTTTTATTGATTTGGTGGCTCCTAAAAGAGCCCTTAAGTCCTCTATCACTGCAATGTCTAACTCTACGATTAGACCTACAGGTATTTTCAATCTTTCAACTTCAATAAACCATTTAGCAACTTTACACATATTACCTATCACGTCTTTACTACATTTACCTATCAAAGGCACCCAACTTTTCCAATTCTTGTTGTTGTTGTTGTTGTTGTTGTTGTTTATTAACCTTACATTCTCTCGCATTAACGAGATGGCTTTAAGAGCCCTTTGATTCAATTTACATATTATTTACAAGGTATTGATAGCCCCCTTTTTCAATTTACATGTTATTTTCATGGTATTGACAGCCCCCCTTTTTCAATTTACATGTTATTTTCAGGGTATTTATAGCCCCCCTTTTCAATTTACATGTCATTTACAGGGTCTTGATAGCCCCCCTTTTTCAATTTACATGTTATTTACATGGTCTTGACAGCCCCTCTGTTTCAATTTACATATTATTTACAGGGTATTGATAGCCCCCGTTTTTCAATTTACATGTTATTTACATGGTCTTGACAGCCCCCCTTTTTCAATTTACATGTTATTTACAGGGTATTGATAGCCCCCTTTTCAATTTACATGTTATTTACAGGGTATTTATAGCCCCCCCATTTTCAATTTACATGTTATTTACAGGGTATTTATAGCCCCCCTTTTTCAATTTACATGTTATTTACATGGTCTTGACAGCCCCCTTTTCAATTTACATATTATTTACAAGGTATTGATAGCCCCCTTTTTCAATTTACATGTTATTTTCATGGTATTGATAGCCCCCCTTTTTCAATTTACATGTTATTTACAGGGTCTTCATAACCTCCGTTTTCTAATTTACATGTTATTCACAGTCTCTCTTTTTAAATTTACATGCTGTGTACAAAGTCGCCTTTTCCAATTTACATGTTATTTACATGGTCTCTGTTCCTATACCTTCAAAATTTACATTTTCAGCTCTAATATTTACATGTAATTTACATGATTATTGATAACATGTAAATGTCCAAATAGTCTGTAAATTATCGTTTACAGTCTATTTTCAGTGATTTACATGTTATTTACACGTTATTTACATAGTATGTAAATTTTCAACTTTTCCAGTGAAGAAAAGAAAGGAGAACTCTTAGAAAAAGCTATGCTGGGGGATCCTGAAAATAAAGAACGTGATCAGTTAAATACTGTAGCTCACGGGGGGAGGGGGGTACTTCCTAGTAATGGGCTAATAGGGATGTGTCGCTGGATGGGGTCGCATTTTCACGACTGGATTGACTATAATGGGGTTGTATTTTCAATAGAGTTACGAGAATTTGGCCGCAAATTGTCGGGATTTTTGGGGGTACGAAAATTTTGCCAAGTAGTCTTAGGGTAGTTTTATTTTAGCAGGGATTACAAAAAAATGGGAAGATTCGTGGTAAAAATATTGTTACCGTACTTGGTACCGTTGTTTTAATATTTAACAATCGGCTTGCATTACAATTCAATCACAACTATAAACATTAACTGAGTTGCACAACAATCCAGGACAAAGTCCAACACGTTTTCTATTCACCTGCGTTGTCGTCCATCGAAGTTTAAGTATAACTTGAATATTTTTTGCTGTAGTGACCGCTTAATGTAAGATTTACTGGAACATTTATTTCGCCCCCAATACACGGTTAACTTTTTACGACTAAGGCTTTAAATGTTTCATTTGCTACGACTAACGACTAAAATTTAGTTAGCTAAAGTTTTACGGCTAACGGTTAACGCCATTGAGACCCTCCATTGAAACCTCCGTAGGTGGATACAGCTCACTTAGGTGAAGTTGGAGGTTTTTAAGAGCCCGTAACTGTAAATATCGAGAATCACTGTACAGGCTCCCAAAATCGAAAGTCCTGATAATTTGCCAAAAAGTTACTTTTGGGGAGCTATGTTCAGAAATATTATTGAAACTTTCTAGAAATTTATAGTTTTCGAGAAAACGGGGAAAATAGGAAATACAGGAGTTTGCCTAATTAATTATGCAAAAATCACAGTTAAATTGACCAACTTCAGTACGCTTGTGCTGAAACAAGGTGCAACGCTAGAAAACGGGGATACGTTTTTTCTTTACTATAAATCATTTAATTTCTAGCCATTGTCCTTTTCAAAGTTTTGCAACGATTTGGAAAGTTTCACGGTTTCTTTAAAAAAATACC